>CM076569.1:423036196-423636196 GCA_034641835.2 Pinus albicaulis | reverse complement strand
CTCTTTAGAATGTTTCTTTGACCTGACTCTTCCTAAAATATTGTTTCTCTCATATGAGAAGATCTTGATTAAAGGATAAATAACTCTCTAGAACCAGACTTCAAAGGGAGCTATAAAATTCTTGATGACCTTGCTTATGATTTGCATTGTGTAATGATTTTTGGGCCAATTTTCATCCTGAGAAAGAATGTCTTACCTTGTAAGACTGCTCTCCTTATCTGTTGTCTTAGGAAGGGTTGCAGATACCAATCCAGAGGATCGAGAGAAACTTATATTGGATCTAGGTCACCCCCAAGTGCCAACAAGAGGAAGCTCCTTATATGTCAATGTCAGTCGTAGTAGATTGGAGGTCTGTTGGGTTAATTGAGGGTTAATTGAGTGAGATAGCAGTGTACTGTACGCAACCATAACCAGACTAGTATTTACCTTAGTTGGTAGAGTGTTGGAATTGCATCCTTAGTTGGCAGAGTGCTGGAATTAGCAAGTCAGTTTGACTTTATTCTATTGTACTCTGTCTCTGATGAACCATTGATATTAATTATAAGAATATTCTATCAAGGGTTTTCCCCGGCTTGGGGTTTTTTCCTGCCTTGTGCCATGTTATTGTGTCATCTTTTCTTGGCTTGTCTTCATCATATGTTCTTTCTTGAGTAAATGCTAATATGGTAAGAGTAGACATTTTTGTGATGCTAAGAGTAGATGTTTTCTTTGATGCTAAGAGTAGCATCATGTCGGCTTCCTTGCTAAGAGTAGACGTTTCTGTGATGCTTGTGCCAATTCCCTTCTGAAGTTGTCATATTTTGGTTCTTTGGTTATACCATCCTAAATCCCTAGTCTCAACAAACAGGCCAGAAAATATTATTGTGAGATCAATGTCTGGTGCCATGAGTTACTTCTTGCTTAATATTATCAACATTATTAAAACACTATATTATCTTTTTTGGACATAAATCAAAATCACATTTACACTGTTGATTCTAGGGTGAATGCTAATCATGTTGACGTCTTCTGGTTATTTGAGGATTTTAGACCATTTAATTAATTTTTTTTTCTTCCATATCTCTTTCGTAGACATGATATAGAATATTTATAATTTATTTGATCTATGGTTGTATGCGGAGTGCTGGAAAGTCAACTGTATTAAACAGTCTGATTGGTCATCCTGTTCTGGTATACATATAAATGTGTTTCTTTCATTTAACTCAAGTTTAGAATAATTATGGTGCATATATAAAAGCATTGTAATCTATCCTCCCCTCTTATGACCTACTCATTTGTCTCTGTTGTGCAGCCTACAGGAGAAAATGGAGCAACTCGTGCACCAATTTTAATTGATTTACAACAAGATAGTTCGGTTAGCAGTAGGGTAATATTTCTCCAAATTGAAAACAAGTCTCAGACAGTTTCTGCTAGTGAGTACATTACCTTCATTAATATGATTTAAGATTATACTTTTGCTTTGTTGGAGCATATGGTATATACTTATTTGTTTTGGACTACCTTCATCACCAATCACGTTCTAAAACAGTCACTGTAAAGTTGTTGAGATGATTTACAACAGACAAATCTTATTTCATGTGCCACCTCTGCAATGATTATAATTATGCGGCTCTGTTTTTTTTAAATTATTTAATTAATGTTTTTTCATATCCAGAGAAGAGGGACATACTATAATTATTTAATGCTTAAAATGATGAAAAAGTGGAAATGACTCCAAATTAAGTCGTACATATTTACAGTGCATGTGAGTGTGTCATGAAAGAAAACTTATCTTTCAAAAACTGCTGCACTTTGTATTGCCCTTACTGTCCAACAAGTAATTTACTATTTTGATATTCATAAATTGAGAATGCTCATTCAGGATTTTAAATGTTTGATTAGCCAGACTTGCTATTTTGATGTTCATGAATTGAGAATGCTCATTCAATATTTTAAATGTTCCATCAACAAAATCTCGCTAGGTATTGCAGAACTGGGTAAGGTCTTTCGTGTTTTAAATACAACAAAGAGTATCTAGAAGTGTTATCCATTAAATGATATCTGGAGGCAGGGTTGTGATTATCTCACGTCTTGACACAAGGGAGCAAATAAATGTAGCCACAATAACTGCACTTGTCAACCTATATAAGAATTGCAGTAAAATTTATTTTACCACCTCTGGTTGAGAAGACAATTGGTCACACAAATTCCGATACAACGTTAATGGTACAATACAAGTTCCATGCTATAAAAAAAAATATAAAGAACCTTGCAGTAACTTAATTATTGGTTCTATTTTATGGATTGGATAAAAATAAAGTGAAATTTGATTAACAAAATGAATTATTAAGTTAATGCATTATAATTGTTTTGATATTTGCAAATTTTGCAAATTGCTGATTGCAAATTTTAGTAGAATACAATAGAATTTTTAGTACTGCAATATGATTTTGTTGGAGATAATTACACTAGTCTATCAAATAAATCACTCATCGACACACTGCGTCACTGTTGCATACCGCCATAACTTTCTTAGATTCGAAAGGGCAACACCACCATAACTCTTTCAACTTGAAGATACAATTAAGCAACATATATTTCTCTTTCAACTTGAAGAGACAATAAAGCAACATATTTTTTTTTAATAAATGTAAAAGAGATCAACAATCAGTGTTATAAGGGAGTTGTAGCTACATAGTGGTAATTGTCCTTGGGATTTGACATTTTGATCTTTCATAATATCATGTATGGTTTTTATTAGCAGTCTATCTGTGTTTTTGAGTTTTGTATGGATCCAGCAGTGAGAGTCTAGAGTGAGAGGAAGGATCCAGCAGTGAGACTCTGGTTTGAAGTTGGGCTAACATAATCAAAGGTTAAATATTTGTGGCTTGACCCTGCACGGAACTGAGTATGCTTTATATTAAATTTTGAAATGGTGTTGGGCCTTGATGTTACCATATATAGGAATGTTAGGTCCATATTTGAGGCTTGACCCTGCACATAACTGAGTATGATTTATATTAACTTTTGAAATGGTGCTGGGCCTTGATGTTACCATATGTAGGAATGTTCGGGCTTGGCTGGGAAATACCTAGAGATATAATTAACTAAGTTGTACTTAAATTTATAAACTTTTTCTTTCTTAATTTTTTTAAAGAGATCTTTGAATAACCATTCCATTATTCCTGTTCATATGGACTTCTTAAAGCTTTTATAGTTCCTGGTTTCAAAGGGACAAATGGACTACCATAACTCCTCACATAATTCTTTAAAGGGTGCTAGCTCAATGGAAGAGCACCTGCCATGCAGGAGGTTGGTGGTTCGATTCCACTGTACCCTAACATGAATTATTCAATGATATTGTAGATTTTTTAGTTAAATATTTTTATATTGATTTTTTTTAATTCCAACTATTGTTTTTGGAGAGACAAATGAAATTGTCTCATAAGAGACAATAAATGAAATTGTCTCTAGAGAGACAAAAATGAAATTGTAGAGACCAAAATGAAACTATCTTTGGAGAGACAAAAATGAAATTGTCTCTGAAGAGACAAAAATGATTGTGTTATATATTGTCTTTATAGAGACGATATTTTAAGACAATTTAATTTTAAGACGATTTAATTTGAGTCACCCGCTTAAAGACAATATTTAAGACAATACACAAGTTTTCTTTTGTCTCAAGTTAAGACAATTTACCCAAAAATTGTCTTAAATATTGTCTTAAAACCCCCCTTTATGTTGTAGTGGAAGCACGATGGTTCAGTCTTGATACTAAACCATCCTATGGAACCACCACCATCTGTTGAATCCACGACCCCATGTAGTCTTCGTCAATTATCCAGGATAACATTTTTTAGGTACATAATGTCTTTATCAACCAATTTTACAACTTGACCTCACATAAAATAACCTGTACTGATGCTCCTGGAGCATAATAGGTCACATCAGCTTGACCTTATTAAGAACTAACTATAACTAATGCTCCCGAATCACAATGTGTCACATTACTCTGTTCAATAATTGGTGTGTTCTTTGTGGTTCTACATCATTTGATTTTTTCACATACCAAATAAATTTACAACCCACACAAATATATTAAGGTTGAATAAAATATAAAAATCGAAGCAATTCAACATCTAAACACCACAAACAATCATCTCCTTTGAAGATTTGTTTAGAAAAGTAGGCACATTGTTGTCTATCAATACTTCAGCAAGATACTTCCTCGGTTCCATAAGAAGAATGATACTTTTTCCCATGGCTCATACAGATCTACTCTCCCACAATAGCATAACAGTTATAAAAAACAAGCAAATCTATATATCTACACACATGAACAAACGCACGAAATCTCCATGCACACATGTAAGCTATCGCCACGGGGGATTCACTGGGGGAGAAATACCATACCACAGGGGTTCATATTGGGGGATATATATTGAGGAAAAAATGACATAATATGTTGGGGGATATACAGGGGGTAAAGGGTTTTTATATTGTCTAGTATAAAAAATCGACCTCAAAGTTAATAAGAAAATACAAAGGGGTATAAAAAAATGTCGATGAAAAAATAAATACTTACAATATCTAGTGAAAATATGAGTTTTTTAAATTGGGAAGCTGTATTGGGTTCATATTAGTAGGGGGTTAAATATTGTGATTTTTAGAGGTATTTTCCAATATGTAGTAAAACTAAGGGTATTATTTAACATGCCATGAACACACGTGATATGTTAGAGGTTAATTGAGTGAAGCCCTCATGGATACCGCTAATATTTAATTATAAATTATATAGAAATAAAACTCAAGACTCTCTCACATATTCCTAGCACTCCCTTGAGGGAGTGAAGCCAAAATAGGCTTTGATACCATATTAGAAAAACTGAGGGAGTTGAGAGAGATTTCACACACAACACAAAACCACACTATTTTTATTCATCTCACAAAGTTTACATATATAGGAATATAAATCATTGACTTCAAAAAATATAGATCTTAAGAAAGTGGATCTATGACTCTAACATGACACAACTACAACTCATACACATATGAAACAACAACTTCTAGATTGACACCTCAAGACTCACAATGACAACTTGTAAATCACATGACACATGGAAGCATTACTTCCAAGAGAAATTTGTATTCAACTTCTTCAGATATTCAATGAGAATTTTTTTTGTATATTTTCTTCATTCTCTTCATGTTACTTAACATTGCTAATGTACATCAACTTATTTATCTTTGAATTTGAGATTAGACTTTTATTTAATGTCATTCCATACTTATTGTTTTCTTTATTTTTCTTGGAAATTTCCTCTTTAATTATTTTGGAAATATGATCCTAACTCTATGATAGTTTCTTTGTTCTTCTTTGATTTGCATTTTTTTTATAGATATTTTGTATGTTCTTAACATCCTTAAGAAAGTCTTAATAATACTTGTGCAACTTTTTTACTTTTTCATCTTCCTGCTGTAATTTTTCATTTTAATACTTATGTACCTTTTTTATTTTTTCATCTTTCTTCTATAATTTTCCATTTTTCCATCGATTCATTCGTTTGCCATTTTTCTTTCTTAATGTTTTCTTATTAAAATTTTAAATCTTCATTAAGATATCTTAACAAATGCATTACCTTTTATTTTGATGCAACTGTAACTGTAGTTTAACATATAAATGTGGACATGTGGGTTAGGACCCACATACTCCCTTTATATGCAGCGAATACAAATTCAGAGTTTAAATAACATACATACGCACACGATCAAACAATGCTTAACTTTAAAAGATCACAACAGATTACTTTACGCGGACCACACATACCCATATCACTTTACATACATGCAGAACCTTCATGCCGAAGGGTCCCACAACACTCCCGACCAATCGCAGTACATCGCAATTGCCTCCCTGAAACTTTTAACTCTTTGCGAATATGCTAAACCACAAAAACTTGCGAAGTGTGCTATTGTACAAAGCAGACATGTGGCTCTCCCTCGTCGCATCACATCCTTACCACATCGCACCGCAAACAACTTACCTTGTGAACTCATAAACGACAACCTATAACTTTTGCGAAATGCAAAAATGTGATTCATCGTCCGTCGTAGATCTGTTGCACGTTCCAATGGCCCACATCTGTCTCCGCCAACTCTTCGCATCTTAAACTGTCTGACTTGCGAATTCATCACGACAGTTCATCTTTCACCCTCAGATTTTCTATTTAATCACATTCCTCCACTCACCTTCACGCGGTTATTCTTCGCCTCTTTTGCCCGCTCTAATCTCCTCTATCAATCCTTAAACCTTTGGTTCTGCGCTTCGATCCTCGCCATCGATTCCTCCTTAAGAATTATTCTAAATATTATGTCCTTATTCAACTGCTCTTCTTTCAGCTATCGTCACTCTACAATACCGTTTCCTCCACACTCCTCCTCCTGATTTTTTTTGGATTCTTCGACGTGAACATCTCCTGAGCTTGTCCTTTTTTTTCTTTAATGCTGTCTCTCGTGACCTTCTTCTTCGTCTTGTCATCCCTCGACCTCTGCCATAGCTTGTCTATGCGAATTTCATGGGAACTTCGTCCTCTCGCTCAATCTGCCTATTCATTAACAGAAATAATACGCATATATAAAATACACATATACAAACAGAGTCCAGATTAACCTCCCGTTGTATGATTAAGTGCAATACTTGATTTCAACAGGGAAATAAAACAAACGGGTTAAAACAGAGAACCCGATCAAAATAAAAAACACTTGGAATTAATTTAGAAATGAAATACACAGAGTCAAGCCCTTGGATGGTTGGCTTTTACATTTGTTTCTACTCTCTATTCACCCCTCTCTCGCACACCTATTTCCCTCCCTCTCTCTCTTTCTCTCTATGGATGTTAGACCCCATAATGGTGGATTTGGTCTGGCTTTATGTCTTTCCAAAATCCCCATATGGTTGAGAAAATGTCATTCAGTTTGAGAACAATTTATTCAACTAAAAAATTAACTAATCCTAATTTAACTATTCTTTTAATCTGCAAATTACAATGGTTGTGTTAGCCCAAATTAACTCAACAAAATACTTAAAAAAATAAAGTATTCAAATTCTTTGGACTGCTAGTCCTCTTCCCAAGCCACAACATGTGACCAGCTTGTCACATTGTTGGCTCTACCTTAATGCTCTTGCACAGACTCCCAAGGTAAAAGAATTCATGACCTCCTGGTCAAGTGTCTTCAATGCTTGAACCTTCTAGGATCCCAAACTCTGTTTTTTTGTTGTCCATAAGCTGCATTGTCTTCACCATTCTTTAGCTGCAATATTCCAAGCTTCCATGCTTTATACTGTAGTGCTCCACTGCCTCTACCTTCACTATTCTTCATTTGCCAAAAAAATTCACAGTGGACTGCTTTCTTCATTTTGTTGTAACTCTTCTTAGATATTTTCAATAACTCCCATAGCTCATCTATGGTTTCTTGCAATTCAATCTTCTTCTGTAATATAATATTATTTCCAGTCCTCTTCCAACACATTCTACTACACTTTGTCCCAAATATTGCTGCAAATATTACTCCGGACATTGCTGCCACCCAAACTTCCTGAATATCTCTGAAGATATCTCCCTTTGCAACATCCCTCTTCTTTTCCTTGTTTGAAAATTTACTGTCAAAAGGTAAATTTCCTTATAATTCTCTAATTGCAGTAATATATTTATTCGCTCTTTCCTGTATACTAGCTAACATAATTATGTTTTGGAAACTAGTATTTATCTCTATTCCAGCTACAGTTTGAAACGGTCCCATCTTATTGTCTGCAATCTCTTTCTCTTGCTCAAATTATTTCAGCAAGAAACTCAACCATTCACTAATTACTTGATTCCCTTCAAGTACCTCTTCAGTATTCTGTATTATAGTTTCAACATAACTCGCTTCCTCTTCCTTGAGAACATTCCATTGTTGTCCTTCTTCTTCTTGACTATCCTAATAGTCAATTCAGTCTTTTCCACTTCTAGGACTGACTTTCCTTTAGCTTGAGACATAACTGCCTCACTTTCATCTTTATGGATTTCTTCCTCCTTGTTACTAAGCAAACCTCTTTGTGATACTGCTTCTTCATATATAATCAGAATAAAATTCTAATTCTCTATTACTATGATAGTCCTAAATGTTCGTCTAACAATCTTCCTTTGACTATTTAAGCAAACCAATTCCTCTTTGTCCTCATCAAGAAAAAATTTCATCTCATGAGGTATTACTACTTAATCTTCATTAAAGTTACTCCCTTCATTAAATAAGGAACTTATGAATTTCTTATGCTGCAACAACTCAACTTGGTCTTTATCAGAAAGACACTCTTCATCATACCTTGCTTGAAAATTTTCTTCTTCTTTATGCTTTGCTAGATAAACTTCAGCTTTACTTGAGACAATTCCAAGAGATAGATTGTCTTCTACATAACCTGCAAACACATTCAAATTGTCAGCTTTAAACTCACAAGACCCAGTGATCTTATTTGATGACTCAATCACCAAATCTATCTCTTTTTGTTCTAAGTATCTTTCAGGACTCATAAAGTCTTCATTGGTCTTCTTTTTAGCTTTCTCAAGCATAACATATGAATGCTTGACATCATCTTTTGCCTCTTTCTGTTCTTGGCCATCATCATAAGCCAAGTCCTCCTTGTTTTTAGCTTTCAAAGTAGGCTGGAAATCATTACTTTCACTTAGCTGTGCATGTGCATGTACATGAGACTCAACTATCTCATTTTCTTCTTGAACACAATTCAGATTATGTCCTCTCCCTTCATCCTTTATGACAACATCAGAAAATTGTCTCTCTTTACCTATTTCACCTTCAAACATACAATAATCATTTGTTTCAAAACCATAAGGATCCATAGCCTCTCTGGTTGTCTCAAACATCAACTCTTTCCGCTGGTTCTCATCCTTCCAAGGATCCATGAAACCATTAGCTGGTCTCATGTATTCATCCTCATTACTATTATCACCAAGAACGGACCCTTTCTCAGGTTCACATAATTAAACCTCTTCCTCAGCACACATCCTATGCTGCAACTCAGCTCCTCTGAGTTCTTCTTCTAACTGAATTCTTGTGTCAGATCTCAGCCTACTCTGTAACTGAATCCACTTGACTCTTTTCTTCCGAAGAGCCCAACCATACCTTTGGTGTTACATATTCCCTTGTATGAATTCTCTCAACACTTCTAGCTGCACTTTTATCTCAGCTAATTCTCTATCAAGTTTATCATTACTTGATCTTTCATAATCTCCCTTAGAACCTTTACTATGACTATCAGTAGCCATTGTCTTCTTTCCTTCATGGCCTCATTTTTGTTCATCATGAAATACAAACAATCCATCTCTACAAGCTGACTCCATCAACCTATCTGTAGATACCACACCAATATTTTCCATGCTTAGTCTTTTACTGACATCTCTAGTGATTTCTATATTTTTATTGTGACTCCTCCTTGAGCCTTTCAGATAACCATCAGTGGTCATCTCTTCTGGGAACTCCATTTATTCATCACATGTTATGATCACTGCATTTTCATGCTGCCCTCCATCTTCCATGACAATTCCTAATGGTTTTCCTTCATCCTCCATACCTTTCATACTCTACTGCTCCGAGTAATGCTTCTTCTTCTTGAGCATTCAACCCATGCTCCCTCTTCATATGCAGCCCATGCCACTGCAATTTCTTCCTCATAATCCATCCACACATTTGGTCTTCATCACTCCTCTATAGCAACTCCATCAATAGATCAAGATGGGTTCTCATCTCAGCTATTTCTCTCTCATATTCTTCATTTTTCATCTGCTTCCATATGCCATTTGTCTTGGCATATTCCTTCTTCACTTTGTGGTTACCTCTTGAACCTCTTCTATGACTTTCAGTAGTCATCTTCTTGATTTCTTTCATCCTCTATGAGCTGCACTAGCCCCTACAGTAACAATTCCTCCTGCTACAACTTACCTCACCAAACTTCCTCTGTGCTTGGTCTTTTGGAAAGTACGGGTCTTCAATCTAGAACCCTCCTTGAGAACTCCTCTATGCTCCTTCTAGGCTCACCCTCACAACTCATATGCTCTTGAGAACAATACTGTCCTCTTATATTTCAACCTCAGCTGAAATACTAGGTTCTTACCACACTTCTTTTTCCTCCTAGAAACCCTTGCTAGCTTCCTTCATTACTGCCCCTTAAGGTTGTGATCTTCTTGCTGAGATGTTTTCACTCCTGCTGCTACCTCTTGCATTTAGTCACTCCTCAAGTAAAAAAAACTAACAAAATCACCTCTATTGAACTATTATGCTCTTCTTCTGAGTGTGAGCATTTACTTGTCAGTTCTATAATCCAAAATAAAATTGAAACAAAACATTCTTACCTTTTTTTATGTGCTACTACTTTATCCATGTTGTTGTAGCTCTTATGCTTTTTCATAAGCCTTCAGTCCACAATATTACTTGTTAAGGTTCACATGATTAGAATCAATGAGCAATACTTCTCAAATTTTCTTAGTTCAAAGTCCTTCACATCGCCTTTCAGATCTTGTATGCTCTGATACCAATTGATGTAGTCATAACTGCAGTTTGACATATAAGCGTGGAATTATGGGTTAGGACCCACATACTCCCTTTATACGTAGCGAATCCAAATTCAAAGTTTAAATAACATACATACACGCACGATCAAACAACGCTTCTTTAAACGACCACAACGGATTACTTTACGTAGACCACACATACCCATATCACTTTACATACATGTGGAACCTTCTTGCCGGAGGGTCCCACAACACTCCCGACCAATCCCAGTACATCGCGATCGCGTGCTCGCAACTTTTAACTCTTTGTGAATACACTAAACCACAAAAACTTGCGAAGTGCACTATTGTGCGAAGTCAACACGTGGCTCTCTCTCATCGCATTGCATCCTTACCACATCGCACCGCAAAATACTTACCTTGCGAACTCATAAACGATAACCTCTTTGCGAAATGTGAAAATGGGATTCACCGTCCGTCGTAGGTCTGCTGCAGGATCCAACGGCCCATGTTTGTCTCCGCCAACTCGTTATATCTTAAACTGTCTGACTTGCGAAGTCATCACGACCATTCATCTTTCACCCTCTTCTCTTTTTCTCTCTCTAATCTCTGCCATCAATCCTTAAACCTTTGGTTTTACGCTTCTATCCTCGCTGTTGATTCCTCCTTAGGAATTATTCTAAGTATTATGTCCTTATTTAACTGCTCTTCTTTCAGTTGTCGTTGCTCTACAATATGATTTCCTCCACACTCCTCCTCCCGAGTTTGTTTGAATTCTTCGACGCGAACCTCTCCTGAGCTTGTCCTTTTGTTTTCTTTAACACTATCTCTCCTGAACTTCTTCTTCATATCGTCATCCCTCGACCTCTGCCATAGCTTGTCTATGTGAAGTTCATGGGAATTTTTTCCTCTTGCTCAATCTGTCTATTCATTAACAGAAATAATACACATATATAAAATACACAGATACAAACAAAGTCCAGATTAACCTCCTGTTGTATGATTAAGTGCAACAATTGATTTCAATAGGGAAATAAAACAAACGGGTTAAAACAGAGAGCTCGATCAAAATCCAAAACACTTGGAATTAATTTAGAAATGAAATACACAGAGTCAAGCTCTTGGATGGTTGGCTTTCACATTTGTTTCTATTCTCTATTCACTCCTTTCGCACATCTATTTCCCTCTTGCTCTCTCTTTCTTTCTATGGATGGCAGACCCCACAATGGTTGATTTGGTATGGCTTTATGTCTTTCCAAAATCCCCATATGGTTGAGAAACTCTCATTTAGTTTCAAAACAGTTTATTCAACTAAAAACTTAACTAATCCTAATTTAACTATTATTTTAATCTGCAAATTACAATGATTGTGTTAGCCTAGATTAACTTAACAAAATACTTTAAAAAATAAAGTCTTCAAATTCTTTGGATTGCTAGTCCTCTTCCCAAGCCACAACATGTGACCAGCTTGTCACATTATTGGCTCTACCTTAATGCTCCTGCATCATCTTTAAATTTTTAATAACTTTTTATCATCTCTTTATAAATTAGAATTTTTCAAGACTATTGGATTCTTTCAAATATTATATATTTAACATAATTTAAAGTAAAACAAATAAAAATAAACATAAAAATAAATGTCTAGTGACTTGTATGCATTACAAATAAAATAGACCTAGGTGAAATATAATGATTTATGTTTTGTTTCTTTGGAAACTAAGAATATAATTTTTTGTTCAAAATAATAATATTTTATTGTTTAAAATACATTTTTAAATGCATAAATAAATTTACTACTATCTAAAATATTTAAAAGATTTAAATTATATAACTCAAAATTTTAATTGCAACAAATTATTATCAATTTTTAAATGAAATTGATTAAAAAGAGACAACAACAAAAAGAAAACAACTCAACTATAAAGAATTTAGACCATAGTATATAAGTCCAAGTTTATTTATCAATGGATGCTTAGCTCTAGTTCTAGGGATGGTGGTTTGCTATCCCTCCTACTTAAGTTCAAATCCTTAGAGGCATGCCACATCATAGTAAATGCTCCATCATAATAAAATTAAAAAGATAAATGTCTCTTTGGAGTTGGATATCTCAATATATAATATTTATCAATTATAAATGTCTCTTTGGAGTTTGAGATCTCAATATATAATATTTATCAATTATTGCATATATATGAAAAGATTGCTAATTCCAATCACAAAAATTTTAAAAATTATACATCTAAATCTATTTATTAATATAAATTGGTTTTACACTTTCAGTTTTTTAAAGATACAATTGGCTTAGAAATAATTAAAACCAACGTATTAAGGTTGCTAATAAAGCTTTGGAATATTTTTGCTTCAAGGTTGACCTGGAACTAACAAAATGCAATCCCTTTGTTTTGTCCATTATGATTTTACGATTTTGGGAAAGGTGTTTTCATTAACCATCTTTGGAAAGGTCCTGGGCGAACTTGCTTGCACCCTAGGGTCAGCATTTTGTTTTATCACTTCAATATTAAACGTTGAATTTATTAAATTGTCTAAATTGTTAGTTTATTCACATATTGAATTTAATTTCGAAATGTTGAATAGGATAGGTTTTAATTTTAATTTTTGGTTATTTATTAATTAGATATATTTTTATTACTAATTATTATTTAAAAAAAAATGTTTTAACTGATAATAGTGTTTGATTTTGGATAGAAAATTAAAACTGAATATGGAAAGTTATATAATTGTAGTTATAGTATTAATAGTAAAAATAAGAAATGTTAACATTATTAACATTATTTAAAGTAAAATTGTTTTTAATTTTTAATATTATATTAAGTTAAATTTTTAATATTATATTAATTTAAATTATATAATTACAAATCTCTACCTTATTCATAAAAATACAAGTTTGTAAATAATAAATAAATAAATAAATATTTAGCATAAATAAAAGTCAACTGGTCTTAAAATTTTATGAACACCAATTAAACTAATAATAGTTAATATTATAAACTTCTCCATTAAAATAAACCATGTTTATAAATACCATTACCATGTTTATAAATACCATTTTGTGTATTCGTTCTTATATTTCAAAGGGCTTTTAGATATCAATATCAATATCACGGTTCCACTTTTATCAAAGTTAAATTGACAGCCGTTATTAAAAGATCAAATCCAATCCCAAAAAATTGATATTACTGCATAATGGCTTATTTTTATATTTTTTAATGATGAAATTTTCAAATTTTCAAATTTGTGATTTTTTCGCTTCCCGCAAAAACTACCACGTTACCAAACAACTTTTTCACCACGGAACCGTACTCAATACAAAGTTATTTAACTTTTTAAAATTTTATAAAACATATGTAAAAAGATAAAATTGAAATCATAATAAAAATGATTACAAGTCATTTGAAACAACAAGGAAATAATATAATTTATATATTAGTAATTGCTCCTAAAAGCGTGTAAAGGAACACGGAAGGAATAAAAAATCTGGGGAGGTCATCTTATCACGAACATAGTTTATTGTTGAATACATATTTATAAATATTATTGTTATTAATTTTTTTTGGCTTTATAATATTAGTTACAATTAAATATTATTATATTAATTTTTAACCATTTGAATTATCAAAAAATTTAAGAAAAAATGTATAATAATAAAAAATATAAATATTTAAAATGAATTTCATACTAATTCTCAACCACATAAATTATCAAATATTTTAAAAAAATATATAATAAAAATAATTATAAATATTTGAAATGAAATTCAAATAAAAATAAATTAATAATAAGACCTTGGAAATGAATCAAGACCTTTAAGAGATAAGATGAAGAACCAAGAGAAAACACATGTCATTACTTGGGAAAATGAGTTATACATGAACCTCATTTATAGGAGTAATATAGGCTTCTAGTTATAACTAGAAGATAAAACTGATATACATAAGAATAAAACTCACAATTTAGCTATAAGATCTCTACTTAAACTTACAAGTTTCAATATTTATAAAAACTCTAACAAACATTAGGCTAGAAATATTTAAGTTCTAGTTCATTGTCCCTTTCATGAACAAGTTCTTGATTGTTGTTGACATCAACAATTGCTCGTTGTTGTGAAACCCCTGGTTCTTAGTGTTGGACTTGAATATGTACCATTGAAACTTTGCTTTTTATTTTAAATTTTATCTATGTTCTCTATTATTGTGGAAAACAAAGAGCACGACTTGGAATGAAATACCACTTCAATCGAAATAAAAATCCAGACCCACCATAAAAACGCAGGTCATGTTCAAACTCTGGAGGAGGGAATCAAAAGCTAACGCTTATCCTTACGCCAGATTTATCAATTTGTTTAGTGTAATCATCTATACCTACATGAATAAGTAGCAATCATAGACAAAGATAATACACATAGGGAGATTAGCGAAAGTGCGGCACCAATTCAAATGTGGTGGGTGGCATTTTCGAAATTGGTGCAAGTGGGGTGTGGGGCCGATATTTCGAAGTCTTACTCTTTTTCTTATGAGACCATGCTATATTATTTTGATAGAGTCCTTTAAATTGGAAATTTGGATGGAAAAAGCCATCGTGACAGTGGAAATTTGAGTAGTATAGTTCGAATTTTTAAAGTTTAAATAGAATTTCATTATATTCATTAAATAAATTAAACAATAGAGTTAGTTTTCAAGTTAAAAGTGATTATGATTATATTAAAAATAAATATTTTATTTATTAGATAGTTTAATAAAAGGAGTCACATAAAGTTGTGTATTTGAATTTTTTTTTTAAATCCCTTATGACTTAAAATGGATTTACGCTGTTTAATTTTTATTTACTATTTATAATTTTTTTTAAATTTTTTTTGAAAACCATAATCAAATTAAACATTTAAAATTGTAAACCTAGCTTATATATTTTTTAATTTGACTAATATTAATTTCATTGAAAAATAAAACTTCATTCCACTTTTGTTGTAATTACAATATTCTAAGGAGTTCTAAAATGAAAAACACTTTCTTTACCTTGACACTTATCAAATCTTGGCATTGGCAACATTATTTTCCCATTAAGGCTTTTTGAAATCGTTGACATTGAAAGTCGCAACCAAGTTTGCATAACATAATGAAACAATAATTTCTTGACGATGGAGAATAAAAATGAAGTGATTTAAATTTGTGCAGGGTGTACCTATTGAATTACATGTTCCAAATATTTATATTCATGTAAAAGAGTATAGAGGAAAATATTAAAACATAAGGATTGAGAGACTTTAAATATTATATTATATTATAGATATAATCCATTTAAATTTAATTAAGACATGTCACGTTCAAACGAGTTGCGACAAAAGTTTTCGATGTTATAATTATCTGACAACTATAGACAAAACACAAAATATAAATGCTTCAAAGAGATTACACAATTAATTTATTAAGAAATTATAAACACGATTGCCTTAAATTATGCTTGAAACGTGGACTCGATTCGCATGGAGGTCCAAATTCTATTCTGGTTGTTGCTATATTATTTACGTTGTACTACTGAATTTCTTGAATTTTATTGTGATTTTAGGAGGTTATATTCGAACCCGTCTTGCTGCTTGGCCATGATGTTGTTTGATATTTTGAGATTGGTAAGAATAACCACATGGGGCCCAACTAACATTTCATTCCATTTTAGGTAGTTTGAATTTCATGCTACATTTGATTATCGATATTCACTATATAAACCAGCATTTTTGACAAAAGTAGGCTGCATGGGTGTCATTTGGTTTGACAAAAATGTCCCTTGTTAAAAAAATTCAGAAGGCCATCTATGTTGATGTTTCCTCAAATCATCTAAATTGTTTATATGTTGGTATCAATCTGAAGTTTAAGTAAACAAGTACAAAGCTATTTCTATGTTGAACCAATGCAAGGTGCAATATTCAGACCACCATTATCTCATCTGTCAATCATGCAAAATTAATAAGTTACAAAATTTCCTTTAAGGCTACAATATTGTCATAATTGTCAATAACTTTCCAAAACCATTTACATAAGCCAAACTCAAGTGATGGTCTCTCTGCTACATGAATACTAGAGCATGGTGGGAAGGGGAGAGGCAATCGTATGAAATACCACATTGGCTGCAAAATTCAAAGTGATCGTTGTGATCCTTTTAGTAACTTAATCAATTCTAGATATTGTTTTATTACATATTATTGGTATTATTTATCAGAAGGATTTAAAAACATATTTTTCTAATAGCTTTTAACTCTCATTGCAGAAAGAGTTTAACACATATGATCCAAAATCACACTGATTTTAAAGTTGTAGTTCTTAAAGAAGAGATCCAAAATCATAGAAATAGTTGTAGCAAGGGATATTATATTTGCTTTGGCACAATCTAGTGTTTGTGCAAAATTTAGTAGAGGTAAGAAATTGAAAAATATATGTTGAGAAAATTGTGCATTTTCTGTAAAAAAAGTCAGTGTTTTTTTTAACTAATAATTTATATGAATTCTATAGTTTTTTGTAATCAAACCTTTTTTTTTGCATTGAAATATACGAATAGAAAAGATTGCTTCCTGAGTATAAGTCTAGATGAAGTGATTCACAACCTGTTTTATAACAAGAACAATGAGTCCCTTATCACTATATCAATTTATGCCTCAGATAAATTTAGCTGGCTGAAATACAGAACAACACCGACTGAGTATGTTCATCCTTGATATTCAAAATTTTCTTAAAGAAAAGATTAACTTTTCAAGTTTCATGTTTCTATGTTGTCTATGATTAACTTTAAATTCATGTTGGTTGTTTTTTTTCTAGTTTATATTTTTTCCTAGGGGAGAAAATTAACTTTGTATTCAAGAAGAAAAACGATTACATTACGTATGTCTGGAAAACACTAATATTTTTTGTAGGTTGTATGTATAAATGTTAACTCAATTGATTTGAACATTGGAAGATACATTAGAAGGGGAAAACTAGATGCAAGTTTTGCTTTATTCGAGTGAGAGTCATTGAAGTGGCAAGCTTTGTAGAGTTTGATGATGTCAATGGAAAAGTCCTTAATTATTCTGCTCAAGATGGGTAAGTTTACTGGTCATCTGAATAATTTATTTGGGGCAGCCATTTTGTATCTTTATTGTCTTGATATTCATTTTTTCATTCCACTCCTTCAACTCACCAACGAGCATGTTGAAGTTTCCTGTAGGTCTCACAAGACCATTTCCCTGTGAAACTCCATGATTTCAATTACTATATTTAGATCAATAATTCAACTTTTGTCACCCACCTAATATTAGTGAAAAACCATACCTCTAATTCGAATTCCATTCACACAGATCATGATGATGGCCATGGCCAGACTAGCAGAGTACAGAAGAAAGTTGATTATTCAGTTGATTTTTGTCCTACTTCTGGTCCAATTTGTTTCAGGGAAAACGACCAAGCACTACTCATTCCATGTGAGATATTGGGATCAGAATTTTGTAGTAAACTAATTATATGCTCATCATTATCAATATGAGTTGCAGAATTAGATGCTCGGTGCCATTCCTGCATCAAATATAAAAGGTCTTGATTCATTTCTAGGGTATTTATTCAGTTCTTATCTCTAGTCTCAGTTTCAGTGGCGATGGACAGGAGAAACTCTTCTCGTTGGTCTCCATTGATGTGTTGGAGGGGAAACACTTTGACGACGAAGAAACGATGGTGCAAGCGAAACGCATAGTGAAGAAACAACGACGTCATTCTCGGCGAATCCATCACATCATCTGCATTGCCAAGTGTTAGCTTCTAATTTGGAAGAACGACGAAAATGCGGTGTGGTGATTGGCTAGGGAAAACAGTGTTTGCCCCAACCCAACCTCGTAAATAGTACACCTTTGGTGTAATTATAAGGAAAAAATGCATAAATAAAAATAAAAATAAATGCCATAAATGTACATGAATCCAAACAAACTGATCAAGTGCTTAGTGTAAAAGCTAAAAGATGAAAGTGCTCGAAATAAAATGGAAACTGAACAAAAAATAAGATCTCGTCGCCAGGAATTCAGAACAATTCGTTTCGTCGAAAACAGAGTTTGGACGAAGAAGAAAGAGCTTGTTGTTCATTTTCCTAAACAGCTAAATTTTTTGCAGAAGTGACAGGTTGGTGACATGGCAGCGCAATCAACAAATTTAATTATATTCAGGGAATATTCTTAAGTTTTGCCCAATGAAACTGTGACAATTGTCACTACAGGATTCACCACTTTGGTTTGAAGGTGAATTTTTTTTATGTGTTTCTCCTAAGGTTGAAGTTGATTTTTTTTTATATGGATGGACAAGCCAACCAGATGCTGACACATGGTGCAGCCATGGGCCACCACGGTCCCCCTCTGGTGGACCATATCCAAAGTTTGAATTTCATTTTATATGCCAAACTCCGAACTATAGGTTATATGGTCGAAATTATGGTTCCAATTCTGCATGATTTAATACATATGGCAGATTAAATATATATGCATATTACAAAGTCTGAGTTTTAATATATATGGGCACATTATTTTTATATAACCTAAGGTTTGGAACAATGTATATCCCATGGAAAAATGTTTATGTATAAGGTTGGGCGAAGGTTGGGGCTCGACCCTATGACCTCCCCCACACAACACGTCGCCGATACCAATAAGCCACAACAACAGTTTTTTTTTTCTTTTTTTTCTAAATACACCTACTTCTATTATATCACACAAAAGGAAAATGTTACAATTCATCAACCAAACCGTAATTGTTGAGTTAGCCAATTCCGGTGGGAAATAGAAAATTCAAAAAAGCAAAAATGGGCCTGCCTTGGGAGGGGAAACCAACCCAAAAACCAGTCAAAGTAGCATGAAAATTGCTGCCCCTGGGGGGGAAACCAACATTGAACAAAATTACCCAGTATCTAATTATGTAGTGTGGAAAGTAAAACGAGAAAGAAACTAGAACATAACTGGAAAAACCATGACAATTGGGAACCATGGCGTTAGTGTTGTTGCTTCTTATCATCCTGCATAGGCTGGGGAGGATGATATTCCTCAATGAAGCACCCGTAGTAGGAGATTTCGTCTGCGGTCTTGGACAACTAGGGGCTCAACTCCAAAGTGGAGCCTGAGCGGGCACCAGTCACTATGTCTTTGCCACCTTCAGCTAAAATGCTACTGCCACCACTGTTTAAGGATTCCTTCGCAGTCTTGATAGGAAACACCACCATCTTGCGAGGTTGATGAAGGAAGGAGGGTGACATTTTGGACTTACACATCCGCTTCCTGAAGCTTGAACCATATGGGCAAGATGAATCTTAAGGAAGGTGCTGGGAGGTGTGGGCAGAGAGGCATTGACGGTCCAAGATCTCTGGCGCATCCAAGTACAGGGAAAAGTCCATTTTTCACTCTGCCATGGAGTGAATGGGAGGCCGGGAGGGCGAGCCACGACCTCCACCTCTGCGGCATCGCATACGGTGGCTTCGTGGCATTGAGGATGCTGAATTGAGAGAATGCGAAGGAGATGAGGGAGGCAGACAGGTAGAAAGACAAAGACCAATGTGGAGCAGATGGGTTGAGGGGTCCTGTAGGGCAACGCAAGAGGTGGAGTCGCCACAGGGAATGATAGGGCCAAGAGTGAAAATGGCAGAAAAAATGAGGGAGAACTGTTGAAGAGGCATGACACCATTGTCCATATATGGCCAAGGCAGCCTACAACTAGGACGAGCAGGAATAAAGATGCAACAGATGAATTGAAGTGCAGTTAATGCTGTGGAGGACGGAGCTAGGTTGGTGCAGTTAATATCACCCACGCTGGGGCCATGTGCCTCCTCGTGATGAGGATGGCTGCTTGGCAGTGGTGAGACCAAATGACATATCGACAGACCTTTATGGAGCACCCACATCCGGGATCTGAGTGTCTTTAAGCACCAATTAAGTGCAAGTTGTGCGAAGCAATTCATCATTAAAACTTTGGAGGCTGCCAGAGAGAAGGGGAGCATCATGATCCACTCCCTTGTTGGCCAGGAGATCCGCTACTACATTGGCTGATTTCCGAATATGCTTGAAATATATGGCTTTGTGGAGATGAAACTGTTTCTCAAGCAGCTCAAAACAGGCTGCTAATCTCCAGCTCTTAGAGAGTTTGGAAGAAGAGGAGTCAAGGAGAAGGTGATGAGCAATGTTGATGATGACTTGGGAATCTCCTTCAACTTCGAGGGGGAAAAAATTGTTATCATGAGCCAGGAATAGGCCTTGCATGAGACCTTCCAATTTTGCTGAGTTATTGGTGTCCCACCCAATGGAACCAAGGTATATCAACAAGGGCTTTCCTTTGGAGTTCCTTAGAATACCCCCAATACCTGCATACCCTGGATTTCCTTTGGAGGCTCAGTAAAAATTGAGTTTGAAGAGGCCTTGCGGGAAGGGCTCCAAGTGCAAGGAGAGTCAGGAGCTTGGTTTGAAAAGGGCACACCAACAGAGTGAAAGGGGATTGAGAGGTTCCAATTGGCCCAAATGATGCTCTCAGGGGATTGAGAAGGGAAATCTGTGTCCTTCCAATGGTGCAGGGTGAGGGTTTCCAGTGGATTGATCTTTGAAGATGCGTCTGTTTCTCTCTTTCTAGATCGTCCAGAGGAGGAGCACTGGGAGGATAGCCCAAAGAGAGTTGAGAAGATTGCTGTTGAATGGAGAATTATACTAGAGTTGAATGGAGCTGATGATGTCCCCTTTTTACCTATCAGTTCTTCGACAGAGGATAGATATGTTGTCTCGAAGAAAGCTTGCTTGGGGGCAAGTATCCAGGAGATGATCTATTTTGTCCTCATGGTTTTGGTAGTTTGCATAGCGTGAGGGGCCTACGAAGCCCTTTTTCATAATATTATCCCATGTTAGGATATGCCATTTGCTTAGCAGCAATAAGAAGGTAGAGATTTTAGGTCATATTCTGGGGTTCTAGATCTGCATCCAGGTTGCGTCTTGATGAGTCGGACCATTCAGGTGGTAAGATTCCTTGGTGGTAAAAGTGCCCTCTGTGGAGTGACCCCATTGTAGGATGTCCTCTCCTTCCATGAATCAGATTTTTCTTTTGTGAAGCTCCTTGTCGATGTCCTCATAAGATTCCTCATACCAATTTTCCTGCCAGTGAGAAGCACGAAGCCATTATCAGAAGCCCTTGTTGAGAGGAATGGCTCGAAAGTGTTTAATTTGATTATTATCCCTTGTTTGGAGGATGGATTGCCACCGAGGTTTTTGGAGAAATGTGGCTAATTTGGGCAGCTATTGCCATGAGTCCTCCCACAATTGAGCTTGGGAGCCTGAGTGTATTTCCCAAAAGTTATGTTCCTGAATAATGGGTTTGTGCTGCTTGACTGCTTTCTAGATTTGGGAACCCGCCTATTTTGAGTTAAATCTGATAATTTCTTGTTGAAGCCAATTTCCTACATATTTGGATACCCATAAATGAGCCCAAGGAGCACTTGGTTTGGAGACCAATTTCCACCAGATGCGTGCCCCCATGATGGCATTAATATGACTAGGATCTCGAAGTCCTAGGCCTTCAGAACTTTCAGGGACACAGACCTCATCCCATTTCAGAAGGGCCCATTTCTTGTTGTCTTTCTTATTGCCCCAAGGAAAGTTTCTTTTCAGGTTATGGATTTACTTGAGAACCCATTTGGGAGCAGCTAATACTAAGAATAAGTATAAGGGCATATATTGGAGGATAAATTTGATAAGATTGAGGCACCCAACAATGTTGAGAGCTCGATGAGTCCAAGTAGAGAGTCTGGCCTTTAATTTGTCCAGAAGTTCCTTCTAGGAGGAATTCTTGATGGCAGAGTCAATGAGTGGAGTGCCTAGGTATTTGGAGGGAAGAGAGGCTATGGAGAAGGCAAGGGTATGAGCTATATTGTGTTGAGTAATGGCGGGAGTATTGAAGAAGAAGAGTTGAGATTTCTCAGCATTAATGATTGCTCCCGAAGCATCATAGAAGCAATCTAGTAAGGATTTGAAAGAGCGGGCTTCTTGAACCGATGGATGGACAAACAACATGTTATCATATATGAATTGATGATGAGAGATGGGGATATTTTTGTGGATAGATAATCCTTTGAGATATCAGGAGTCAATGAATTGGCGAATGAGTCGCCCTAGGCCTTCTGCCATGAGAACAAAAAGAAAGGCAATAGGGGATCACCTTGACGAATTCCACTTAAGGGGGAAAATGGGGGGGACAGGGAGCCATTGACCAGAATTGAGAAAAAGGGGGGGGGTAATAAGGCTCATGATCCATCTGATCCATGTTGGACTGAAACCAAATGCCAGAAGAATTTTTTTGATGTAATTCCAGTTGATTTTATCAAAATATTTGGAGAGATCGATTTTGAGGAGCATATATGGTATTTTCTCTATTTTCAGCGAGTGAGTGACTTAATGCATGAGAATGATACCATCTAGAATTTGGCATCCATCCACATAACCTGTTTATTTTGGAGATATGAGCAGCGGGAGGAGTGGTTTGAGTATGCTGGAAATCACTTTGGAAATGAGTTTGTATATGACGTTGCAGAGGGAAATCAGTCTATATTTGTTGGGGGTGGCTGCATTCTCCTCTTTGGGGATGAGAGTGAGGAAGGTAGCATTGAGGGTTGGAAGGATCCAATGCATGCTCCTTGATTCCCCAACCGATTCCCAGACATCCAACTTGATGTTCTCCCAGAAGAAATGAAAGAAATTGAAGGTAAATCCATCCAGACCAGGTGTCTTCCCATATTTGAGTTGCGACATAGCCTGATCAACCTCTTGCAGCAAGACCGGTCTCAACAAAATTTGGTTGTGCCCCTCCGTGATGATTCTAGGGATGGGCTGAGTTATTTTACTGATTGCAAGTTCACACTCAACGTTAGGTTCTGTGAGCGTGTCCTTGAAGTAGTTTAGAAGTTCTTTCTCAATGTCTTATTGAGTTTCTATATTATCTCCTTGATCATTTTTTAGGACAATAATACGGTTGATCTTTCTCCTCTGGATGGTGGAACGGTGGAAGAATTTGGTATTCTTTTCCCCTTCTTTGAGCCATCGAATCCTATATTTTTGTTTCCAGAGTATTTCTTCCTGAAGTTTGAGGTCTTCTAAGTGACTCATTAGTTCCTGTTCCGAGAGGGCCATCTCCTCAGTATGCCCTTCTTGGATGATGAGTTGCTGAAGATCAACCATTTGATTTTCCAACTCCTTTTGACTCTTGAAGATGTTGTCGAAAGATTACTGATTCCAGTGCTTTAGTTTATTTTTGAGGATCTTTAAATTTTGCTGAAATTGGAACATTTTAGAGTCTTTTTTGGGGGGAAATGCTACTCCACCAGCCTGTGACCATTTCTTTGAAGCCGGGGTGAGTGAGCCAGAACTACTCGAAGCGGAACGACTTGTTGGTAGCTGCCCCCGAGCATGACTATTGCAGTTGAATGGGCCAATGATCAGATCTTGAAGCTAGGAGGATGATTGAGAAGATGTCTCCTCCAAGATGGATGGAGTTGTCTGAGATAAGGAATCTATCAAGTCTCGAGGAAATTTTTTGAGATCCTCCTCGACGATTGTTCCAGGTATGGAGGCCATTTGAGGTTTGAAGGTCTATCAATTGATTTCACTGAATGAAATACTTGAATATGAGGCTGTCTGCTTCTAGTCTGAGGTGGCCTCCTCTTTTTTCATCCAAGTTGGTGATCATGTTGAAGTCGCCTCCCAAAATCCAGAGGGGGTGGTTTCAATGCTAGTTGAGAATCTCAATAGAGTCAATATATCAATTTTATGGGCTATGGGTTGGGGGAAATAGATGTTGGTGAGATGGCCATGGATGTTGGTGCCAATTAGATGAAAAGAGGCTTGAATGAAGTTGTGTGAGGCATGGAGATTGGTCATGGATATGGTAAGAGGATTCCAAGCTATAGCAAGGCCTCCAAATGCCCAGATAGCATCAAACAAAACGGTGTAGCAACCAGGCCAAAGTCTAGATATGATGGAGTTCAGAGTGGTACTAGTACATTTGGTTTCTTGCATGAAGAAGATGGGTGGTTTGTCTTGCTTGATTTTGTTTTTTATCATTCGGTTCTTTGAAGGGTTATTGAGGCCTTGAATGTTCCAATAAATGAGCTTCATTGAGAACTATGTGGGATGGTATTATAGAACATGGTCAGCTTGGGATACCATTCTGATTCAAATAGTTGGACTCCGAGCAGGATGAGACGCTGCAGATCCGTATGTTGACCTCTTTTCCTAGATTCTTTCATGATATTTTTTGTATCCTGCTGGGTACTTCCTTGTATACCGAGAGATGGAAGCTATTGTGCTCTGGAGAAGAAATCCACCAAGCATTCAATCTTTCGGGATGGGATTGTGTGATATTCATGATTTTTGCATGTTGCTTCGAATCCTAAGATGTTAAGGTTCTCAAAGTCTATGGTTTCTGGTTCTTCCTCCATATGGGTGGGCTGCTCCAGATCTATTGTCTTGCCATGGTTGTCTTGCGAGTCTTGGATCAGTTGAGCATCTTCTTCCATGTGATATGGTTGCTCTTGGATCTGTTTAGCCATTTAATCCATATTTTTAGCACCCTCCTCTTCTGTCTTGAATTTTTTGGATTTTTTACTTGGCTAAGCTTGGGAACGATTAGCATCATGCAAGGTCGAGGTGGAGGGATTTAGGGGAGAAGAGTGGACATGATTGGGGTTGGGGAGGGGGTTGACAATATTTGGGGTTTTCTCTGGGTTATTAAAGGTAGTGCCTTCTGTGGTAGCTTGGCTGGCAAGAATGTCAAAGCTGTTGTTGGTTGCTGGTTTAGAGGCTTTGGGGGCTAAAGTATATTTTCTAGCATTCCTTTTGTAGTTGGATATTTTGGTGAAGCCATCAAGATCATTATTATCCGAGGCTGGTGGAGATTTCGGGGGTTGATTGAGCGGACAGTCTCAAAAGAGATGCCCATGCTCATGGAATTTGCGACAACGAAACGACACATGTTCGTAATCAATAGTTTGGACCCATTCAAAATTATCATGGAAAATACTGATGAAATTCGGGAGAGCTTTGGCTAGATGCATGTAGACACAGATCCTGGCATAGGTCGTGTAGTGGCTGAGTTTGGTTTCCTTGGCTATTTTTATGAACTCTCCACGGTGATTGCCAGTCTCTTTGAGGTATAGCTCATCCCAGTAGTCTTGAGGGAGAGAGTACAACCTGATCCAGGTGAGAGCCCAGTTCAAATCCTCTTTGTTGGGGTTGAATATTTCGATCTAGTTTCTTAGAAAGAGGCCTGCTGAGTTAAAGAAATACTGACCTCCATCCATAATACAATTTTTTTCCTCTATGCAGGTGAATATGATGTTGAATAAACCCTTGGGTCCAAGTTAGAGAGAGATGTGTCCTTTGGGCTTCCATTTGGAAGCGATCCAACCGTAGAGAGCTTTCTCATTGGGCCAGAAACCAATGAACTTCCCAATGAGGGCATGGTATTTCATGAACTATATTCTACCATTGATGCGATGAGCAGGCAGATAGATCTTGGGTCTGTCAGCTGCTATAGGGATGTAGGTGGAGGAAGAGGCCTTCCTCTACCCATTTTTGTCTTTTTACTCTTCTGACAGAGTATCATGGGTTTCTGTAGGGTTAGAGTTCCTTGTCATTTCATTGAGAGGGCCAAAATTAGTTCTCATGATTCCATTATCAGCAGGAGAGCCTCCAGTGGGTGGTGGGGGGGTGCGCTTCCCCCCTTCAAGAACCGTCGTTACTCTATGATCTAAGCGCTATGATCCATGCTACCTTCAACACCGAGGTATTTTTTTTCCGCCACCGAAGGGAAGGGAAGGGGCTCTATTGGCGCCTATTGGAAGGACCAAGGAAACCCTAGGTTTCGATGGAATCACTTAGCGAAGCCAAACCTTCCATCCAGAAGTTCATTTAAGCAGTTCTTAACATGTTATGTCCACCATATATATTTATTATCAAATGTTTACTCTGATGGTGGAAAGAAGGGGGCCAACCCCCTCCCCATATGTCCTTACAACATAACCTCACTACAATGCCAGTTTTAAATGTGCTTATTCGTAGATTAAACACGAGATTATCCACAGTTAAACCCATATTAATATTAATTAAAATCAGAGTTAATTTAGCGGCATATTCAACGACCACCCCAAATTCGGCGGACATCCATAATTGGCGGGGCTATGGAGTCTTCTCCAGTTTTGGAGGCAGTTTACTAGGAAAAATTGTTTTGGCCATATCTTTGGAAAATTTCGACCAAATTGAGTGCAAGAAGAGTCATTTATGAATGATTTGGACATTTTGGACACATTGGAGTAGGTTTCAGGAACATTAGGTGAATGCAAACAACATTTTTTGCAGATTTGAGCTAATACATAGGCCCAAGACATGTAAGCTAGACAAGGAGATGTAGCCTAGGAGGGGTGAATTCCTTCATCAAAACATTGTGTTAGTGGATCAATTGTGATGGGTTTTTGTACTTGTTATTACTGTTGCTCAACAATTTTTGTTTCATTCTTTATGCTCTTGAACTTAATTGAAAACTCAGCTCATTTACATGTTTGGCACTCATAAACACTAAGGAAACATATGCACATAAAGCATAAGATAAACAAAATATTTATAAATATGAAGATGAAATTAGCACAACAAATATAACATTCAAATTCAGATCACAAACCATGGGAACAAAAACAATTTTGACAATATACAAATTGGAATGAAAATTCATTTGTAGCATATTTATGATTTCCCACGAGATAGTAACATAGATTCATTTAGGCCAGTGATTTATAGGTAATACAACTAGCAATTGCACCACATATTTGATCAGAGGCTCAATATTAATCTAAAAAATGAAAGTGCTAAGAAATTCTCCAAACTAAAGCGACAACAAAGAGCTCGTCGCTAGGAATCTGATGCAATTCGTTTCATCAAAAACCGACTTCGGATGAGGAAGTTATGACCTGCTATTTTTTTTTCTCAAATAGCTAAAAAATTGCAGAACAGTGACAGGTTGATGACATGGCAGCCCAGTCAGCACTCTAGGTATATTGAGGTGAAATTCTCCAATTCTAGCCCATTGACACTGTGACAAGTGTCACAACAAGATTCACCAGTGAACTTTGGAACTGAAATTTTTTTACAATTATCCTAAGGTTGAAGGAGAATATTTTTAGATGGAATAGTCCAACCAGAGCTGGACATGTGGTGTAGCCAGGGGATACCACGTGCCCCCTCTGGTGGACCCATCCAACCTTGGGAACTCGTCGAAGTTTATGTTGAAATTTTCGAATTTATCAATTAACCAAAGTTATGCACACATTATATTTCAGGTTGAATGGACATATATTATGGGTTGGATGTATTTTATATAACCTAAGGTCTAAACTATTAGACAGGAAGAGTTATATTTTGGGCGGAAATTTCAATTAACCAAAGTTTTGACTTAAGGGTTGAATGGGTTATATATCGTGGAGAAAAATTAGTGTAGGGTTTGGGGTCGAAACCACAACCTACCCTGCACAACTCCAGCGCATTACCATCTATGCTCTTCAATGGGCCTTAACCCTATAAAGTCGCAACCTCTATTTGAAGCTTGATGATTCTAATGGCAGGGGTTCGGAGGGGGCCAATCCCCTCCCATATGACTACACTACAAGACTGTGGGCGGAGCCAAATGCAATGAGCAGAGTTTAAACTCTTTAAACCATGATTACTCCACTAATCCGTGGGTTTATGATAATTAAAACATGTTTAAGACTTTTGGATAATGCATAGTTAAGACGCGCTTATCACAATTAAGCGCAGTCTTAACTGTTAATTAATCCCACTGTTAAATTGGCAGTGGAGTTAGCGGAACTGCATATTTCGGTAGAATCCACGAAACTGTTAGAGTTATCTTGAGTTTTCTCAAGATTTGGAGGAGATATTGTAGGAAAAGTTGTTTTGGCCATAACTGGAGAAAGTTTCGATCAATTTTGGCTCAGGAAGAGTCATTTTTGGTAGATTTTGATGTTTTGGAAACATTGTAGTAGGTTGCAGAGGAAATAGGAGACTGTAAACAACATTATTTTCACAATTGAGCTAATACAAAGACCCATGCCATGGAAGCTGGACCAAGGAGATGTAGCCATGGAGGGGTGAACTCCTTCATCAAAACAAAGTGTTATTGATTCAATTGTTATGGTTTGTTGTGTGTTTGTTTATTTTTGTTCAACATTTAGTTTCCATGCTTTTATCTTCAAGTATTAAACTTAATCTCCACACATTTACTTGTTAGTCAGTCATAAACACTTCAATAAGCCCAAGAAAAAGAAGCAAAGATAAACACTTTTAATATAAAGCTGAAGATGAAATTAACATAGAAAAACTAACATTCAAATTCAGATCAAGATGGTATCAGAGCAAAGGTTATTTGCTTGTTTTGCTTGAGTTTTTTGCAAGAAGGGTTTTAATAGTTGCAATTTCGTGATGCTTACAAGGTTGAAGTTGCAGAGAGGAGGAGGGAAACTATTGGTTGCTAGTCTTGAGGTTAGGACCAGAAGAAGGAGAGCTACAAGAGCACCATCTCCACCCAAAGTTCCACTCATAGTTGCACTTGAAGCACCTAAAGTTTTATCTCCAGAAGTTGAGATTGAGGAGGCACAAATTGCACAAGAAGTTGAGTTGATTGAAGAGGTACAAGCATCAAAAGCTGAGCATGAATCCATAGCCATCATGTCAGGTGTTGTAGAGACTCAAGGAAATTCAAAATATGAAGATGTAAAGAGAGACTTCAATGACATAAAGAGGATGGCTAAAATCATGTTTGATGCATTCACTGCTGGAATGGCAGGAGAAGGTTCTAAGCCTCCACATGGAGAAGGAACTTCAGATGATAAGAAGCATGATGAGAAGAGTTAAAAGGGCAGTGGAGGAAAGCCACCTCCATCTTCACCATCCTCATCTTCATCATCTTCATCAACATCATCTTCCACTTCCACTACAAAAACCACCCATACTCATTCAAAAAATCCAAAAGGAAAAACTCCATTACTCAAATTGGACATTAAGTTTGAACTTCCCATGTACAATGTCAAGGTAAATGCAGAGAAGTTGGACAATTGGATCTATCAATTGGAGGTATATTTCATAATTCAGAACCTACAAGAGGACACCATAAAGATCTAGTTGACTTCATTAAGGCTAGAAGGAGCAACACTAGTCTGTTGGGACACAAAGACTTAAGAGGAAATGAAAATCCATGGTAAGATATCCATTTCTTGGGTTGTGTTTATTTCTTCAATTAAAAGACAATTTTATCCTTTAGCCTATATGAAAAAATTCATTATGAGTTAGAAAAACTTTAGGCAACTCAAGGTCAAAAAATTTAAGAATATACCTAGGAGTTTAGGAAAAGGGCTTTGTTGTTAGGAATAAAATTGAATTCCCGAGACACACTCTTGAAATACATTGGGGGTTTACATTCCTATTTGAAACATTCTATCCTTATGTTTAACCCAAGCAATTTAGATGAAGTTTGTGTGCAAGCCACACATCTTGAAGCAAGCGGAGAGAACATTTAGGAAGAGGGTATTAAGAAGAATCCATTCAAGGGTAAGGGAAAAGAGAAGGGAGGAAAATGGAAGGGAAAGAAGAATGCAAATGTTAAGAAATAAGGGAAGAAAACTACATGCAAACATTGTTCCAAAGAAGGGCATGATGAAGCCCACTGTTGGAAATTACATCCTGAATTAAGGCCTAAGAAACCAAACAATAAGGGGAAACAAAATATGATTGCCACCACACAACATGATCTTGGATCTGATTCCAGTGATGAGACCAATATTGTAGCCATGGTCAAAAAGGGAAAAGAATCCATAGCAAGTACTAGTTCCTCAATTTTTCACAACAACACTCCAAATTAAGAAACAAGGATAGAATTGTTCCATGTAAGGGTGATTTCAAATCATACAAAGATTGATGCATTGTTTGATAGTGGGTCACAAGAAAACTTGATTTCAGAAGACTTGGTCAAAAAGCTTAACCTTGAAACTATACCACATCATAAGCCATATCCTTTGGGGTGGATAGTCAAGAATTCCAATTTATAGGCTACAAGGAAATGCATATTTTGATTTTCCATTACTGCAAACTTTGTTGATGAAGTTGAACTAGATGTGGTTCCACTTGACATTTTAGGAATTATTTTGGGAAGTCCATATTTGTATATTTGTATGACAGGAAAGCAGTATTTTATCGCCATGAGAACAAATATCATTTGCTCAAGGATTGGGTGGAGTATATTAGGAGAGCTCATCGCAAAAAGATGAATATTTCTTTAGTTAATGCAGGGCAGATGAAGAGACTAGTTAATGCAAGCAAAAATTTTGTGCTTCTCATGATCAAGAAAAAGGAGGATATTGAATATGAATCTTTTGAAGGATGTGATGACAAATTAAAATCTGATTTGTTTGATGTGGTAAGTCAGCATGGCAAGATGTTTCAAGAACCAAGTGGTTTACCTCCCAAGAGGGGAATTCAACATGAGATTCAACTGCAGCATGACGTTCCACTTCAAAACATTGGTATGTATCGCATGTCAATCGTGGAGAGCTTGGAAATGAAGAAGAAAATCCAAGAATTTCTGAACAAAGGTATCATAAGCCCATCTACTTCACCATGTGGTTTGCCGATTGTTTTGGTACCGAAAAAGGATGGGACTTGGCACATGTGTGTAGATTTCCATGCACTGAATAAAATCACGGTAAAGAATTGCTATCCACTCCCAAGAATTGATGATTTTCTTGATAATTTAAGGTATGAAAAGTATTTCACTAAGCTAGACTTGCGAAGTGGCTATCATCAAGTTAGAATAGCTGAGGAGAACATTTGGAAAACTGCATTTAAAACTAGACAAAGATTGTTTGAGTGGCTAGTTATGCCATTTGGTCTAAAAAATGCTCCAGCTACTTTCATGAGAGTTATGAATGATGTTTTAAGACCATTTCTAGATTACTTTGTCATTTTTTACTTAGATGATATTTTGATATTCAACGAATCAAGAGATGAACATGTCATGCATGTGAACAATGTACTTGATGTCTTGAAAAAGAGCAATTATGTTTAAAGATGTCGAAGTGTGAGTTTGGCAAGACTTATTTAGTGTTTCTGGGACACATTTATGGAGGAGGTGAGTTGAATATAGACCCTTCCAAGGTTGAGGTCATTGTGAATTGGCCCAAGCCCAATATAGTTACGGAGGTAAGAAGCTTTCTTGGGGAAACACAATATTGGAGAAAATTCATTGCTAATTTTTCTTCCATTGCAAGTCTGTTACATGTATTGACAAGTGTCAAGAAAGTCTTCCACTGGGGAGATATGTAGAAAAAATAATTTGATGCTTTAAAACAAAACATCAGTTCAATGCTGGTATTGGCTCTTCCGAATGTTAGACAACCATTTGAGATCCAAACAGATGCTAGTGATTACGCCATGGGAGTAGTTCTCATGCAGCATGGTAATCCTATTTCGTTTCATTCTGAAATTTTTAATGGAGTTGTGACTAACTATCCCACCTCTGACAAGGAGTTATATGCATTGGTGCAAAGTGTAAAGAAATGGAAGCACTATTTGATGGGGAAAGAGACCATTATCCATACCAACCATAAGCCATTACAATACTTATAGTCATAATCAAATTTGCAGTAATCAAAACATCTCAGATGGATGGTATTTTTAGAACAATTCCATTTGGTTATCAGGTATAAAAAATGGAATCTACAATAAGGTAGCTGATATGATTTCTAGGCCTATTGTAAATTCATCTATTATACTCAAGCACAATTCAGTTATGCATGAAAGTTACATTGAACAATATGCATATGATAGTGATTTTCAAGATGTGTATGAAATCTTGAGTCAAGGAAACCAAATTGAAGGGTTAGATTATCATGTGCATAATTGTTTGTTCTATCACTTGGGCAAGTTGTGTATTCCATAGGGTGAAAGAAACAATATCATAAGGGAGGCACATACTTCATTGATTGTTGGACATTTTGGTGTAGGCAAGACGTTAGCGAATCTCCAAAGGTATTGTTATTTCCCACACATGATTAATAATGTATCTCGTTTCATTATGGGATGTTCTTTATGTGAAATAAGTAAGCCTAGCAATAGGAAACTAGGATTGTACACTCCACTTCCGGTACCTTCACATCCTTTGGAGAGTATCTCAATGGATTTTGTAGGAGGTCTTCCAATGCCAAGGAAAGGTCATGATTACTTGTATGTAGTTGCAGATAGGTTCAGAAAAATGTGTCTTTTGATACCATGTAAAAAAAAATTATAGTTGAACAAACAAATAATCTTTTCTATCAAAATGTATGGGTTCATTTTGGTCTTCCTATTTCTATTGTAAGTGATCGAGATTCTGGTTTTGTTGGGAATTTTTGGTCAAAATTGTGAGACATGATGGACACTAAGTTGAAGAAGGGTACAACCTTTCATCCACAAACAGATGGTCAAATTGGGGTGGTTAATAGGACAGTAATTCATTTTATTAGAGGTTATTACAACAAACATCCCAATTTTTGGGATGAACAATTGCATTACATTAAGCTTGCATACAACAGGGCAAAGCATTCTTCCACAAACACATCACCATTTGAGGCATGTCTTGGGTACTTGCCAAGATCGCCTTTGGACTTCATATTTGAGAAATATGTCGCTATAGATGGTCATAGTGACATAGATAAGGCAAGGAAGTTCATTGATCAAATTCAGTTAGTACATCACACGGTGCAAGAACAGCTTGAAAAGAGTTAAATCAGCTACAAGGCAAGGCATGATAAACATCTTGTTGATCACAAATTCCAGGTTGGAGATGAAGTTTGGTTATATATCAGATAAGAAATACTTCAAGGGGAAGGTAAAAAGCTTAAGCCAATCCGTTATGGTCATTTTAATAGTTTAGAAAAGATTGGTAACAATGCATTTAAGCTATATTTTCTTCCTTATATGCAAATAGATTCTGTCGTTAATGTTGATATTTTGAGATTGTTTGAGCCTCCATTGATTGATGATCAAGGAGATCATGTTCAGCTACCATCAATAGATGATTTCTCGCTAGAATATCTTGATAAACTTCAGCAAGATCTCATACTTTACAAAAGAACCAGAACTTCAAGAAGAGGGAATGTTGAATACCTTAGAGTGGGACTCAAGGGAAAAAATCCATCCAAGCCAAAATGGATGGAGATTGAAAGGGTGAGGGAGTTGTACCCTCACCTGCTGAAAAATTGATAGTATCTTTTGGGGTCCAAAAGGTTTATAGTGGGGAGGAATGATCAGAGGCTTAGTATTAAGCTCAAAAATGAAAGTGCTCAGAAATTCTCCAAACCAAATGAAAGCGAAGAGCTCATTGCCAGGAATCTGGCGTAATTCGTTTCATCAAAAACTGACTTCAGATGAGGAAGTTATGACCCACTGTTTGCTTTCTCAAACAACTAAAAAATTGACATGGCAGCCCAGTCAGAACTCCATGTATATTCAGGGAATATTCTCCAATTCTAGCCCAATGACACTATGACAACTGTCACAACAAGATTCGCCAATGAACTTTGGAGGTTAAATTTTTTTACAATTATCCTAAGGTTGAAGGATATTTTGTTTTAGGTCGAATAGTCCAGCCAGAGTTGGACATGTGGTGCAACCAGGGGCCGCCACGTGCCCCATTTGGTGGACCCATCCAACCTTGGGAACTAGTCAAATTTTATGTTTAAATTTACGAATTTATCAATTAACCAAAGTTATTCACACATTATATTTCGGGCTGAATGGACATATATTATGGGCTTAATGTATTTTATACAACCTAAGGTCTAAACTATTGGATAGATGGAGTTATATTTCGGGCGAAAATTTCAATTAACCAAAGTTTTGACTTAAGGGTTGAATGGGTTATATATCGTGGAACACAATTATGGTGCAGGGGTTGGGGTCAAACCCACGACCTAGCCCACACAACTCCAACGCCTTACTGTCTATGCTCTTCGATGGGTCTTAGCCCTATAAGTTTGCAACCAATATTTGAAGCTTGATGATTTCGATGGCGGGGGTTTGGAGGGGGCCATCCACCTCCCACATGACTACATTGAAAGACCGTGGGCAGAGCCAAATGCGACGTGCCGAGTTTAAAATCCTTGAAACACAATTAATCCACTAATCTACGGGTTTATGCTAATTAAAATAGGTTTAAGACTTTTGGATAATGCGCAGTTAGGACGTGCTTATCATAGTTAAGCACAATCTTAAATATTAATTAATCCCACTATTAAATTAGCGTCAGAGTTAGTGGAACCTCCTATTTCAGTGAAATCCACCAAAATATCGAAGTTATCTGGAGTCTTCTCCAGATTTGGAGGAGATATTATAGGAAAATTTGTTTTGGCCATAACTGGAGAAATTTTCGACCAATTTTGGCTCAGGAAGAGTCATTCTTGGTATATTTTGATGTTTTGTGATGCAGGAGCATCCTACTCAAATGTCATTGGTTATCTGGTAGACTTAGGAGGTCTTATGTTTTCAAGAGAGTTGGTTCTCTAAATGCATTTTTTATGCTTTGAGTGATTTAGAATAGGATTTAATTAAAATTATGAACATAAATGTAAATGTTCTCAAAAGTTGGAGAACATGAGAGAATTAGGGATTAAGAGATTTAAGAAATTATTGTAGATCTTAAATTAGGAATTTTTTTCATGATTTATGGGATTGAGAGGATCCGTAGGGATAAAAGAGAGATTTTAGGAATTAATGAGGACTTAGAAGAATTAGGGATTTGTTGAGAAAACTAGGGATCTAAACCAATTTTTTTTTAGAATCCATTTGTATAAATTGTAAGCCTCGAAGGCATGAAAATATAGATAGGCATAGAGAGATAGAAAAAGAAAAGGGCTGTGTAAAAGTACATCAGGCCAAATCTTGACTGTAAGAATTCTTTTGTTCGTGTCTATACAAATTCAATTAGTAGTGAAGAGTTAAATTCATTGTGACTGGTTTTGTTTCTTATATGTGCTAAATGATCTGTCAGTGACCAAATGGGTTGTTTGTGTAAATAAACTCGTATAGAATAAATCTTGAATTAAACGCTGGGTAGAATTGATATGTGTTTTTAGCCTGGAGAAATCGATGGTGTGTGACAGACGTAATTGTGTGTCTTATGAACTGAAATTCTTGATGTTCACAAAATGATGGCGTTAGGGTGAGCCTGAGTGTTGTAAAGAGGTAAGTCTAGATGGAGAACAGTGTTACTGGATCAATTTCTGTTACAATGAATGTTCTCAGACAGACTGTTGTCATATGCCTGTAGCTACTGAGATATTAAAATAGGGATCGAGGATGGTCTCTGTCTAATTTGAAAGGGAAATATGAAATCATAGGATAGCATATAGATAAGAAGAACAGAGAAAGGCTAGACGCCAAAGCATTTAAACTATTTAGCCATCTCAAGTTATGAAACATTGAAGCAGAATATCTGAATAATCGACATCATTCTTGAAAACTGTAATATATAGTTGAAATTGTCATAATTGTATGTGACCAAGTTGTTTAAAGAGTGATCACAATCCAGAGTTGTGTTATAGTGCATACATGGTTTGAGAAGAGCCTGAATGAACTGATCATGGATAATTCTGGTGGTTTAAATATCTGAGGAGAAACAGAGGAATCAAATATCTGTTTGACGTGATCGCACTGTATGTTCATTGTGGAACTTAATATTCTGTAAAGGAACCGTGAGATAAGGCGCAACATAATGTGAATTTAGCATTTGGAACTTTTTTCTGCTTAGAACCAGGAGTCAGCAAAGAAATGGAGTGGTGAAGCAGTTTTGGAAATTAGTCAGCGGTTTTCGCACAACACAAGGGTGGTAAGTGGTAAAAAGTTGAAGAGTGTGATAAGGGTCTAGAGGTGCCGTGTTGTACTAAAAAACAGGTCATTTGGAATATAATGAAAACCTTAAAGGTCGTGCTTATTAAAATGGGATATCCGTCGAATGGATGGTTACATAAAATCGACGGTGAAAAAGTGTGTTGGTAATAGTGTGGACTAGAATATTTATATGTTGACACTTTGGTTTTAACCAAAGTCTTGAACATAAATTAATATTGCATTATGCAGGAATTGAAATAAGAGTTGTATAAAGGGAAATAAATTCCTTTTATGGATTTAAAGATGCGTATTTTGAATACCTATATATATGCTATTCATTTAATATCACACTATGGGTAAAGGTGCAACGTTGCTGCACCAATAGTGGTATCAGAGCCGAAATAATTTATTTATTTATTTTTTAAATTATTTCTTTTAACTAAATTGTGAAGAATGCAATTGAAATTGCAAGAAAGGGTGATCATAATAAAGAAGAAAGGGATTCTGCGTGCATCTGAGAAAAGTATGAACAAATTGAGATTTTCCACAAGATAGTGAGTTATTGTAGCCAGAGAAAGCTTTAGAAGTTTTGATACTGTATTTACACAGATTGCATGGAGAAGAGATGAATTGTGTTATGATTGGATATTGCTGGTGAGGTAAATGTTTAAGAAAGAAATTAAAAGTTCCGTGTAAATTCTAATTTGTTGAAGATTCAAATTAATGTGGATTGAAGCCTTGTTCAGGATTGATTATTGTGGCAGCAACTGTATGTTGAAATAATGCACAGTGGAAGCATAGAGATCAGAGACATAATTGCAGAACCAGATTCACAGGAATGGTAAAGGTACGCAAATAAGGAGATCCTAAAGATAGGTGATGTTTGGAATATGGTATGGATAATTTTTTATTAATTGATGATGTTTTACAGATTAAATAGATCAAGGGAGTGGAAAAGTTACATGTTTGTAGGATACAACCAGCAGAGACATAATTTAATTACAGAGGTATGAAAGTTTGCAGCAGTTGAATGATTGGTAAAGACTATAGTAATAAAACTGTAGGAAGAACTTTTAGAAGTTCTTAGAGATTGTAGCAGAACCTTATTCCAGCTGAGGCTTGGAATATATAGGGACAAAAGAGTCCTTAAGAGAAGTGGGTGTAGCAACCACAGAGAGAGCAAGTTTGCTCAGTACAAGTTCTAGGGAAAAGAGGACTTGGAAACCAGACAGAGGAGAGGTTTGGTGATCAACTCAGAAGGAAGTTGATTGGTTGTAAGAGTAAAAGCTCACACAAAAGCAAATATGGCTATGGGAAGTCATAGAGAAGGTTCAAAAGAAAGCTACAAGGTGAAGGAAAAGGGTGCTAAAACAATCCACAAGAACTAGATGAGTCAAGAGGAGCTTGACAAGGAGTTGGATGAGATAAGAAAAGAACTCGATGAGTTAACAATGCTGCTAAAGGAAAACCAAAGAGAATTTTGTTTCTTGAAGAGAAAGACAGTGAAGTGGTCTAAGTTACAGAGAAGGATACGACAGAGACAAGTGAAGTGGTTGGTTGAAAAACTCAGAGAAGCAGAGTCAGCAACGAAAGTTTCCATTTGTGGACCAGAAAAGGGTGAAAGTCTGGGTGAACAGGACAATGAGAAAGATTCCTTGGACTGTTGGAATAGTCCAGAACAAATTGAAGATATGCTGACAAGGGGAGAAAATGAGGCTATGGGGCCTTGTGTTTTTAAATCTCATAGTTTGTATGTGTTTGTAGGATGTGCAGAAGATGATAGAAAATCTGGTGAAACTATCACAAATTTGAATAAAGCTCTTGAGGTGAAGTATGATGGAAAATTCCTTTTAGAGGAAGAAGATATTGATTTATTGTAGCAGAAAGAATTCAAAGATGAATTTCTGTTTGGTGTAAGACAACCAGTTAAAGATGTTATGGAGCAGAAGCATAATGAAAATGCCATAGTGATATTCCAAGGAGGTAAAAAAATGATTTTTTTTAATGAAATTGATGAAAGAATTTTGCAACGTGATGATACAGAAAACATGATAATTCAAGAGGACTACCATAAGAAGAGTGAAACTGAAAATGAAGGTTGTGAAGAAATGCTGGAAAGATTTCACATGGAAATGGAGTTCTTGGAAAGATGGCTCAAGGAACTAGAAGGAGGAATGAAGCTTGCAGAACCTGATAAAGAAGAAATTGTAGAGTTATGTAAATATTTTAACTCTTCAATTGATAATGTAGATGCAGATACAGAAGACAACGTTGATAAATATGAAGCTGAAATCAGAGAAATTTTGCAGAATATATTTAGTATCAGAGAGAAGGATGAGATAAATTTTCAATTGGCATTGTTGATAGAAATGTTCCAGAAAAGTAAAGGAGACCAAAGATACAACTACATAATGGGAAAGAAGGAGAAATGGTATAAGCTACAAGAGCAGCAAGTGGATATGCAGTTAATGGAGGAGCTAAGGGAGCTTGGGAAAATTATAGATGTTACATTGAGGACAGAGAAGCTCAAAGGAGTGAAGCTACAACAAAGTGAATTTGCTAGAGAAGGACAAGTTTCTTTTGAACTTGAAAAAAGAGCAGTGATGTTTGAATCATCAGTTAAGGCAACTGAGCTTTATGAATTTGAAATTGACAATTTATGTACTTTTGCAGGGGATAAAGAGGAGAAACAAAATTTGAGTTTTGAGACTATTAGATCTCATGAGGAAGCTCATACACAATTGGAAGAACATATTATTTTAAAGAAAACTGCTAAAGTTGAGAACAAAAGAAATTTGGCTCACAATGATGACCAAAAGCAAGAAGAAGAATAAAAAGATGCCAAGTACTCAAATGCTATGCTTAAGGAAGTTGAGGTGAAGACCACTGAAGATTTTCTAAGTCATGCAGAAGACTTAACGAAAAAGAGATTTGATGACAGAGTCATCAAACACGACTATTGAGTCTTGTGATTTTAAAATTGAATAGTTGGGGGTGATTGCAGATTTTGAAAATTTCGCAGGTGGTAGAAAGTCATTGGAAGCTGTCAAAAAGACGAAGGAAGAAAGAGGAATGCACAGAAACATTTCAAAGAAGCAAGATTAGAATTGTATTCTGATGAAGGATAAGGCTATAATATCTGATGAAGATTGCAAAGGATTTGCAGTAGTGGAAGACAATGTTACTACAGTCAAGGAATTGAAGAAAAATTTACTTTTTGAAAGTAAATTTGCAAAACAAAAATTTGATATTGCAGAGGGAAATATATTTAAAGATATTCAGGAATTTTGGGAGGCAGCAATATCTACAACGATATTTGGAGTAATCTAAAAAATGATAGCAGAAGTTGAAGAAAAAGAAGGCATCAAGAGTTTTGAAACTCATACACAAGGGAAAGGACAACAATAGCAAAGTAATTTGGATAGAGAAATAGAAAATTTGATGAAGCTGATAGGAAATGAACACAAGAAAGAAGCTTCAGATAGAGAATCAGGTGGATAAAAAGCTAGACTGTAACAAACATCGAAGGAAAAACCAATGGAGTGTTGCAAACAAAGATATGGCAACCAGGAGCAGGAAGGAAAGACAACATAATACTTAAACAATAATTGAAAGAAGCAAGAAAATCACTAAAGAACAGAGTTTGGAATCCTCGAGGTAGAAATTCATTGAGACTTATGGCTGTTGCATTATTACAGAAAAGCAACAGACCTCATAGACAGGAGTCTATGAAAATTTTCTACATGGGAAGTTTGATGCAGGAGCATCCTGCTCAGATGTCATTGGTTATTTGGGAGACTTAGGAGGTCTTATGTTTTCAAGAGAGTTGGTTCTCTAAATTCATTTTTTATGCTTTTAGTGATTTAGAATAGGATTTAATTAAAATTGTGAACATAAATATAAATGTTCTCGAAAGTTGGAGAACATGAGAGAATTAGGGATTGAGAGATTTGAGAAATTATTGTAGATCTTAAATTAGGAATTTGTTCACGATTTATGTGATTGAGAGGATCCTTAGGGATAAAAGAGAGATTTTAGGAATTAATGAGGACTTATAAGAATTATGGATTTGTTGAGTAAACTAGGGATCTACACCAAAATTGGTTTAGAATCCATTTTTATAAATTGTAAGCCTTGAAGGCATGAAACGATAGATAGGCATAGAGAGATAGAAAAATAAAAGGGCTGTGTAAAGTACATCAGGCCAAATCTTGACTGTAAGAATGCTTTTGTTTCTTATATGTGCTAAATTCAATTAGTAGTGAAGAGTTAAATTCATTGTGACTGGTTTTGTTTCTTATATGTGCTAAATGATCTTTCAGTGACCAAATGGGTTGCTTGTGTAAATAAACTCTTATCGAATAAATCTTGAATTAAACGCTGGGTAGAATTGATATGTGTTTTTAGCCTGGAGAAATCGATGGTGTGTGACAGACGTAATTACGTGTCTTATGAACTAAAATTCTTGATGTTCAAAAAATGATGGTGTTAAGGTGAGTCTCAGTGTTGTAAAGAGGTAAGTCTAGATGGAGCACGGTGTTATTGGATCGATTTCTGTTACAATGAATGCTCTCAGACAAACTGTTGTCATATGCTTGTAGCTACTGAGATATTCAAATAGGGATCGAGGATGGTCTCTGTCTAATTTGAAAGGGCAAGATCAAATCATAGGATAACATACAGATAAGAAGAATAAAGAAAGGCTAGACGCCGGAGCATTGAAACTACTTAGCCATCTCGAGTTATGAAACATTGAAGCATAATATCTGAATAATCGAAATCATTCTTGAAAACTGTAATATACAGTTGAAATCATCATAATTGTATGTGACCAAGTTCTTTAAAGAGTGATCGCAATCCAGAGCTGCGTTATAGTGTAGACAGGGTTTGAGAAGAGACCGAATGAACTGATCATGGAGAATTACGATGGTTTAAATATCTGAGGAGAAACAGAGGAATCAAATATCTGTTTGCCATGATCGCACTATATGTTCATTGTGGAACTTATTATTTTTAAAGGAACCGTGAGAGAAGGTGCAGTGGAATGTGAATTTAGCGTTTGGAACTTTGTTATGCTTGGAACCAGGAATCGGCAAAGAAATGGAGTGGTGAAGCAGTTTTGGAAATCAGTGAGCGGTTTTCCCACAACACAAGGGTGGTAAGTGGTAAAAATTTGAAGAGTGCGATAAGGGTCTGGAGGTGCCATGTTGCACTCAAAAACTGGTCATTTCGCATATAATGAAAACCTTAAAGGTTGTGCTTATTAAAATGCGATATCTATCGAATGGATGGTTGCATGAAATCGACAGTGAAAAAGTGCGTTGGTAATAGTGTGGGCCAGAATATTTATATGTTGACACTTTGGTTTTAACCAAAGTATTGAACATAATTTAATATTGCATTATGCGGGAATTGAAATAAGGGTTGTATAAAGGGAAATAAATTCCATTTATGGATTTAAAGATGCGTATTTTGAATACATACATACATACATACATACATACATACATACATACATACATACATACATACATACATACATATATACATATATATATATATATATATATATATATATATATATATATATATATATATATATATATCTGTGTGTGTGTGTGTGTGTGTGTGTGTGTGTGCTATTCATTTCAGCAATCCAACCTGAGTAAAGGTGTGCAAGTATTGTTGCACCATTTGCATAATAATGGAGCACATTGGCAGAGTAATAGAGGATCAGAAGAACATTATTTGCACAATTGAGCTAATACAAAGGCCCATGCCATGGAAGCTAGACCAAGGAGATGTAGCTAAGGAGGGGTGAACTCCTTCATCAAAACAAAGTGTTATTGATTTAATTATGATGGTTTGATGTGTGTTTGTTTACTGTTTTTCAACATTTAGTTTCCATGCTTTTATGTTCAAGTATTCAACTTAACCTTCACACATTTACTTTTTAATCAATCATAGGCACTGCAAAAATCCCATGTACAAGAAGCAAAGATCAACACTTTTAATATAAATTTCAAGGTGAAATTAGCACAGCAAAACTAACATTCAAATTCAGATCAATGTTGCAAAGAAAAAGCCGTAAGGCAAGAGCTTAGGAAAAGGTAGCATAGAAGATAGAAGAAAAATCAGTTGAGACTTGCATAGGGTCTTAATCTCTCAAAAATTCATGCCATTTGGGTGGGTTAGACCACAACAATAAAGGAATCCTAGTCAGAAAACTCTATCAAACTCACCATCAACTCATTTTTCTATTGACAATTTACATTCTTTGTTATGATATAACGCGAGTCAAAAGAGTGAGTTTCATTTGAAAATATGTTTAAAATGAGGAGCATTTTAAAATGGCTGCCTCTTAGTGAATGTAGCATGCAACAGTCTCCATTTATGGTTTCAAGCTAATTTTGTAAGTGGACTCCTTAAGCAATGCTCATTTTTCAATCCGAAATTTTTTCCTTACATAATTGTTTTACCATTTACCATTTCTATTCTTTTCTTAAAATGGTTTTTTTCTTAGCAGATGTGTGACTTGCTTCTGTTGCATCAATTGTTTGTGTGCACATTTCCTATATCACAAAACAATTATTTTCTCTATTTTTCATTAGAATTTGTTCTTTAAAACATAAATGTTGCATAGAGGTATCATATACCTAGAGATTGAATTCATAGTTTCCTTTCATTTCTTCCTTTCACTCTTATAGATTAGACCTATGCTAGGTTTGGGGGTCACAAACCTCTGGGGACTTAACATACATCAAACTACTAAAAATCCCTTATATTTTCGGAGATCAGACACATAGTTTTCTTCAACCTTTTCTTTTCTCCTATCATATGGTGAAAATTATTTAGCCTTACTTGAGACCTACATAGGGTCTTAATAATTTTTAAATTAATCCCATTTGGGTGGGCGAAACCACAGTAAGAATGGAACCCTAGTGGAAAAACTTAGTCAATCTCACCATTTACTGATTGTTCCAAAGGAAATTATGTGAAACAATTTGTAATCAGAATGGTTGTGTGTATATTTGGGAATGAATATGCTTCAAGCTCTGACTAATCCTTCCTTTGGCCATCCCCAACGGTTGGTTGTGATATGCATAGCGGGTGACCTACATTGGAAACTAGTTTTTGTGTACATTAAAAATTGGATAGCTATTCAAGCGATTGTAATCTCACCATTAAATGATTGTTCCAAATGAAATTATGTGAAACAATTTCTAATCAGAATGGTTGTGTGTATATTTGGGAATTAATATGCTTCAATCTCTGACTAATCCTTCCTTTGGCCATCCCCAATGGTTGGTTGTGACATTGGAAACTAGTTTTTGTGTACATGACAAATTGGATAGCTATTCAAGCGATTGTTCTCTGAAAAAATCCCACATTCATTTTGTGCATATGTAAAATTTTCTTGATACTTTGTAGGTTGTGGTGAAACTTAAGAGCAAGCACATGGGTGGCATTCTTACAAAGAAGAAAAAACATAAGTAGACGTGCGTTTTTCTATAATCTTGTTGTTTATCTTTTTCGAGAACTACTCTTTAAAAGTATCAATCTTGGTGATATGGAAGGAATTGTGCATGATGTCTGTATAAAGTATAAATATTGGTGATATGGCAGGTATTGTGGATGATTTTTACTGATATTTACCCGCTCGGCTAGACATGGAGTCATTGGAACGATCAGGAACAAAGGAGAGATATCAAAGTGGAGAATGAATAACCACTTAAAATGGTACTGGGTACATTTTATTTTAAACTTAATATTTCTCAAATGTATCTTCCAGCCTAAACCTATATATCAAAATCAAACATGCCTTCTCAAAAATTTGATCCGCCCCAACGTGCCTTTTCAAAAATTTAATCCATCCCAACCTAATTGGATCGATGGATGGAGGTCCATCTTGCAGTTCTGGTGAAACTCCATTCATGAATCAGACACCGACATACCAGTAAATTGTATTTTACAATATAAAGAAATAATATGGAACACTAGCTTTATCATTGCATCCCAATAGATAGGTTTACCCTTTATTACCTTAATATTAAGAAGGTTGTATTAAATATTGGTTTAAAGGAAAGGATAATGAAGATGAAGATTGGTTTATAGGAAAGGACAATGAAGATGAGGAGTTGATGTAGTGAAATAAATATATTTTTACTATTCACTGTGAAAAATAAAAATTTAAATGTAATCAACTCATCTACACTTTAAAGTTATGTAAGGAGGCGAATTCATTAATAATACTAAGATAACTATGCAAAGAGGAAAGCAATAATATAACCTAAATCTAGGAAATAATTATCTCTTCTATGAAAATTAAAGTCATAAAAATTTCAATCTCTTGTATTTATGATGAGTATCAAAAATTTGACTGAAGGATCCTCAAAAGTGTTTGATATGGACTTATTTTCTGGCCATATTTAAACCTTGTTGTTTGAGTTTTAGACTTTGCAAGTTGTTATCAGTTATACTACATTTTCCTATTTTCTTAGTTATCCTCATGGGTGTGATCATGTTTCTCCACATTGTGGTTCTCTGATTTTACTTATTGATTGATGCAGAAAAATAATCCACTTTGAAAAAGGGACACATTCAAATTAGGCATTGGATTCCATCCATGATCTCTAACTACCGAAGTTACTTTTTCACATTTATGCAAGATAAACAAGAATTTTAGAAGATTGATTTTTCTTCAGAAAATCCGTGTTTGTATGTGTGGCACTGGGATCAGTTTGCAAGAATTATTTTAAGCAATCAATATGGGTATTTGTAGACCTATTTAGTGAATTGGAAGTAGTAGTAAGTACCAGATAATGTTTAAAGGCCTTGTCAAGATTCTTAATATAAGAATGTGTGAATTGTCACCTAGAATGATAATTGAACATTTTAGTGAATTCTTATGTTCATAGTTATTTCAATTGGCTAAAATTGTGATTGCTTCACATCAAGGTTGAAGAGAAATTAATGCCCCTTTTTATTCAATTGGTTATTTCAAGGTTGATTCAGTGTGTTTATGGTGGATTTCATTTGAAACATGAGAACATAAACAAAATTGAACCTCATCAGTAAGACTTTTTAAATATTTATCATTACTTAATGGGAGCCCAAAAAACAATGATAACTCCAGTTTATATAAATGACCAAGCACCTACCTCGTATAGGTTTTAGGTTCAACTCCTTGATGTTACCAATGAATAGGTAAATTTGAAATGTGATCAATTTTAGGATATACTCCACATAATATTTTATCCCATGGGATCCAAAGAAAATGATCTTTCACAACAACCACAATTTAGGCAGTTTACAGGGTGTCTCTTAAATCATAAAGGAGAGATTCATATGAAAGTTTGAAACCATTGAATACATCCATTTCAAAAATGTTTCCTTATCGCAAGGAAGGAATGGAGCGTTTCAATATCACTTCTTTAAAGAAAGCTTTCCATTTTTTCCTAAATATTGAGGTAAAGTTACAACAATGGTCTTCAAAAACGTCCAATGCTTCATCTTCTAAATTCTATGCATTTAATTCTACTCACCCCAAATTGGAAGAATGGGTATAAGAATGGAAAAAATGTTAAAAGTTTAAACTTTAAATATTAATGGCACAAGATTTAGGATAAGGGATCGTGAAAGTATTGTCAATATCATAATACTTGTGGTCTTTTCAAGTTCCCAATGGAGAGTGTCTCAATTGTAAGGACAACAAAATTAAGAAGGATCACAAATTACAAGCTACAAAAAAAGGAAGATGAGGTAATGAGAGTCTGTAATTGTAGCACTTTTAAACCTCAGCTGGAGTTCATGATGATATATTTTTTTTCCTTCCATAAAGAAGCTATATTCACATGAAGTTGGTAGATTAAATTTTGATTGAATCACATAATCATAAGAAAAGGTAATCAAAAGAATATTCTCTTTCAAAATTTCATTTAATCTCTCCTTCTTATTATGGAAGCTCATCCATGTCCCTATCATTTTGGCTGGTGCAGAATGTTAATCAACTTGTCTTTGTGGTTTTGGGTGTTGTGCTATCTTTTCTATTGATCCTTTTAATGATATTGTTGAATGTAATGTTATTCCTATGTTTTGTTTTGGTTTTTTATGGAACACAATATCAATATGAATGTAAGGTTGAATAAGATGATTACCACACAAATTATAAGCTTCAATGAGGACCACAAGGTGTCTAAATTTACATCTTTATTTGTTAAGTCGCAGGTCTTCAACTAAGTGAAATTAAGTAGACTAGTCGTTCTTTATATTGTAAGAGAAACACCAAACAATATGAATATATTAACAAACCTAAAGTCCAAACAAGCCTTTTAATTGCTTGACTATGTGATATTTTTCACTAGAGTTACTACTTCCTAGCAAACATCGACCTTTTTTTGTAAGTGTTATTCATTAACAAGAAGGAAATTTAATGGTCTACCATTTCAAGATTCTTCAACATGATAGAATAACCCAACCTTGTACCAAGCACTCAAGATTTTTTTTCTACTCTTATAATATACACTTCTCCATATTATGACCATAACTTTACCACACAAGTAGATTATTACATATTTTGTTGTAAAGGTAGCTTTCCCTTTGAGAATTTTCTCTGAATTTACTCTAAATTGGGTACAATTTCCTCCAAAAAGGGAGAAATAACATGGTAAACATACATTATATACATATATATATATATATATATATATATATATATATATATATATTCTAGCACCAAATTATTTCTAGTGCTCATCAATTGATTTATAGAATGGGCAGATATATATTTTGTTAAAATGTCCACAAGATCACAATATCAAGTATCTATAGGATAAAGGTGTTATAGCTTGAGGTAGCATACCTTTCCAAAATATAGAACATATGATTATGAAAAACATGAATGCATTTAAAAAGTTAAATGGTAAGTTCATTACAAAAATAGAATACCCCTATACACAAGGTTTGAGTAATAGTCCCTGAAATGCTTAGCTAAATGGCTTCTTTGGGGTTCAACGCTTGTGCATTTTCCTGCAACAATTTTCCTCTAAGTTGCATCATTTGTGATGTTATCCTTGCAACATTTTCCCAATAATTGTCCTAGAAAAATATTTGCCAACCTTTCTCTTCTAATGTTGATCCCATATTAATGTTGCTATAGGTGGAGTGTAGGAGGAAGTGTTGTTTGTTTCTACCTAATCAAAGCAAAAAACATGGAAAGTCTTGCCATTACATTCTTCATTGAGCTCCTTCCATCTCTATGCTGTTGCATATTTTAGCCACGAGATGCTTTCACCTCAAATTCACGGTAAGCTTAAGGTAGTCTTTCACTTTCATCTATCCTACTGGGTTAACATGATTATTGTAGTATTGTTGCTTTTTTGTGCTCCCTTCCTACATATCTGAGTCTTATAGCAGTAATTTATGTGTTGACTCAATGTTGTCCTCTCCTCAGGAAGTTCTCTTCTTTTATGCCCCCAACATTCTGTTCATTACATATCGCATGCTTTCATCATTCTTTGAAGCATCTCCTTGTTGATTTGGTTATATAATATGCTCATGTGCATATATGTACCACATCTTATATAATGTTGTCATTATTTTCTCCAGCTGAAGTGGGCATAGTCATATTTCTACCAACAAGGTTTTATATTGTGTGGAGTTTTTAATTGCAGAGATGAAATCACATTTTTTTATGCATTCTTTTGACTTGATTCCACTTTCCTTTTGGAATTATTGAGCCCCACTTCTCACACCATTAGAAGTACATAAAGAAAGCATAGTGTACAAAACTAGGGGACAAAGTGCTTAGTTTAAATGAGTCCACCGGAATCTTGATGCATTCATATCAGAAAAGTATCAAAACAACTTGAGTCATCATTGTAACTATTGTTGTTATTTTTTTCAATATAAAGCTACCAAAAAGCAAATATACAATCATTGTATTTCTATAGTTTTTTTCATAAATACATGCCTAGAGAATGGATAAATTCTTTTTGGATGACCTGGGATGTATTTCCACACATGAATGAACATAATTTTTTTGTTCATGTTCTACAATTAGAAAGGATTCGGGGATAATTTTTGTTTTCATGAATTACATTGAAATCCTTTCAATGTGTTATTTAAGAGTGCAAGGGTTCTAGACCATGTGGTACTTCACTGGGTTCATGGGTCAAATTTGGGGTTGCAACTGTTGAAAATTGGGTCACATTCTTTCACATTATATTGACATTTAGTATTGAAGGATCACAATCTTTACTGATATAGTATTTCTACATTATGTTACGTATTTTTAAGACATTTTTGGATATTTTTCCAACTGGTTTTCTAGTGTAATTTGTATTTGTCTAGAATTTGGTTGGAATTTGTTGGAACTACAAGTTTATCTGAGTTGTGAAATCTTGGGGATTTTTCAGCCTACCGAATTGTTTGTGTGACCATTGAAGTTTTTATAAGAGGTGCAATTTTTGTCTAATTTTCAAATGAGAAATTTTGTGAAATTGCTATTGGTCATTGATATGTTGTATTCATTAGAACAAATCCCTGGACTTGTCTTATTTGTTTGAAGTTCTCTTTATATACATACAAATACATCACAATGTAGAACATGGCACTTTTCCTTTTCTATAATAATAACCTACCAGAAATGAGTTACCCCTCTTTCTTATGACACATTCTAGAAGATCTATGGTTAACATAATGTGAAGCAATTCTAAATTATCCTACAAAATCAATACAAACATTACAAAAGCATGTTCATCATTTCATAACAATTCCTCCACAAATCAACTTTATAAACAAATGAAAATGGGATTCAATGGGATTTAATCTGCTAAAATTGGTCCAAAATAAAATTCCCACAATGCAAATGCTTTATTTGGAAAATAAAGGCTCACAGGCACATTTACTATAGTCTTTAGACATATGTATAGTTGATAGAAACAAAATAAAAAAAATTCTTAAACAACAAATCTCATAATCCAAATATATTTTGACCACGGGTCACTTGATTTTTGCTTCTCTTGGTCTCAGTTGCCAATGAACAATGCAGGATCTCAACACAAAAAGCAACTCATTTGAAAAACATTTTGAAGCTAATGGAGGATATGCAAAAAAACAACATAAAATATAATTAACAAACAAGGAAACACAAGCATCACATAAACGTCAATTTTGCAAATCTTTGCAAGTCCACTAAATTGTCATGGAGCAAACCAACTGACTTCTTTTAGAAAAAACATAATAGAAAATGAGGCATTGTACAAATGTGGTCACACTTTCTCATGTCAATACCCATGACCAAACCATAAAATTATCATGAAATGTGACAGTCACAAAAAATACCATTGACCTAAGGTAATACATGGTGCTATCAAATGGGACATTTGTTTCTTTGCCATAAATAATCCATCTTTGTTAATATTTTTTCAAATCTTGGAATTTAGCATACATGACAGATGAGTCAACGTCTCTTCCACCTTCTCTCATCTCTTCACAAAATTATTTGAAAATATGTCCACTTAAATCCCTGTTGTTGCAATGATTTGATGCTAGTCATAATTGGGAATGGGGTATGGGGTGGGGCAATTGACATATTTTTCATTGTTGGAATATCTTCTAAAGACCACTTAATACATGACAATGTGAATCGAATAATGTAACATACCTAGAATTTTTCCACGTATTAGCTGTTATAGAGATTGACAAGTAGCAGAATCTAGAAATTGAGATGAAAAAAACCCAAACCCTTACTTGAAAGGAGGTTGGAGAGAGGAAGGATAGCCTAAAGTTTGAGAAAATATAGCATATTTTACATGATCACCTCATAATAAAATGGAATTTTACTCAACAAGAAATTCAAAATATCAAGTGAATTTGAACGGGACCATAGAAGGGCCCTGTCATTTGAATCACCTACTTGTCTTAAACTTGAATCATACAAATTTACTTTCAGATCTTAAGCCTTCCTTTGAAACTTTTGCATCCTTCAATATGAAGCCCTACAAAATAATCCAAGTGAATGAACATCACTATGACAGAGACATATGAGTAATTTTTTTTTCAAAGTAACCAAAATGGAACAACAAATTTTGTACTTCGAAAACGTAAAGCACTAATTTCCCAAATGACTCAAATTTCTATCCCAACGTGGGGAACGGGGACAATAGATAAAAGGTGCCAATAACTTGCAAGGTCGACACCCCTTACGGTATGAGAGTCATAGTCTACTATTATTACTAACGATGTTATGGCATAGCCGAACCTAAACCTCCAGTTGCATGTTTTTGCAAACAAAATAAGCGTGTACTATCTATAATTGAAAGACCAAATATTTCACCAAAGTTCATTGACTATTTTAAATTTGAAGATCTAATGGGAGCCCTGATACAACTTACCTAGTAACCTCAAAGCTGAAAATTTAGGTTTTTTTATCATAACAAATCACCAACTTTTATGATAACCCTATTAACATTGAAAACCTTTGTATGACAAAAACTACCCAAACTATGTGCATAACAGAGAGCCACTATTTTATGAATCAATAAGCTCCCAACATTAATTAATGGTTTTGGGTGTTGTGCTATCTTTTCTATTGATCCTTTTAATGATATTGTTGAATGCAATGTTCTTCCTATGTTTTGTTTTGGTTTTGTATGGAACACAATATCAATATGAATGTAAGGTTGAATAATATGATTACCACAATAATTATAAGCTTCAATGAGGACCACAAGGTAGTAGACTAGTTTTTCTATATATTATAAGAGAAACACCAAACAATATGAATATATAAGAAAAACTGAAGGCCAAACATGCATTTTAATGGCTCAACTATGTGTTATTTTTCAATAGATTTGCCACTTTCTGGAAAACAATGACCATTTGTTGTAAGTGTTATTCGTTAGCAAGGAGGAAATTTAATGGTCTACAATTTCAAGATTCTTCAACATGATATAATAACCCACCCTTGTACCAAGTACTCAATATTTTTTGTTTCTACTCTTGGAAGATGCTTCTGCATATCATGACTAGAACTTTAGCATATGTAAGTAGATTATTACATATTTGGTTATAAAGGTAGCTTGATTTTCGAGAAATTTCCTTAGATTTACTGGAAATTGGGTACAATTTCCTCCAAAAAGGGAGAAATAACATGGCATTGAACATACCTTATATATATATATTCTCTAGCACCAAATTATTTGTAGTGCTCGTCAAGTGATAGATACAATGGGTAGATATATATTTTGTTAAAATGTCCACAAGATCAAGTATCTATAGGACAAAATTTCTATATCTTGAGGTGGCCTACCTTGCAAAATATAAAACAAATAATTATGAAAAACACGAATGTATTTAAAAAGTTAAATGGTAAGTTCATTGCAAAAGTATGATACCTCTATATACAAGGTTTGAGCAATAGTCCCTAAAATGTTTAGCTAAATGGCTTCTGTGAGGTTAAACACCTGTATGTTTTCCTGCAACAAATTTCCTCTAAGGTGCATCATTTTTTATGCTATCCTTGTAACATTTTCTCACTAATTTTCCTAGAAAACTATCCACCAACATTTCTCTTCTAATGTCAATCACATCTTAATTTTGCTAGGTGGTACAATGTAGGAGTAAGTGTTATTGCAACATTTTCCCACTAATTGTCCTAGAAAATTGTGCGCCAACCTTTCTCTTTTAATGTCGATCCCATATTAATGTTTCTATAGGTTGTACAACGTAGGAGGAAGTGTTATTTGTTTCTACCTAAAAAAAAGTTGCAAACTTGGCGAGTCTTACCATTACATTCTTCCTTGAGTTCCTTCCATCTCTCTGTAGTTGCATAGTTGAGCCACAAGATGCTTTCACCTCCAAGGAATGTTAAGCTTAAGGTGGTCTTGCATTTTCATCTATTCTGTTGGGTTAACATGCTCAATGTAGTATTATTGTTTTTTCTATGCTCTCTTCTTGCATATCCAAGTCCTATAACATTCATGTATGAGTTGATTCAACGTTGTCCTCTCCTCGGGAAGTTCTCTTCTTTTATGCCCCCAACATTCTTGTTCATTGCATATCACATGTTTTCATTATTCTTTGAAGTATCTCCTTGTTGATTTTGTGTTGTAATCTTCTCCAGTCCATGCTTATCCCTCATCCTATATAATGTTGTCATTATTTTATCCAGCTCAAGTGGGTAAAGTCCAATGATATTTTGTATTATGTGGAGTTTTTAATTATAGAGATGATATCACAATTTGCTTCTCCATTCTTTTTACATTATTCCATTTTCCTTTTGGAATGCTTGGGCCCCACTTCTCACACCATTAGAAATATACCTAGAGTAAAAAGTGCTTAGTTAAAATGAATCCATTGTAATCTTGATGCATTCCTATCGACAATGTATGCCATCATTGTAACTATTGTTGTTATGTTGTTCAATATAAAGGTACCAAAAAGCGAACATACAGTCATCGCCTTTCTATAATTTTTTTCATAAACATGACTAGAGTAAGGATAAATTCTTTTTGGATGGCCTCGGGTGTATCTCCACACATGGATAACCACAACGTTTTTGTAAAACTACCCAAACAGTGTGTATATCAGACAACCATTGTTTTATGAATCAGTAAGCTCCCAACACTAATTAATATCGAACAATATTTGAATGTACATAAGAGGAAATGGCAAGTGTTATCCCAACTATTATCCATTGTTGTTTTTGTCATGGTACCTAAAGAATTACTATATTTTCTATTAGCTAAAAAGTTAAAGCCTCTACAACTTGGCGTATTTGTTACCCCGAGATTGAAATGTGGATTTGATGAAAACTGAAAAAAGGTTGGAAGTAAAACAACAACCTAGGTGTTATTTGGAAATCCAAACCTAAATGCTAGACCAGAAAAGGTTATGAAAACTGGATTTGATGAGGCGTTCATTCCAAAACTTCCATTTCATAATTTTGTAACTGTTTAAGTACATATGGTGTCAAATTAATCGTTTTTATCCTCTCCTTCACCCATTGATATCTTTCTGCGAGTCTCCACCCCTTGTAGCGCATAAAATAGAAAATTACAATAGCAGGAGACCTACTCTAGCCTGACATGCAATGTACAAGCACTCGAACTTGATTATTTTGGCATTGCTAAATAAATGCAACAACCTCGTTAAAAGGTAATGTTTGTTCTTCTTTAAGGCAGTGGTAAGTGAAGGAATTCTTATATCGATTTTTCACTTGGGTATTGTATTGAATATCCTCGTGATTCGCTAGATCTTGAGAAGCTTGACCCTGGATGCATTTTTGTAGCTACCAACATAGAGAAGTCCACTAAAATATTTGTGGCAAGCACACTAGGTGCATGGGCATATTTCTCATTGGATCCCTGTAGTCGATGCCCGCAAATGGTGCACGCTTCTCCCTCTTCAACTTTGTGATAATTCCCACAGATTTCACATGGATTCTCACACTCGTGCTTCCTCATGGTTGCATAACACAATAATCGATCTCTAGCTCTCCAAATATAGGCCAGATCAAATTAGGGTTTCACCCCGCTTTAATGGCTCTTCCTGTGATTCGAACTCGCGTCGATGAATTTTCCCCCCAATGCAAGAAAAAACCCTCCAGGTACATGTTATGGCATAACTCAACCTAAAATTCCATTTGCAGATCTGGATCTCTTCTATCCAGATCTATTTCCCAGTTTCTACAGTTTCGGATCCTAAAAATAGTTTGTTTCTTAGTAGCATAGGTGCTGCATTTAAGGTTGCGAGAGTCAAGGTAGTTATTGGTAATAAACAATTGATATAATGGATTATCCAGACTACTTTCGATCAACGACTGAAAATAAGATATAATCTAACGAAGCAGAATGATGACATGAAAGCATCAGGGCAGTTCTTCTCAAAGATGAACACCTTATGACATAAATATAGTTTATAATATTTAATTATAAAATATTTAATATTTATATTGTAAAAAATGAATACCTTTTCGTACATGAATTTAAAAACTCAAACAAATTGGTTTATATTGGAAAACAAAATAGATAAAAATTGATTGAACACGATTAACTTCATTCCTTCTAAAATGTTGGGTACTATAACACACAATCCATAATGAACATAACTATGACTACAAATGTGTTGTGTTGTTGAATTGGTGAAAGAATTGTTTATAAATGCGTTGTGTTGTTGAATTAGTGAAAGAATTGTTTTTCTTAGTATAGTGGATGATAATAAAAATTAGTCGTAATGATTTTTATGGATGCAAATATATAATTGGTGAAAATGCATGTGTTAACACTGGAAAATCGTAAAAGCAGAAGATGACATTATTTAATGTCAGGCAGAATGATTTACAAGGTTGAAGGACATTAGAGAATCTGGAAAGTATTTAAAAATCTCTAAGGTCTGAGGAAAAATAAAATTTGAGAAATTCATAAATGCTTTTGCGCGCATAATCCTTCGTGAAGAGCGCCTTTTGAACCAAAATGCACACAATCCTGGGAGTGGCAAACTTCACTTTCCGGGACCACAAAAAGCACACTCCAGGACAATGATTTTACATTTGAAGGTGCCTAAGGACAGCCACCAAAGCCTCTTTACACATCAAGGGAGCACACAATGGAATCATCCCCCTCTCTTGGGTCACCATCCACAATGTACCAAGAGAGGGAAGGATGATTTGAATTATCCTATATAAGGCCACCAAGAGATGAAGAACTTGAGACCACATTGTTATGTTGGCCAGAATTTCCCAAAATGTTCAGTAGAGAGAGGGAGACTTTGCACCGAAGAAAGCTTGGACGTAAAGACATCCTTGCATCGGGACTTAGAACCCATGTTCTAAGGGCCCTTTGGCAAGAGGGTTAAAGTTTCATCCTCATTTCCTACCAGCACTCGATAAGAGGGGCCAAAAGAGCCACCGTTTGGATTATTGCAGTTGTTTGACTCTATTCAGAGCTTTTATTTTATTTGTTTAGTTTTTAGTTTAGTTTTAGTTTATATATGCATGATATTTCTCTATCTAGTATGCTTATGATTCTAGCTTGTTCCACTAACTTGCTTGACTCAACTTCTTTTTCTTCCTGTGACCAATAAATTAAGAGGGTAAGCCACACCCTTTAAGTTGGTGTGATTTCGTACATGCATTCACCAAACACACTAACACAGTATTGGAAACTCCACTATCATTTATTTCCAAGTTTATGTGGTTGTGCCTTTTTGCAGAGACGCCTGTCTGTGCTGTGGAGTGGAGCTGAATTTCCCCCTTTTTCTCTTGCAGTCCCTAGTTCATCCCAAGTGACAGACTGAAGCAGAACAACTTCAAAAATTACTTCTATAGGAATTTGTGCATTTTTCCCTCCCACAGATGTGCCCAGGGCGCGCGTTTAGAGCTGACCCGCACGCAGACATCGCGCTTGTTGCAGCCTTTTGCACGCAAAAGACATAAAGAGAAATTTCTCCCACATTTCTATCTTTTCCTGCTTGTAAAGCGCTTGGAAGCCCATAATACATCTGCCAACACTGGTTGAGGTACTCTGCAGGTTGCTAAAGCTCACTCTTAGCTGCTTTTTGTAGGCTTAGTGTCAGTTTTATTTTAGGTTGATTTTTGCAAAGTTCACACATAGTTTAAGTAGGGGGGGAAATTAACTTGCATTCCGAAAAAAAATTATGCTTTGCAAATTTAGGTACCAACACACCTAGATAATTAGCCAAAGTAAGTGGCCCAAGTCCGCACATGCTTAGCTAGTTTCTTTTTTCTAGTGTAAAAGTTATTAGTTTAGTTCAATGTTTGCACTAGGATTTCGGGACTAGGATTGAATTTTAGATAGAAGAGAAAGTAATATCTACTTCCTTTGCACGCTTCTGTGATCATAGGAAAGCATATGAAAACTCTCTATTCACAACTCACCATCTCCCTTTAGTTGATCACATAGATTAACTAGGACAAATAGAAAGTGGCCCATATCTGCGCATGTTTTTTTTTAGCAAGGAAAAATACAACATAGTTTAATAGCAGATTTTGAAAAGGATCATCACATATCCACACATTCAAACTATGTGCTTGCCCACTTTTTTCTCACACACATCAACCCACTAAGCAAAGAAAAGAAACCTAAAAATAACTTAACCAAACTCACTAAATTATCCCCACAAGTGCCACAAAAGAATTTATAGTTTAAGTTAGGATCAAGGGGCTAAGCATCCAATAAGCTGCCTTGATCATTATTCATCTTGAAACATAAAATTTTACTGTTTAGGGAGCTTTAAATCCACCTATCAGCCCATGGAAAAGAAAACCCGAGCGCGGCAGAGACCCGTTTCAGAGGGGGTTAGGCTTAGGCACAGTGCATGCGGTATTAATTGGGGCTACCTGACCGAACTGATACTCGGTACTGTTAGCTGACTTACGAAGAAGCCAAAGACTCGAACGCTCATGTGGGAAAGTGGTACTTAGTGGTCAAATATAGGGCATCCTTTCGCTATAGGTGACGGTGTAGGAAAGCACTAGATCCTCTACCCTTACCTTGGTGGATTTTCTTCAGCTGACTGGGGGCGTCACCAGCTCTTACAGGACGTTGTGCCAGCACTCAAAAGATATCTTCTTAAGGCCCAATTATATTTGAGTGTGTGAGGACGAATAGGTTTTCTAGGATTTGAGTATCATACACAAACAAAAAGAAACTACTTTTTTTGATTGCTTGATCACATAGGATTAATTTAAAGGGAAAATTAATTTTATTTTCGCTTTGTTTTATGTATGCGATCGGAATTTTTCTTTTCTCATGACTCTATCCTCTCAAATTTTTCCAAAACCAGATCTAGTTGATATTATAATGGACCCAATGGGACCTCATCGATCTAGGCATATTTTGGACCTCCCCCCATTACCGGGAGGGGTTCCAGGTCTTTCGCCATTCAGGCATCAAAGACGGAATGCTTCCACCATTATTAGTTCGTCCTTTATTGGGGCATCCTTAGTTGGGAACCCTAGTCAGTCTCCCAATGCCACAGCACACACCACTCCTCCCACAACCCCTAGAGGGCAGAGGAGTGTGACCATTCGGGAAGCCAATCGAATACACAATAGGGTATGTCGCAAAATAACCCTCTTCTTAACCAGTACTTTGTGTTTTCGCAAGTTGCAATGGCGTCAACCTCCTAGATGCATTTCTTAGCTTCGTTGAATCTACCTGATTTAACCAAGCTCACAAATTAACCCATCGCACACAACCCTACATGGCCTCCCATGCCTGCGAAGCTCCCTTTGGATATTCAAAAATTCGAAGGAAAGCAAGGACAAGACCCAGGTAATCATGTCATGACCTTCCACCTGTGGTGCTCATCAAACAATATCATTAACGACACTATTCGATTGCGACTATTTCAACACACTATGATAGGAGTAGCAGTGAAATGGTACGTGGAGCAACCATGTACTTCACATGGAACCTTTTGCGCCCTCTCCACCGTGCTCCTAACATATTTTCAGTTACCCATTCACCATGATTCCAGAATGAAATTACTGACACATTTTAGACAAACCCCCGCCGTCCATATCTCGGACCATCTCCATGAATGGAGGCGGTGTCGTAGTTTATGCAAAGCTAAATTCGACGACTGGGTGCTCTTAGAAAATTTCTTGAAAACTCTCATTGCAGATATTTCAAAGGATGTGGCGTAGCAAAGACCCACATCCGAAGAGGACGCCATTAGAAAATCCCAACAACTTGAGCTGATTTATGCGTAGTGAGGATATATTTACAATATCCTATCGAATTTCCCATGCCTACAAACTTACCAAGAATTTCCAGGCAAGTCGAATTCTAAAAACGGTATCATTGGGTCATTGACCCAAAGTTACGTAGGCAGCAGTAGTCAAAACCCCGGTTATACATATGGTTCTACCCAGAACGTACCACAACCTGGTTTTCAAAGTCATCATATGCCTCAGAAAAATTTGACCAATAGGGCACCAATGTATGACCATGGAGGACCCTATCCTCTGGCTGAGGGGACCCAGTACGTAGAGCGAAACACTGACAGAAGAGCTCCCCTCCAACAGCCAGGTGCAAACCAGGGACTGTGTTATGCTCAGTCCCCAGTGTTATGCTCCTATACCAATAGGTGTCATATATCATGATTGACTTGATGGGCTATGTAATATGTTCATACCTTTCCTTGTTGCAAAGGTTTTCCATATTGTTAAAAAATCAAAAAATTTAAAAAATGTAAAGAGGGTATACCCTAAAAGAAAAATCAAAGGGTGAAAAGAATAAAAATGGCCAAAAAAAGCAAAAGAAAATGAACCTCACTAAAAGAAAGGCAAAGGAAAGTGTGCAAGTCTAAATGCCACTACTTTTTGCTATTATGTAATAAAAAAATTGTGTGCAACCTGTAACTTATGCCACAATTGGTGAACGGTCAAACAACTTAAGCTTGGCTAGTTCATGTTTGAATTTTATGTTTAAGAGATAGAGAATAAAATCTGACCAAACTGTTTAATATTGGCGGATAAGTAGATAGGTAGAGTAAATAAAAGGAGCTCAATAGCTTAATCTGAGCCCTTGGATGTAATAAGGTTAGACTCAGATAGATTTCTACATGCAAAAGAAAAAAAGTGTGATAAGGGTTTGCCAGTCTAAGTGCACCCTAGTAAAGAAGAAAAAATGCTAGGTTAAAGTAGGTAGGGTAGGTAGATGATGTTGCAGAATTACATTTGATGGATAATGACTCTAAATGTGTTAATATTTACTTTCATCACAAGTGCAAGGCAGACATTACACTAGAGGAATTTCAAGCAGAACAAAGTCAAATGATTAACTTCCCTTCTCATTTTTCCCTAAAAATTTCACTAATTTCCCCTAAGTACTAAGGCATTTGAAAATTAGAGGGGCTCAGAGCATTTCTCTGACTTCTGGAGGGACCGGACCCTCAACCCAATAATTTAAAAGCCTAAGTACTTAAAACCATCCATAATTCATTCATTTACTTCCATAAGTCTTTTCCTAAGTAAAATCCTATTTTACTTAGGAAAATTACACAATATCCCACAAAAAACCCTTTTTTCATTCGAGCCTAAGTTAAATACACAATCCTGATGTTTTATACTTAGCTCTTTTTTCATTCATTATCACATATTAACTTTTAACTTATATTATTTATTTCCCTATAAAAATCTACCCGTTCCCGACTTACTATAACTATGCAAAATCCCCAGATTTTACATATCCCGTCCATTGGTTAAAATATAACCATAATATAACATTAAATTTAAAAAGGATTAATTAACCCCCACGGTTAATTAATAACTTTCCCGACCAATCACGCTGCTCCCGATATAATTAAATAATCTTTGATTGTATTGGGTCCGCCCTCATTAAATGCCCGTCACCTCGCCTCCTCGATAGCCATCTGATCAAATCTTCCACATCCAACGGCCACCGTCCATATCGCATGGCCCTCCACGACCGAACGTTAACGTGCGATCATGGAGTGGTTTTGTAAACAGTACCCCACCATGCGTCGCAAAATCTATGGAATCGCTGGCTCCCGGCCAAATACCGCTCGTCCCCAAGAGCGGTACGATGTCATACCGCTTACCTCCCTCCGCATACGACAAAACATCATTTCCCGCGCACGTCATCTGCCCAAATAACAAAAATCCTTGCCAACCTCGACTTTGTTAATAAAACAAACAAATATCATTTTCATCATTCTATACTGCAACTAGTGTTTCCCATGCAAATAATGTTGAAGTCAACTGTCGAAGATTTCCAACCACCACCTTGCTAAGAAATTTGTAGCCAAACTAGTCCAGAACCTGTCAGCTATTGCGTGTACCTATTTTCGCAATATTCACTTCCCAAACACAGGTATTTATCCAATTTCCACCTAAACCCTGCAAAGTCTTGATTTTATACTCTAATTCCACAGAAAAAAGATTAAAATACAGTATAATTTAGTCTTTGTTTCACCACATAAGCTCCCAGACCTGTAAATTTGCCCATTTTCCATTGAAAATCCAAATTCCTTTTTGAATCCACAAGAACCAGAAATGGAAACCCATGTGGCTTTGACTATTGCACCCGTGAATTCTCCCCACAAAGATTTAGACTATCTGCCACTAGCAGATGGATTTCCAAATAAAAGACCTCACCTTTAGCGAAAATCCTCTGAGAATCTTTTGCCAAAGCAGAAATAATTACTTGAATGGCTCTGATATTTTTGGACTGTGGGAATCCAATCTTCCAATGTATTTTCTACCCTCAGTCCATGTCTTTCCTAAAATAATTTATCACTGCCATGCAAATTACGACCCTAATCAACGAGTAGTTATGTCCCTAAGTCAAACCATTCTTTTTCCAATAACTGCTCAATCCATCAATGAAATGTTACAATTTCATCCCGGTCAAGCCCTGACTCCTCTTTCCATGGAATATTTACTTGAAAAATCCAAAAAATTATCCCAAGAAGAACTGAATCGCCTTTGTCAAACTTTCATGCTACAAGAACACCAACCCAAAGGCCCCCCTCCTTATGGACATATATTTTTCACAGATATGGGAAGAATTAGGAAATATGCCTGAAGAAGCCAGCAAGCTCATATAGTTTTTAAATATCGAGAACAAATATTAGCTGGAAGAGCTGGGCATTCAAGATAGAACAGGGACAATTTTGGAAGTAAAAAAGGTTTTTACTAAAATAACTCTGATGAAAAACTTAGAAAGAAGGTGCCATGATATGCAGGAAGAAATCAACGCTTTTACGAAAACATTCGATATTTTGTAGAGTAAAGGGTTTCCAAGTCCTTTAGTTACTCATGATAAACTAATGAGTCATCAAAGCTATGTTTAGAAATTAAATAATAAGTATGCAGACAACTAGGCAAGTCCATCAACAAGTTCATCAGTAGCAAAAGCGTTGCCTACAGGAAAAATTCTTTATGACAGTCTAGAAAACTTGTTTTATCTCAAACATGAGGTAAAGCACTTATTTCTAATTCAGCCTACCTTTTTCAGATACATAGAAACTGATGAGACCCTGAGAAAGCTTCAAAGAACCAAAATACCAGAAGCACAATGGTGGGAAGACATGTTGGACATTTTGTAAATATATCCTTGGATGAGTTTTGGTTTTTTACTATAGTAAGTAATGGTAAAAAGGATAAACAAAGATCAGTATAGGTAAAGAATATCAGTAAAAATAGGGCAGCCAGTACAGAGTTGCCAAAGAAGACAGCAGCAAGCCAAATCATAGGGCCTACCTCCAACACACTCACAAAAATAGGAACATCACAACATCGGTTTACCTTTTCTCCTATCTACGAGACTATTTGTCTCTATCTTCTTGTACCTTATTCATGAGTCATCCCAAAATATATCTTACTCTATTAGGAGATATTTTTTGTGATTTTTTTATATAAATACTCCCTAAATTAGAGTATTGAGAGGGGTGGATTCTTAGACTTTGCGATAATATTGATTATTTTGGAATAAAGTGTTGTTGGAAAAATTTTGTATGGCTAGCTGGATAAAGAATTGATGCAAAGGAATTTTCACAGGATTGTTGAGTCAGACACCGGATCAATAAGTCTTCTATCTCTTATGTTTTAAAGTTTTTCTTGTTTATTATACCATCTATGTTTCATATCTGAATGATAAACGAAAAAGAATAATTCAGAAAATGCTTGAGTGCAATCTGTTTTTAATCGTTGTTATTCTTAATTTTTTCCTCTGAACTAGTATGAACAGTGAATTCTTAATTGCTCCTGTTTCCTAGTTTATTTATTCTGATTATTTGGTAAAGAATTCTTAATTTCCCTTTATTAATAATCATTCAATTTCCCTCTTTTGAATAGGTTGAAGGATTCTTAATTTCCCTTCACCCATTTTGAGTCCATTCAACTTATTTTAAATCTTTATTTGTTCCCTATTTGACTACCTTGCCCTGTGAAACCCTCCTTTATTAAGAAACTAAATCCAGTTAAGCCATATTCTTTGACTCCATTAGCCCAATGGCCTAAAATATTCAGTCCTATCCCTCTGTTATTTAATTCCACCACCCAAACACAATCAAAATCATTAAACTTTCATAACTAGCCTAATATCTTTCAAAACAAAGCTAAAACTTAAAGAGAGAGCCCTCTCTGGGTACAGATTGGCTAGATTCTGTACCTAAAAGTTGGTTTGTAGTTACCTCGGACCCCTTTCCTCTTCCCAACAACTTCAAGGAAAATCTGAGTGATAACACCCAGCACAAGACCCGCCTATGCAAACCAATGCACATGTGAACTTTGTGAAACCTTCCCAAAACTAACCACACCAATATAACTAGGAGAACTTCCCTCCTAAAGTGGTGAAGAAAAAAGGGAAAAACAAGCCCAAAGGGAATCCTGGATAGGGGCGCAGCAACCAGCAACGCCCGCTGTGATCCCAGGTTGGAGGCAACTCCAATCGGAATTAGAACCAGGAGCCAAGCAATGCCCAACGACAGAGAAAGAGGCTACCTCTTCGAATAAACCATTATTGTTTGATATGTGGTGAGTACGACCATTATACTCACCACTATCCCGATCTCCCTGAGTTGAAGAAGCTACAAAGTAACCGAGGACAAGGAGGATCTTCCTGACAAACAACTGTGATGCAGGAACCTTTCCCCCATCAAGGGATGGTAAGAACTTAGCAAAAAAATCCAGAAGACTCCAGGAAAAGCAACCACGAAATCTACATGACTGGCAAAGAGATGTTTTTCCAAACACAGAATCACAATTACGACACCCCACCAGACACCAACGCGTCAGGGACGAGTACCAGTGCATTGACTGCACCTTTTACCATTTAAAAGATGCCTATTGAGCCATTTCCAAAGATGGCGAAGGGACCCAATAGGCGCGCCGAAAACTACTCCAAAGTGGCCCATAATTATAGCATCGTGGATGATCTAGCCCAATATCCCACTGCTATGTCAGCTTTGGAAGTATTGTAGTCATGCCCAAAACAACAGAAAGCCCTACTTTTCACGTTAGGCGCTATCGACCCTACCAATACGCACCTAATGGCTTTTGATTTAGACAAAGCCACCCCTAGGCTTCCTTCGATGGTCACCTTTCAGATACTAGTGTCGGTCCAGAATATCAACATTCACTGATGTGTCATTGACAAGGGTGCATCCATGTGCATCATGTCAAAAAATGTTTGGCAGAAGTTAGGGTCTCCCGAACAAAAACCTTCAGTCATCACGCTTAGAGCATACGATGGTCATCCTCTACCAAAACTTCGCAGTCCGCTTAGCCAGAAAGATGGTCCATATAGACATCAAAGTCTTGGACGCTCACTTGGACTATAACATACTCCTTGGTCGGAGCTATATGTATGCCATGTCAGCCATAGCCTCCTCCGTCTTCTACATTATGATGTCCCCCCACGAGGACTGCATCATTACTGTCGACCAATTGACGCATAGCGAGAAGCGACCCATAAAAAACAATGATGTAATTCTACCCTATGTAGATACATCCTTGAATACGCTCTCACGGTAGCAAGAATATGGCCCTGGCCAGATCAAACCGTCATCCGTTCTAGGATCATTCCTAGGAGATCCCCCCATTATCTCTGAGAGATCACTTGATGTTGCAGGAGCTACGGTGTGCATGACGTCTACATCAAGCGCCGAAGCTAGTAAGGAAACATACACAAGCAGTAATGACACCGAGTCCTCGACCACGACAGCCTCTCTAGCCTATGCCGCTTCCCAAACCCCTTTCCTCTACCCCCCAGCTAGTTTTGTCTCCCAGCACGTTTTGGCAATAGTGGTGTTACCAAACATATCGTTTGCATTACCTGTTTGGTATCTCATCCCCCCTACAGGGTAAGGAGCCACACACATCACTGCCATAGTGTTAAATCCCCTCAGTCCTGAGGAGGCCCCACACGTCCAATAAATAGTCGAAATCATCCCTGCAAAGGAAATTTCCATTGCAAAACTGGTGGTTACTGCTAAGAAAACCGAGAAAAGAGGAAAGAAGATGGAGACTCCTGCCATACAATGAGAATCACCAGTCTGCACCATATGCGACGTAATAGGACACACTACCCATATCTTCCCAGATTTATATGAATTAAAACCACTCCTTGGCTCTGAGGCAGACATTGCGACACCGCGTTCCTGTAAAAAGTAACTGACCACCAATGGCAAAGGAAAAGCATTGCGTACCAATCATGCATGCGCTATCTGCAGCAACTATGGGCACTATACCCATCATTTCCCAAAGAACCCATGATATAGGGATGCTTTACATGCCATCGAGTGATCCTATCAAGAGGATCCCCCCAACTAGTCATCTAGAGATGAACCTCGTACCATCCTGTACCTGCAAGAGGAACGACAGTCACCAGAAAGACAACCATTTGTCCCTCCTCCCCCCAAGCCACCATACACCAACTAGGGACAGGGGAACCTGGTTGCCTCATCCTCTTGAGTGAATAGGTGCATCGATTATTGCAGACGCCTTGATTGGGTCTTTGACCCAAGGTCACCTAGGAAACAGTAATATGTATTCATGGAGTTACTAGGTAGGTAGATTCTACAGACGGCTTGATCAGGTCTTTCACCCAAATCTCCTAGGTAACAGTAACACCAATGATACTCAGAGAGTTACCAGGTAAGTAGATTCTGTAGGTGGCTTGATCGGGTCTTTGAACCAAGATCTTCTAGGCAGCAGTAACACCCATGATACTCAGGGAGTTTCCAGGTAGGTATATTATGCAGACGACTTTATCAGGTATTTGGCCCAAGATCACCTAAGCAACAGTAGTACCATGCACCTCGATTTTGCAGATGGTTCGATCGGGTATTTCGCCCACGGACACCTAGGCAGCAGTAATCAATACCATATATACTCGTACGATTCTACTCAGAACATATCACAACCTAGCTATCATGAAAGTCACCCCAGCACTCATATACCAACCAGGGACAAGGGATCTGATATCCCCCATTCCCTGCACAAAATAGACCACTGGCACAACGTAATGCACCAGTCAATCTAGTGCAACCCTTCCTAGGCTCATCAAAAACCATACAACTAGGAGAATTATGACAATCCTCCAAATTCTATAAAAATAAACCGAGGAACAAACAAAAGGGAGATCCTGGACAGGGGGCAGTAACCAGCAACGCCCCCCGTGATCTCAGTCTAGGGGAAACCCCAACTGAAATCAAAATTAGGAGCCAAGTAACAACTCCCAAGGGAAAAATGGAGCTTAGAGTATCTGATCACCAGACCGAAAGCAACACTGTGATCAACACTCCATAACGCCCAGAGGCGATGCCACACATTTTCACTCTCGAAAAAATAGTTTTTTAGTGCCGGTATGTATGCCCTCTCTCTTCTTCTTTTTTAAAGCTCATGAATTTCAATAATAAGATAAAGAATATGCTTTCACTTGAGGTAGTTGTTTTTGCACAAAAATCTCGCAAACCATTCACAACTCCATCCACTGAAAGTTCCAGAGTAGGTATCATTCTACCCCCAACATGATAGAGCCCTAGAAAACTCTGCATATCCTGACATCATTTCTCCATCAGAAATCAACCATAGGTTCCACATATCTGACCATGTTTATCATCACCTCACCCTGCACATGATAAACATCCTCGTTGGTCGGTAGAGCCTCCCCTCCATGGCACTCGTCACCAACAGTAGACCATATATCACATCAAAAGTGACACCATGGCCATACCACTTTAGTCCGGGAAGCACCTCATGCCCATCCATCCACCATGCATAAGGTCAATGTTTACCATATATAATAAAAACCCCCTCCTAGATGACCAGGTTGTACAAGCAGACCAAAAGCGCACTACCGCGCCTCACATTTGGCCCACCATACCTCCACTATAAAAATCCCATATGTGATACTTTTTCATATGTTTCATCAACCTCACACATGAGACCAACCAATAGGGCCCCCACCCTCAGCAAAACACCTTCCTCGCAACATTAGTTAGTGAACACTTTCATGTTTGGGGCACCCGTATCTGTGTTTTGTACAAACCAAACCCCATTATTTTATTCTTTTGGTAAGTGTACAAAGACCGAAAACTATGCACTACGTCCCCCACCCTCTCAGTCATATTTTCTCCCATGGAAGTAGTCCCTGAACACCCTTGGTCAGAGTATTACACCCACATGCACAATCCACCATGACATTCATAGCCAGTTTATACCCACCCTGGAGGTCCTACCGACTCCAGGGATTTCCCCATCAGAAATAACTATGATTGCCGCCAAGCTGCTTAGTATACTCCGACCTTGGGCCACTGAATCCCCATCATCAATTTTCAGTCACCCCTTGCCAACATGTTAAACCCATCACATCCAGGTCCCTGACCCTTCATATCAGTGACCCCTCGTTCGGTTGAGGCTTCCTTTTTGTCGACTTCAACACCTATTTTCCAAAAAGGAAGCGGTACCTTGGATCACACCTCTCCATAAAGGGGGCATCCTCGGGTGGCACAGTGGGAGACATCATGGCCCACAGATTTCATCGATCCTCTTGACATTCGACTACAATAAAAGATTTCATTTCAAGATGGTATCATACCTTAAAACCATTGCACTTTCATCAAATTCGTCAAAGACCCGTGCTTTTATAAGCGTCTCTTTAAACAATGCTTACATGGGAAGGTCCCAGCTAGCACCTGTGCGTACAGTGTGCAACTATATGCCATACCAAGTTTACGCATATGGATACCACATTCCACCTATTGTCAAAGAAAAAACGCCCCGGAAGGCGTCAGCAGTCGTCGTCAGCAACAACTAGATCACTACCATATTAGTGACATAGACAGAACATGTATCTGTCAAATAGATTTATTTAACTAGCCATAACATCATGAGCATGGTACATGCCCGCCTCGTAGAAAATTTATATAGATATTGTATTATATTTTCTTACAGGGGTCCCATAGGACATGGTCATTCTTCGAACCGCTGCAGGGTGTCTCCAATTCCGAGCTTCATGCAGGTCTCTCTCTCTCTACACACAATATACATAAAAGAAACTATAATGTATTTCGGCTATAAATTTTTTCTAGAACTCACACATTAGGAGGCAACTATTAACACTGGAAAATCGTACAAGCAGAAGATGACATTATTTAATGTCAGGCAGAAGGATTTACAGGGTTGAAAAACATTAGAGAATCTGGAAGTTATTTAAAAATCTCTAAGGTCTGAAGAAAAATAAAATTTGAGCAAGTCGTAAAAGCTTTTGTGCTCATAATCCTTCGTGAAGAGCGCCTTTTGACCCAAAATGCGCGCAATCCTGGGAGTGGTGAAAGTCACTTTCCAGTATCACAAAAAGCACACTCCAGGACAGTGATTTCACACTTGAAGCCACCTAAGGACAACCACTAAACACTCCTTAGACATCAAGGGGGGCACACAATGGAATCATCCCCCTCTCTTGGGTCACCATCCACAATGTACCAAGAGAGTGAAGGAGGATTTGAATTCTCCTATATAAGGCCACCAAGAGATGAAGAAATTGAGAGCACATTGTTATGATGGCTAGAATTGCCCCAAGTAATACCAGTAGTGTTTGATTCGGAGCTGAAGATAGAGGGGACTCAATTGTTGGCCATCCAACAAGTTCAATCCACCACAGTAGAGAGAAGGAGACTTTGCACCGAAGCAAGCTTGGATGTAAAGACATCCTTGCATCAGGACTTAGAACCCATGTTCTAAGGTCCCTTTGGAAAGAGGGTTAAAGTTTCATCCTCATTTCCTACCAGCACTCAATAAGTGGGGCTGAAAGAGCCACCATTTGGATTATTGAAGTTTTTTGAATCTATTCAGATCTTTTGTTTTCTTTTTTTAGTTTTTAGTTTAGCTTTAGTTTATATATGAATGTTATTTCTCTATCTAGTATTATTATGATTCTAGCTTATTCGACTAACTTGCTTGAATCCACTTCTTTTTCTCCCTGTAACCAATAACTTAAGAGGGTAAACCACACCCATTAGGTTGGTGTGAGTTCGTACATGCGTGCACCAAACACACTAACACAACATGTTTCTATTTATTCAAATATTGTACTAGAATTTTATTTTTTTGGTTAATTAATTTTTTCTATTATATCATAAATAATGGTATACAAAGTTCAATACTTCTCTTATTCACTGTCATGGTTTATCATAAGGGCAACCAGATCAATGATAGTGGAGACAACTTATTGGTTTTTTGTTCATTAAAATACTCAAAATTGTACATTTAGTTTAAGTTATTTCGTGTTGAGACAACTCTTTGGGAGCATTGTCAAAATTGTTACATAGTCATCTCAAAATTAGAGAATAAGAGAGACACAAGAATAAAACCAGATATTATTGATCAAACTGCAAAACGAATACATTATATAGGCACACATAGACAACCTATAGGACAATATAGATTCAAATCATTTGGATCACCAACTCACAACACAAACTATGAAGACACAAATCATGACATATAGAATCAAACACTAACTAAGAGAACACAACTCATCAATTCTATCTGGACACACCATTTCGACATAATTCTAACATCCCCCCTTAATGGAGAAATGGATTTTCAACAATGCCTAGTTGTTGTCAACATATTTTAAAGTTCATCTTTCCAAGAGGCTTGGTAAATATGTCAACTACATTCTCACTTGTATTACATTAGACTAAATGAATCTCATTTGATTGTATTTTTTCTCTTACAAAATGATGTTGGACTTTAATATGTTTTGTTCTGGCATGATAAATTGGATTATTTTCTAGCTTGATGGAACTCTGGTTGTCACATTTGATGCTTGTTGGTCCTCTTTGATTTTATCCAACATCTTCAAGAATCCTTCTTAACCAAATAGCTTCACAAGTTTCATTGGTCAAGGCTTTGTACTCAGCTTCTGTGGATGAAAAATAAACAATTGGTTATTTCTTGCTAATTCATTAATCAAGTGCCTAGTGTTAAGCTCAAAAATGGAAGTACCCAGAATCAATCAGAACCTGAATGACCGAAAAGTGCTCGTCTCCAGGAATATGGCGCAATTTGTTTCATCGAAAATCGACTCCATATGAGGAACATAGAGCCCACTATTCGTTTACCTAAACAGTTAATTTTTTTGCAATGATAGAATGATGACATGGTAGCCTAATTAGCAAAAAATAAAAATATTCTAGGAATATTCCTTCATTTCGTCTAATGACACTATGACAAGTGCCATTTCGTGGTTGGTTTGTAAGGTGGTTTGTTGTCAGTGTTTTTTATTGGTCAGAAATAGTCCAACTAGAGGCAGACACGTGATGTAGCCAGGGGCCGCCATGTGCTCCCTCTGGTGAAATAAGGTATGGATGAAATATTATACCATGGTCGAAAGCATATGTTATATTTCGCAGCAAAATTATGAAGGGCAGAAGCGCAGAGTTCGGGGCTCAACCTTGCGACCTCCCCCAAGCAAGCGCACAACCATACCAATAGACCACCAACTTACGAATTAACATATATGGGTTGCAAATTATATTTTTTTTCAAATGTTTTCACCGTCGGGTGGAGGAGGGAGCTAGCCCCTCATAGTACATGTGACCTATATGCTATAACCACATGGCGGAGGCTCAACTAAACGCGCTTAGCGCGCATAAACAAAACTTAAACCATGCTTATTTGATAATTAACTAGTCTTATCTTGGCGAAGAAGATGGCAGAGTCCACCAAATTCGGTGCTAACTCCAAAATTGTTAGAGTTAATTGGAGTTCTCTCCTGTTTTGGAGGAGTTTTCCTAGGCCAAATTGATTGAGCCATAACTTTTGCAAAATTTGACCATTTTCTGCTAAAAAAGAGTTTATCCTAGCAGATTTGGAAATTCTATGCATGTTGGAGCAGGTTTTAGGAGCAGTAGAGGATTGTAAACAACACTTGTTTTCCATTTTGAGCTAATACAAAGGCCCAAGCCATGGAAGATGGATCAAGGAGATGTAGCCCAGGAGGGTGAACTCATTCATCAAAATAATGTGTTAATGGATGGTTTGATGTACATTTTATTTTTGTTGTTCAGTAATTTGTTTTGTTGTTAAAAATCTCATAAATTTAACATAAAACTTGACACAATTGCATGTTTAACACTCACAAACACCATAAGGAAACCTATGCACATGAAGCAAATGATAAGTAATTTTTTATAATTATGAAGATGAAATTAGCACAAAAAAAATAACATTCGGATTCAGATCATCCATGATACAATCCTTGACCCTAAATTGAATGAATATCCAGAGGTTGATCTTCTATCATCAGGATTTCCAACCCAATCTGAATCAGAAAAACCTGCGAACTCAACATCAGATTCACCAGTAGACAAAATACCAAAATAAAGTGTTCCCTTCAGACATTGAAGGACTTTCTTTGCTGCTTTGCAATGGATTTCACAATTCTTAGCCATAAACTAACTGAGGACGCTGAGAAAATATTTTATATTTTGCATCATAGTGGTGAGGTAGTTCAAGCTTCCCACTAGTTGAAGATACAAATTTCCATTTAGTTCTTTAGATCCATCATCACTGTACAACTTGGAATTCTATTCTAAAGGAGTAGACACTGGTTTGCATTCAAACATATGGAATCTTTTAACGATTGTCTTTGCATATTTTCTTTGTGTGATTATTGTCTTACCAAATTCCCTCCAAATTTCAAGCTCCAAACATTAATGCAATTCACCAAGATCCTTCATTTCAAACACATGCGACAACTGAATTTTAATTTCTTCAATCAACTTGACTGCACTTCCTGTTATGATAATATCATTAACATATAAATATACTAACACAATATTCCCATCTTCATCTTTCTTGATGTACAAGTTTGGATCACTTTTGCTTCTCACAAAACCTTTTCATAAAAGAATGAATGAATTTGCACATACCAAGATCTTGGTGCTTGTTTGAAACCATACAAAGCTTTCTTTAACCTGCAAACAAGATGCCCATGTCCCTTCTTTACAAACCCTTTAGTCTTAATCAAATAAAATTCTTCTTTTAATTCCTTATTCAGGAAAGCAGATTTGACATCTAACTGATGCATTTTCTAATTTTGTTTTGTAGCTAATGCAATCATGATTCTAATTGTATTAATTTTAGCTACAGGTGAAAAAGTATCTTCATAATCAATGCCTTGTTTATTTTAATAGCCTTTTTCAACCAATATAGCTTTATATTTATCAATGTATCCGTCAGCATTAAAATTTGTTTTGAACAACCATTTGCATCTTATGGGAACTTTATCTTTAGGAAATTCTGTTAATTCCCATGTGTCATTCTTCATTATAGAGTTGTATTCCTCATCCATTGCATCTCTCCATTTTTTATATTATTTAGCTTCTTCATAACTTTAAGGTTCTACAACATTCATTACATGAGAAATCAATGCATAATCTTTATACCTTATAAGTGGTTGAATTTGATGTTATTTCCTCCTTAAATTTTTATTTCTTTCATCCTTATTTTTTCTTTGTGGAGTCTCTTGTCCTCTTCTTGGAGTGTCATGACTGCTAGATGCTTGCTGCTCTTGAACTTGTACCTGTTCCTATACTTGTTGTTGTACTTGTTCACGTTCCTATTCAACACTTGCTTCTATTTTTACATAATCATCAATATAATTCCAGAGACCTGTATTGTATAAATATCTAAATAGATTCAACTCATATTGTAATATACTAAAACAAAATACTGAATCAATTCTACAAATTACGGAAACCTATTTCGATCGCATAATCACATGAACAAGAAAGAGAAAGATCAATCAATCATACAACACAAGATGTATCTGGTGAAAGCCTTAGCTAAAAAACCCACCATCTATATATTGCATAAAGTCAATAACATGAAACAATATAATGTTATTTCTCTTCGTGAGAAACCTCTACACTCTGATCCTACCCTGATCTAAGCAAGTTTGGTCCAATATTTAACCACTTTCTTGCCTATACCTGACCAAACTTGATTATGCATTCCTGGGCTAATTGAGCCGCTATTAATTAGGAAATTCCAAATTAATGATTACATAATACATCCAAGGCTTCCTGATGACCTCATGCATGGCATGTACAATTTTATAATTAATAATTATACGATTGATAGTTATCTTCCCTCTAACCCCAATCCAAACTGGGCCTTCCTTAGAACTGACATGGAACAACTATTTATAGTGAATTATCATCTAACTGATTTATCACTTCCTATGAATTAAATCATATTTAATTCACTAGACCTATCATTAGGTCATCTCTAAGTTAGAACTAGTTAAGCTGATTTTAACTCAAATACTTGAGTTAACTAATTTCAACTCACAAATAACTCAACCAGGGCTCCTAAAAAGTAGGAGACACCCTACATACCTATAGTTTGACATAAAATTCGAATTAACTAAGCTTAATAAGTCTTCGTGACTCAGTTAACACTTACAAGTTGTTATGTGATGGAACAATTTAATTCTAATTTAATTAAGGGAAAATTAAATCAGAAGCCCACTTGTGGTGCCAATTCTTGGTTCCATTTCAACAGTCATTGTAAACAAGAAAGGGATTTTCTGCTACCCCAATCTTGTCTCTGTGGAACTCAATTTTTCTTCTTGACAGTTCCTTAGTCAAGATGTTTGCATCCTTCTTCTCTGTGAGAATGTACTCTAATGACATAATCCTCCTTTGCACACCATATCTGAGATGGTGATACCGGATATCAATATTCTTGGAGCTGTAATGAAAAATGTGATTAACCGAGACTTTGATGCAACTCTGGTTATCACAATAAATCATCGCCTGATCCATGTTTCGACTAAACAAACCAACAAATATCTTCCTCATCTAGATGGAATCACGTGTTGCCTAACTGGCTGCCATATACTCTACCTCTATTGCACTGAGTGAAACTGATCTCTGTTTCCTGTTGTACTAGGAAATTGCTATTGATCCTATGCTAAATATTCCCTCTGATGTGATCTTCCTGTCATATGGACTCCCTGCCCAATATGCATCAGTGAAGCCTTGAAGTTTCACTCCCTCTGTTTTTCTGTACCATATCCCATACTCTGTAGCATTTCTAAGGTATCTCAACACATGCTTGCCTGCCTTCCAAAAGAGCTTGGTAGGCTTAACCATAGATTGACTAAGCTGGTTAATTGCATAACATATGTATGTTCATGTGTTCACCAAATACTTCATTGAACCCACAAGATTCCCGTAAACAATAACCTCTAGTACCTCACCTGAAGTAGCATCCTCCTTCCTCCAGTTTCATGCTAGAGGAGTCTCCATGGGTTTGTTTCCCTCCATGTGGAACTTCTTGAGGATCTCAGTGGAATACTTGCCCTGAGATACAAATATCTCCCTATCTCTTTTCCATATTTCCAATCCGAGGAAATAGTGCAAGAGCCCCATGTCCTTCATCTTATATTCTCTTGCAAGATCCTCTTTGTAAGACTTGATGAGTTTCTCATCACCTGTCAGTATCAGATCATTGAAATAAAGTAAAATAATCAAAATCTTACCTTCTACCACAATGTGATAAAGGTTCACATATGCTTCACTCTTGGTGAAGCCCAAACCAGTGAAGTAGTTGCCGATATTGGTGTAATAAGAATGAGGTGCTTGCTTCAGCCCATACATTGCTCTCTTGAGTCTCCACACATGCGACTCCTTGTCTAAGTTATCAAAATCTTACGGTTGCTCAATGTACACCTCTTTCTCAATCACCCCATTGTGGAAGGTTGTCTTTACATCCATCTGATGTATCCACCATCCCATCTGCGTTGAGAGTGAAAGGATGGATTTGATTGATGAGTACCTTGTGACTGGTGTAAATATATCATCATAATTTATCCCCTCCACCTGAGAGAACCCTCTAGCCAAAAATCTATCCTTGAGCTTCTCCACACTCCCATCTGCTGCCCGCTTCACCTTGTATATCCACCTCGATCCTACAACTGATTTCCCTCCAGTCTTGGGACAAATTCCCATGCACTATTTCCGATAATGGAGTCATACTCCTCAACCATCACATCAACCCAAATTGGTTGTTGCATTTCTTCCTCAAAAAGGATGGTTCTATCTCTACACCTTCGCTCATAAGAGCCATGTAATCAGTGTACCACTTCAGGGACCTTCTCTACCTGCGCTGTGATGTGGGTGCTCCCACATTCTCTCTCGCATCTAGCAACAACCTTTCATCCTCTATGGTGTGATTTCTCCCGTCTCAGGATGCCTCTGCATGAGTGGGTGCTTCCACTCTCTCTACCTCTGCTTGTGGCTACTCCACATCTTGAGGTTCTTAATTTGGATCCAAGAGCTCCTTGTCTGCATGCAGCTGAAGTTCCCTCTCATGGGAAGTTTTCATGCCCTTATCTTCATCGAATTTCACATCTCTTCTGACCACAATCATCCTATGTGCTGGAAAGTACACTCGATAGTTGTGAGGTGTATCAGTCTACCCAAAAAATATCCCCAACTCAGCTATGGGCTCTAGATTATTCCTGGAATCTTTGGTCACATGGAAATAAATTGGTGAACCAAAAGTTTTAAAATGTGACACATCTGGTCTCTTACCTAAAAAATCTTCCTCTAGTGTACTCATCCCAGGTATACGACAAGGAATTCTATTCCACACAAATACTATTGTATTGCATGCTTTTTCCCCAGATGCAATAGTAGGCCATAATCATGCAACATAGCTCGTTATGCTCCCACAATAGTTATGTTATTCCTTTCTACAACCCCATTCGGTTGTGGGTTATGAGGTGCTATCAATACCCTTCAAATTCCTTCTGAGGCACAGAAGTTCTTGAATTCATTAGACACCTATTTTCCACCATTTTCGCTCCTTAGAGCCTTCACCTTCTTCCATGTATATTTCTTGACAAGTGCCTTCAACTCACAAAACTTGGAAAACGTCTGATATTTCTTCTGAATGAAGAAAATCCAACACTTGCATGAAAAATCATCTACAAAAATCACACAATACTTGTGTTTTGTTATGGAAGCTATCAAGAATGATCCACCCACGTCTAAGTGAACTCTCTCAAGGATCACCTTTGCTCAGTTTTCCTTATCGTGAAAGGTGGCTTTGTTATACTTCCCTAATGTACACCCTTTGCATGTATCTCGCTGTGCAACCGTGCCTTTGGAAGTCCTATAAAAATCCGTTGCATGATCTTCAAAGTGCCATGGTGTAGATGGCCCATTCTCCTATGCCATAACTCACCGATGTCTCAGCTCTACACCCTCTATGATTTCATGCTCAAGGTAATACAATGGTCGTTGTTATTCTGAAACAGATCTATTAGGGACTTCCACATAGCATATGGATTTGCCTTTCCATGGAGGTTCAAGATAATATGATCTCTAACTCATAAAAAGATCCTTCTCGCCTTTGCTACATTCTTTTTCCATGCATCAAGAAGTTGAGCATCTGCTGCTGCGGGCTAGGGAATATCACTTTCTATGAATGCATTCAGTCTGTTGTAATCTTCATTGCCTCCATCCTGTCCTTCCATGCTATGTAATTCAAATTACCCTCAAGGGAATATTCGAGTCTGAAGCTAGTTAAATACACCTTGATCTGTTGCTGGTCCTGAAAAATAAATATGCAAATTCGATGTACCTATTCAAAACAAACTCTGGTTATTCTCTTCTATAGTGATCCCTGCTCTGATACCATGTAGAAATATCTAAATCGATTCAATTGACCTAGTAATTTACTAAAACAAAATACTGAATCAATTCTACAAATTACAGAAACCAATTTCGATCGCACAATTACATGAACAAGAAAAAGAAAGAATCAATCAATCATACAACACAAGATGTATATGGGGAAAGCCTCAGCTAAAAACCTCGCTATCTGTATGTTTCATAAAGTAAATAACATGAAACAATACAATGTTATTTCTATTCTCGAGAAACCTCTACACTTTTTTTACTGTCTCACTTTGATCCTGCTCTGATCTAAGCAATTTTGGTCCAATATTTAACCACTTACTTGCCTATGCCTGACCAAACTTGCCTACACATTATTGGGCTAATTGAGCCCTATTAATTAGGAAATTCCCAATTATTGATTGCGCAATACATCCAAGGCTTCCTGATGACCTCATGCATGACTTGTACAATTTTATAATTATACAATTGATAGTTATATTCCCTTTAACCCCAATCCCAACTAGACCTTCCTTAGAACTAAAATGCAACAAATATTTATATAAAATTATCAGTTAACTGATTGATCATTTCATGTTAATTAAATCATATTTAATTCACTCCACCTATCATTAGCTCATCTCTCAGTTAGAACTAGTTAAACCAATTTAAACTCAAATACTTGAGTTAACTAATTTCAACTCACAAATAGCTCAACCAAGGTTCCTAAAAAGTAGGATACATCCTACATGCCTCTAGTTTGACCTCCAACTCAAATTAAGTGAGCTAACTAAGTCTTCCTGACTCAGTCAACACTTACACGTTGTTATATTATGGAATTACAATTTACTTCTAATTTAATTAAGATAAAATTAAATCAGAAGCCCCCTTGGGGTGCCATTTCAACATGTATTATTCATTTTATCACCTTCATCTACATTTTCATGAAACACCACATCCCTACTTGCAATAAATCTATGTGAACTAGGATCAAACAACTTGTATGCTTTTTGATCACCACAATAACTAATGAATGTGCACTCAAGTGATTTTTCATCAAGTTTTCTTCTTTCATCTTTTGGAATATGAGAAAATATCTTGCATCCAAAAACTCTTAATTGGTTAATTTTGGTTTATATCCATAAAATGCTTCAAAATGTGTTTTCAGATCTAAAATTTTAGTTGGACTCCTATTTTTAAAATAAACAACAGTGTTAATGGTTTCAACCCAAAAACCATTAGATATATTTTTACCTTGAAGGATGCTTCGTGCACATTCCATTAGTGTTCTATTTTTCCTCTCAGCAAATCCATTTTTTTGAGGTGTATGAGGCACTGAAAATTGTTGTAGAATAGCATAACTTTTACGATACTGATTAGATGTTATTGATTTATTTTTCAATTTATTTTTCCACCATGTTTTTGAATTCCTAAAAGTACTAAAATACACCACTTTTCATTCTTATGAAATAGACCCAAGTATATCTAGATCTATCATCAACAAAAATAAGAAAGTACAATGCTCCTCCATGGATCCTCCAAGAGATCTAGTTTGCATAGGTCCACATACATCAATATGAATTAATTCAAGTATTTCGCTTTGTATTTTTTCTTTATGTACAGGAAATTCCTCCCTATGTTACTTGTCAAGTGCACATGCTTCACATTCAACATGATTATTCTTCATAACAGGAAGACCTTCAACCATTTTTTCTTTGAAGTAACATTAAATCATTGCGATTTAAATTCCCATACCTTTGATGCCATAACTCTTCTTTTGACATTGTTGTATATGTCAATGGTTGATGCCCTGTCCTGGTCACATCTAGCTTATACAAGCCTCCAACTTTGGTACCTGTGGGAATAACCTTGTAGTGACCCTAGATATGTTTAACAACACACTGTGATTTGAAAAATTCCACCTTTAGATCTTGATCAACAATAATATAAATAGGAAATTAAATTATTTTTTATACCAAGAACATACACCACATCATGGATTTGTCTCTCTCTTTCCATTAGGAAATATCACACCTATTATTCTATAACCTTCAACTTTAAGGGATATGCTATCTCCTAGATAAACACATGTTCCATCAATGTTATCATGATATTCATCAAACCAATCTTTATTACAAGAATCAATGAACCAAGCTTTCACATCACCAGTCTCAGTAGAAAATGCAATACTAGGAATAAATAATCTGAGATTTTTAAATCTATCATTGATTGAGGTGTCTTTGTCCACAAACCTTTTGTTTCTCTACTTAGACTCATTATATATTCTTTTATAGTTTTCTTTTATCATGATGTCCAAGTTTTCTACATACAATAATAACATTCATCATTTCTCTTATCATGAACTGGAAATTTAGATTGTGCCATACCTTTCTTCTTTCCTTGAAACTTTCCTCCTTCGATTTTGTCCCATGGCTTACATTTGTATGGTTTCTTACCCTTAGCTACCAATGCCAAATCTGAACTATTTGAGCCCAAATAGAAGTTCTTCATCCTCTCATCCTCTTGTAGAAGAATACCTATCAATTCATCAAAAGTAGGAGGCTTCTCTCTAGCTGAAAGACTTTAAACAAAAAAATTATAATCTTGCACTAAGCCATTTAACGTGATGGTGACCAAGTCGGTATTGGACACCTTTTCACCAATGTCTCCTAACTTATCACTTAGCTATTTGAAGCGAGAAATGTTGGCCTCCATTGTATTTGACAAAAGCTTGGTCTTCAAGAAAAAAATCTGGTTGGTAGTAGATGTTTCATACAAGCTTTTGAGAGCATCCCATGTTTCTTTGCATGTTTTACAGTCACTAATATGAAGAATGGCGTTGTCCTTAACAAAAATTCATAACAACACCTTTCCTTTTGTTTCCCGTTTTTCCAAATATAAAATGGTTGTTGCAGCAATGCGTTTGGGTTTTTCCCTACTCACTATGGGCCACAAATTATTTCCCTCTAAACTTGTTAATAACTTGAACTTCAAATTTTCATATTTTCCTCCATCAAGTCTTGTGGACTCATTGAAATAAGTTTCAACCAAAAAAATTGACAAGATGAAAAAAATCGTTCCCAAATCAACAAAACGCAACCAAATCCACCAGATCTACACCCAAATTCACTAGATCCACAACCAAATGCATTAGATCTAAAAAAAAATCTCGCTTCAAATAAAAAAACAAATCCAATTATAAATACTTCTTATTTCTCCTTTTCACCCAACACAATTTAGGCTTAAAAAAACAATTTGCAAATAAATTATTTCACCCAAAAAAGAAACATCCAACACCCTTTTTATTTAATTTTTAACTATCTTCACGTAAAATAACTGATAAAATAATTTTCACCAATATAAAAAAAACCAAATTTTTCACCAAAAATTTAACTCCTTATGCCTCCATCAACCTATGTGCAATTTATTTCCGTAAAGAAAACTCAAAAAATATATGTGAACTCACGTCGAAATAATTTAAATTGAATCCTTATTTCTCCTTTAAGCATGCACATGCACTTTATCTCCAATTAAAAAAAAAAAAAAAAAAAACGTGATAGGAACTCACGTCTTTGAATTTTCTCTGTATTTCTCCAATTTACTTCTCCATACGAAAATAAACCTTTGAACTGAATTAAAAAAAATTCATCGTGGAGAGAATTCACACTCACGTGGATTGCAATGAGCCTTCACATGGATTCAGATGCCCAAACAAAGAGCGAGGCCCATTTCACACAACGAGTCCACATGACAAATTCTTTTAGTAATATTTCCAGTAGGGTATGAAGATCTCCAAGATTTGATAGTAAATCTAGCCACCAATGCAATGCCCCAAGACAAATAAATCCATATCACACTTTTTGTAATAACACTGATCTCTGCTTCACGTATTATGGGCGAATGTTTTGGAAATATGCCAACACCAACAAAATTTACATACAAAAAGCACAACTTTATGGACAACAGACACCAAAGAATCTCAAATGTACCAAACAACCTTACAGAGCTTGGCCTTTTGGATCTCAGATCTGAAGCTCTCTAGATCTCACCCTCTACCTCTAATACCAAATTGGAGAATCAGAGAGACATAAGAATAAAACCAAATCTTATTAATCAAACTGCTTGGACAACCAATACATTATATAGGCACACATATACAACCTCTAGGACAATCTAGATTCCAATAATTTAGATCACCAACTCATAATACAAACTACAAATACATAACTCATGACAGATAGACTCAAACACTAACTACGAGAACACTACTCATAAAATCTATCTTGACTCACCATTTCGACATTATTCCAACACTAACATGTGTATCCACTACAAGGAACATACCTCCTAATGGAGGTTTTTGCGGAAGGCCCTATAAAAATAGCCCAAAAATATGTTTGTAGCAGAGGTCACTAGTGGAGTTGGGCGGGCGGATGTTTTAGCGGAAGATTTTTAATGGTTCATCTATAATACACTAACACACTGATGCATTATACAATTATATGCACCGATGTTTAATAGAATATGGTGCATTATGACAAAGTTAATTTTTATAAAAATAAAAACATTATAGTGTGTTAACTACATAATGTGCACCAATGCGTATACTACTCGATAACAACGAAAAAGTGATAAATTTAAAAAAAATCGGTCATAAAATTCTTTTTTCCCAATTTGGTGTTATACTCTCACGATGCCCTAGTTTTAAACTCATATATGAATTCCTCGGTGCATAAACAATAGGGCACACTGTTGTGGGGTTTTTAACTTAAAAATAGCGGTACACTTATTATATTATATGCATGGGTGTCGTTAATTGAAATGAATGCCCTGATGCTTAATAAAAAGTGGCACATCATTGTAGGGTTATTTTTTATACAAATAAAAACAATGGTGCAGTACCTATAAAAGGCGTACTGGTGTGTATACTACTCGATAGCACTAGTCAAAGGTTAAGTTTAAAAAATGTTGGTTGTAAAATTCATTTTCACCATTTCGATGCTACACTCCCATGAAGCATTGGTGTTATTCCTATATTGAAACACCATGATGCGTAAATAACAAGGTGCATTGTGATAGGGTTTTTAATTTTAAAAAAAGCAATCACTTAGGAAATAGTACGCACCGAATTTGTTACTCGAGAGCACCAGAACAGGGTTAAATTAAAAAAAAAAAATCTAATGACTGTAAAATTCATTTTTACCATTTGTAGAGTTGTAGAGCTTCGAAGCACCAATGCTACTCTTGCCTCTGTAAAGTGCCATGTTGTCGTTGCTTCCATTTCTTTCCATCCTTCCGTCTATTTGTCACTACATGGGTTTCGAATTTTCTCAAGTGGTGGTCAAATTTGTTTTTTCTCTTTACGTGACAACCATTCCTCCCTAATGAGAAAATATCAAGATAATGTCTATGTTTCTCTCTAATTTATTTTTTTAGCGAAGTAGAATTGGAAATTAGGTAAAAAGTCCATTGTTTTTTATATTTTTTTCCTGTGTAGTATGCTCGACAGGTTGAGCTTGCAACGATTACGATGCACCCTGTAAATTTACATGTTGCACTGCAAGTCGATGTGTTCTGTTAGTGCACCGCAGTTTTGTCAATGCGTTTCATTAACACACTGCAATTTTTTCAGTGTGTTTGGTAAATTGAAATGCATTGGGAAAAGTTGTAATTTTTACGGTGGTGCGTCTGGTAAAAGTTACTTCTCGACATGTTTATTTTTACCGAATGCACCGTGTGCATAATATTGAAAAATTATAGCTAAATGCGCTTGTTAACCTCAAAATTTCATTTCGATGCGAAAAGGTTATGGGTATGTACCAATGTGAAATTTTATGTCGACACATTGCATTGAAAAATAAAAATAATCAATGTGTTTGTATGTATACAAACAAAAAGTGGTATGTAAAGTTGATATACGCACTGTTTTCAGTGCTTTAATGTTATTGTGATGCATTGTGTCTGGTCTATTCTTGTTTTTTGGTGCATTGAGGATGATTTGTTTTTTAATTAAAATTTATATGTCCATATTTATAGACACATTTTTCATTTAATATAAAATTTTTATATTTTATGTATGAGGTTGATGTATTTTATATGTCAATCATGCAAAGATGTCAACAGAGGGAGGAGCAACAACAACTAGAGTAAAGGGTGGACCAATACAATATGGTCTGACTGTGGGAGGCACGAGATAGGGAGAGAGATTTATAACCTCACCCTATTACCACAATGAACCAACGCCTCTTAAGGAATGTAGGCCTCCTTAAGTACTATGAGGAGGCTACATCCTTGAAGGGACACTCTGGGTTGTTGGCACAATTGATTCGTCAGTGGGATTTCCGCCAACAATCTTTTCATGTTAGTCATGATCAGTGGTATCAGCCGACTGAGGAGGAGATTTATTTATCATTGGCCTATCCAAGAGAGTGGATTATTTTCCCTAATTCCGAAGTGTCCTGCATGGTGTTGCAGCAGAGAGTCAACTTTTCTACTCTCAAATATATTTTCGGGATCATGTAGTGCATCCAACATATTTTCAGGTGTCTGATGGATAGTTATGGATCGCTTCGTTTGGTGCCGAGGAGGTTAGGTTCCTCTCACTATTAGTGAGTACCATTGCACACTATACTAGTGATGGACAACGCATTAGTTTCCATCTTTTGTTTTATATCATCTCTTTGGTGAAAAGACCACAATGTATTGGATGGAATGCCATTTTTTTGCGTCAATTTTGTATGGCTTTAGATATATGTTATGCTATGATACATGGGAGGACGAAATTCCCTTTTTCTTCAAAGTTTTTTTGTTTATTTTTTGAGAGGTTTCCGAAGACGATGCCTACTTTTGACCGTCGCCCTCCTAGGCCGATGATTGAGGCGTAGATGCACATGTGGGTTGAGATGATGCCCAAGAGGGGCCAACTGGAGTATCTGGACAGGATTTATGCCAAGGCACTGAAGTTACTGGGCAATGAGGTTGACCAAATGTTTGTCTTGGTATTGTGTCCTTATGCGGGGATGGATTGGCGACAGTATTCCAACATCCTCTTCACTCCAGATGAGCATGTGGATGATAGAGGTAATATTAGTGTTTTATTTAAATTAAACTAGTTTCATTTTATTGTCTTAGTTAATTGGAAGAAAAATGATTCTATCACGTTCTCTAACTTGTTTTATTAATTTTTTTACTGAAATTATCTAATTATTGTTTTGTACTATATATTTTGAGATATTGGCACATTTGTTGGCGACATGCCTCTTCCCCCACCGAATGCGAATATAGAGATGGTTGAGGCCGTGACGAGTGAGGCACATCCTCGAATGAAGATGGGCGTGTAACAACATAGTGCTGATGTCAAATTCAAGATGGAGTACTGTGACCAACTCATTATACTTTTGGTTGAGGAGGTAGTTCACCCTACAAAAACTCGAGACATCAGGGAAAATCTTAAAATCTTGGAGCTCTTGAGGAACTATCCACACGATATGATGAGTCTTATGTGTCACATCATCAGAGCTACCAGGTTACTAACAACAAGGAGGGATGGTCATGTAACAGATACACATGAGTCTTCACCCAGTACTACCCCATCAGATGATGATCAAGGTACCAATGATCGTTATGGTAGTACTCCACCTCCTCCTCCTCCTTCACCTCATGACCATCCAGTACTATATGTTTCTCCTCAGATAGTAGACAAACCACCTTCTCCCCCACCTCATCGTTCAACTGTTGAGGTAGTTGACCATCCTGCATCGTCTTCTGCTACAAACCAGGTTGCCACTGCTACTGTTGTATCAGATATTTTATAGTAGTTATTTGACTTGATGCAGTTATTTAACTTGTTTGTGTGTATATATATATATATTGCATTTTTTTGTTCATGTTGATGTACTTAATTTATATGTTGGTGTTGACGCGTATATTGTTATGTCATATTAGCTATGTTCATTTAATGTGCATGCAGATAGATGTGTATGTGATAATAGTTATTTGAAATGAGGTGTATATTTGAGGATGTGTGTGGTGATGATGTTAGATTACAATGTTTGTGTTTCGTTATATGTGATCACAATGACAATGTCTGGTTAGATTAATAGATTTTTGTGTTAGCTAATGACGTTTATATGTGCTAGAGGTGTATATAATTAGATAATGTTAGCGGATTTGAATGTGTATTTTAGATGATGTTTATGTTTGCTAGATGTTTATCATCATGATGTTTATTTTTCTGAAATGATATTTATTATAGATTATGTATTGGTGAGCTTATATCAAAATTTTATATATGAAATTATATGTAAAATGACTTAATTTGAAAAAAAAAATGCAAAAATATTTTTTTAAATTACAAAGTTTAATATGATTGAAACTATAATTGTAAAATTACCATAAATATTTTTTTATTTCTTAGATAATTCATACATATTCATCCAAACCTAATTAGTAAAATATTTTAATACTCACAAAGAAAAAATAATTAAAGGTAAAATAATTTAGTTAGTTCTAAATAAGACGAAAATATTTAACTCATTCAATTTTTAATATAAATATTAATAATAATAAATTATTCAAAGATATAATTTAAACAATGAAAAATTACACATTATCTATATAGAGATAGAAAATCACTATAGATCCATCTTATTCACAGATTTATGAAGCACTAAAAATGATGAAATCATTTGACATATACATCTTTTTTCAAATTTTGTATTATATAAAAAGATTTTCATATCATGAGAATCGATTCCTCATTATTAAAATGAATCTATACTAATTTATAAAGGAGTTGTCTTTAGTGCGACCTTTTGAAGTTTCAGGTGCCTGGTGAAAAAAATTGAGGTAAAATCTTGATTTTTGTTATTTAAACTGATTTTCTGACTGTATATATGGATTCAACACCCTAAAAAACCCCTAGGACACTTCGATTGTGCAAGGTTACCATCAAACTTCTATTTTCAATGAACTCCCGCTAGATTTTAGAGAAATTAAACCGAAAAACACTACCGTAAAAACCTTCAAAAAATCGCACTAAAAACTACTCAATTTATAAAATTCATTTATTTATTATTATTTTTTTTAATCCCGCGACCGACCTTGACCGACCGTGTGCTGCAGAGAGCAGGCGTGGCTCCGCGTGAAGCAGTCCTGGTCGGCTGGAGGTGGAATGAATAATGGCGTGGATTTTTCCATTTATTTTGTTTTATAATTTTTCAACGACGAGCATCGGGATTTATCATTGGTCCCTTTCCTTTGTTCAACCCCTCCCATTATTTCGACTACATTATTGTTTATGTAATGTTTATTGAGGCTTGGTATTTGCAAACACGTCTTCAAAGTATATCCCTAAATGAAGCATGAACTTATCTTAATTTTATAATTGTTTGGGTTTTATTTTATTTTCATAGGCTAATGTGATAATTGTTACCTAAATTTGAGTCCTGAAATTGATGAGATGTTAAATTTTAACGTTTTAAGATTTATATTATTTTCCCATATTTCGGGTATGCACTTGTTTAGGTAATTGTTCTTTTAAACTATAATAAAGTTTTAAACAACGCACATCCTGATTATTATTTTTATAAATAGAATATTTGAATTACACTAAATTAAAATACACAATATTAACCGTGAAGTTTAAAAACAAGTTCAAACATTATGATTGAACTCTTTCAAAGCATGCCTCAAGTTTGAGCATTTCACCTTTGACCTATAAATAAAATAAAACGTTTATAATCATCTATGTAAATGTCGTTTTGCATTTCTTTACTTGTATTTTTCACACTATGATAATATCATGTTGAATTTCAGCTTCCACCCCTTTGTTTTCAATTTTTTTTTTTTAAATGATTTTTTTTAATTTTATGGATTTAATATTTTATGCTTTTAGTTTTTGCGATAATTTTTTCTTACATTTTGAAGTTATTAAAAAAAGAAAAGAGATAAAACCACACTATTTTTATTCATCTTACAAAGTTCACATATATAGAAATATAAATTATTGACTTCAACCAATCTAGATCCTAAAAAAGTGGATCTATGATGACACAACTACAACTCATACACATACGAAACAATAATTTCTAGATTGACACATTGGGACTCACAATAACAACTTGTAAATCACATGACACAGATGGAAGCATTACTTCCAATACCCTCCCTTAATGCTTACATGTAACAAATATTGAAATACACATTTATAGCAACAATACTGATATTTCATCATATTTTTCTAATATGGTCATCACTAGCACTCATATCCACTTTGAAATCTCACGGTTTATGCTCTTTTCTTCACCACATTTTTGAGCTTCTTACCTGATTCATTTAAGACATAACCACTTCCAACCATCGTTGATGTACTTTGTAGAATTGGTGCTTCTTGACCTCCCGGAGCACGAGGTGTTAGTCTCAATACTAAACCATCTTACGAAACTTCCACCATCTGTTGAATCCACAACCCCACATAGTCTTCATCAATTATCTAGGATAACATTCTAGGTTACATAATGTCTTTAACAAACAATTCTACAATTTGACCCCACATAAAATAACTTGTATTGATGCTCTCAGAGCATAACGAGGCACACTAACTTGACCTTATTAAAAACTACCTATAACTAATTCTCCCAAAGCACAATGGGTCACATTAGTTTGTTCAATAGTTGGTATGTTCTTTGTGGTTCCGCATCATTTGATTTTTTTAACATACCAAATAATTTTACAACACAAAAAAATATATTAAAGTTGAATAAAATATAAAACTCGAAGCAAATCAACATCTAAACACCACAATCATCTCCTCCGCGGATTTGTCTAGAAAAGTAGTTCCATTGTTGTCTACCAATACTTCAGCAGAATTCTTCCTCAGCTCCACAAGAAGAACAATATTTTTTGAAATGGCTCATACAGATCAACTCTCCCACAATTGCAGAACAATTGCAAACAAAAAACGAATCTATATATCTAGACACAAGAACAACAACACGAAATCTTCATGAACACATCTAAGCTATCGTTAATCTTTAATTATATAGCAATAAAATCAAGTCTCTCTCACATCTTCTTGCCCTCCCTTGGGGGAGTGAAGCCAAAAAATGCTCTGGTACCATATTAGAAAGATAGAGAGAGTTGAGAGAGATTGTGCACACAACAAAAAACCACACTATTTTTATTCATCTCACAAAGTTTACATATATATGAATATAAGTCACTGACTTTGATGAATCTAGATCCTAAGAAAGTGGATCTACGACTTAGACATGACACAACTTACATACACATAGTAAACAACAACTTCTAAATTGACACCTCGGGACTCACAATAACAACTTGTAAATCAAATGACACACATGAAAGCATTACTTCCAATAAAAAATTGTATTCAATTTCTTCAAATATTTAATGGGGAATTTTATTTTGTATATTTTCTTCATTCCCCTCATATCATTGGTTTGTATTCAACTTCTTCAAATATTGAGAGAAGACTTTTTATTTTGTATATTTTCTTCATTCTCCTCATATTACTTGTTTGTATTCAACTCTTTCAAATATTGAGTGGGGACTTTTATTTTGTATATTTTTTTCATTCCCCTCCTATTACTTAAAGTCCTTAATGTCCATCAACTTCTTTATCTTTGAATTTGAGATTGGACTTTTTATGTGATGTTTTCCATACTTGTTGCTTTCTTTATCTTTCTTGCAAATTTCCTCTTTAATTATTTTAGAAATATTATCTTAATTCTATGATAGTTTTTATCTTCTTCTTTAATTTACACTTTTTTTTTTTTAAGATATTTTTCATGTTGGTCTTAACAATAATTTTTTTATCTTTCTTTTACCAATGTTCCATCTCATTAAGGTATCCGGACATATACATTTCTCTTTTTAATCTTTTAACTCTTTATCATCCCCTTATAAATTAGATTTTTTAAAACTTTTGTTTCAAATATTATATATTTAACATATATTTAAAGTAACACAAATAAAATTAAAAATAAATATCTTGTTATATAAGTCACTACAAATAAAATAGACTAGGACGCGTTACAAATAAAATAGACCTCAGTGTGATATACTGATTTTCTGTTTTGTTTTTTGGAAATTAGGAAAACAATTTTTTTTTCTAAAATAATAATATTTTATTGTTTAGAATATATTTTTAAATATATAAATAAATTCACTATTATAAAAAATATTAGAACATTTAAATTATGTAATTCAAATTTTTAATTGCAATAAATTATAATTAAGATTTAGATAAATTTGATTAAAAAAAATAAAAAATTAAACTATAATATCAAAAAAATAGATTATAATATATATATCTAAAGATTACATTTAATTTATTTATTAATATGAATTGGTTTTACATTTTTTTTTTTCAAAGGTACAATTTGCTTAAGGAAAATTTGGGATCTTAGTTGTATTGCTTTTCAATTGTTATATATATATATATATATATAGGATATACATTTTATTTATTTACTAATATAAATTGTTTTTACATTTTAATGTAAATAAGTTTTGATTTCAAAAATACAATTTGCTTAAAGATAGTTAAGACAAATTTATTAATTATATTGATTAAATTGTTTAAATGGATAGTTTATTTACATATTTAATTCAATTTTAAAATGTTGAATACTATAAAATTAGATTTTAGTTTTAGTTTTTGGTTATTTTATTAATTATATATATTTTTTTATTCATAATTAGATGTTTTGTTGGATTAATTTATTATTAATTGTTTTTATATTAATTTGTTTTAAATATATTTTAATCGAGAATTGTATTTGATTTTGGATAAAATGGAATATTATTGAAAATTATATATTTGTATTGTTATAGTATTAATGGTGAGAATAAAAAATGTTAATATTATTATAAATATGATTTAAACCTACTACCGAAAGAATTCAATAACTGGTAACGATGGATCATACAAGCCAAAAATTTTAAAATGGTCTTATTAATTTAAATTTTTAATATTTTATTAATTTAAATTTATATGATTAAGAGTTTATCTTAGTTAATCATAAAAACTTTGAAAATATACATTTAATTTATTTATTAATATAAATTGATGTTACACTTTAATGTAAAGAAAGTTTTTCAAAGGTACAAATTGCTTAAAGATAGTTAAGACCAAGGTTAGAATTTCAAAATGGACTCACTTGTCAAAATTTATGGTTTTCACGCCTTCTCATTTTTTTTTGGAGCTTTAACAAAAAAAAAATCTGGACGGTTGAGCAATATTTTTAACAGGATTTGACTAGCAAATCACCCCATGATGGGCAATTTGCTCCGATTAAGGCCACGTACTAACAAAATGCAATTTTTATTGATAATAAGATTGTCTTCTGGCCTAATTTATTATTCATTTTTTTTATTAATTATTATTTTTAAAAATATATTTTTAATTGAGAATAATGTTTGATTTTGGATAAAGGATTAAAATTGAATATTATTTCAGCTATATAATTGTATTGTTATAGCTTAAATGGTGAAAATAAGAAATGTTAATATTATTATGAATACTCTTTAAACTAAAATTGTCTTATTGATTTAAATTTTTAATATTATATTAATTTAAATTTATTATTTAAAAAAATATTTTAATTGAGAATAATGTTTGATTTTGGATAAAAAAATTAAAATTGAATATTATTGAAAGTTATATAATTGTATTGTTATAGAGTTAATAGTGAGAATAAGAAATGTTAATATTGTGAACATCTTTTGGTAAAAATCACATATGAAAAATATAGTCACCAGTTTCGAACCAACTATTGTGGTTCATCATCAAGACCTGATGAGAGCACAGATAAATGCTTACTATTTAAATAGATGCAGAGATAATCAAACTAGCCGTTATAGTGTAACACCTAGTTTGACTAAATTGATTAAGAACTTACCTAACCAGAAATTTAAACTATTTGTAAGTTCTTAATTAATTTAGTCAAACTAGCCCTTACACTATAACGACTAGTTTGATTCTTTCTGCATCTATTTAAATTGCAAGCCTTTATCTGTGCTCTCATCTATGATGAACCACAATAGTTGGTTCGAAACTCGTCAATGATATTTTTCATATGTGATTTTTACCCAAAGGTTTGTTCATAATTTATGGATCATAGAATCTATCTCTCAAACAAACAATGTTAATATTATTATGAATACTGTTTAAGCTAAAATTGTCTTAATAACTTAAGTTTTTAATATTATATTAATTTAAATTTATTATTTAAAAATATATATATATATTGTTAATTGAGAATTTTGTTTGATTTTGGATAAAAAATTAAAATTGAATATTATTAAATACTATACCATTGTATTGTTATATCTTTAATGGTGAGAATAAGAAATGTTAATATTATTATGAATACTATTTAAACTAAAATTGTCTTATTGATTTAAATTTTTAATATTGTATTAATTTAAATTTATTATTTTAAAAAAAATATGTTTTAATTGAGAATAGTGTTTGATTTTGGATAAAAGATTCAAGTTATATAATTTTATTGTTATATTGTTAATGTTGAAATTTATATAATTGTGTTGTTATAACTTTAATTGTGAGAATATGAAATGTTAATATTACTAGCAATTGCACTACATGTTGCAAAGGAAACACCTTAAGATTATGGTATAAGAAAGAATAGCATATAAGAAAGAAGAGGTAGTAGGAACTTTCTCGGCTCCAAGTGATCCTCGAGAATAAGGGGTGGAGAATTATGTCTACTGAAACTCAAATCAAAATATCCATATTGGGTAATTGATGTGGAACAACTTCTTTGTTATTAATTGCATGTAAGATGTATTTTTTTTATAATGGATGAGACGTTTTGGCCAAAGTACTCAAGACCTTTATATGACGAAATCTGCATGTTTATTTTTTTCTGCATGAAGGAAAATATTTGCTTCTATCACATTAGCAATGTTGAATTAATCTGATAGTACTCCTAGAACTCTAAATCTGTTCTACAACTAGAATTATTTGATGGAATAAAAAATTATCACTATAAAATGTTGTATTTCATAAGAGACTACTTAGAAGTTTAAGTATGGTAAATCCACCTTCACCTATCATTTGAAAATAGAGCATAGAGTTATCTTAATCTTCAATTTTATGGATAAGAGACATTTGGGCTAAAATCTAAAAAAATTTTAATAACAACATTTTAACTTAAAAAGTCACCAAAACCTAAATTCAATCAAACTTATTAAAAAGGAAAAAACTAGCATTATAAAAAACATATATAAAAATATTTACTTGATCTAATGGCCTAAAACATTTCAATCCTATAATGCTCATGAATTATAAAATAGTTGTAACATAAATAATATATAACAAAAAAAAGCCATATATTTTTGGAATAATAAAATAGTTGTAACAAAAATAATACAGAACAATAAAAACTATGTATATTTGAATGCGAATGTAGAGATGGCTGAGGCCGTGACGAGTGAGGCACATCTTTGAATGTAGATGGGCGTGGGCATGCGACAACGTAGTGCTGATGTCAAATTCAAGATGGAGTACTGTGACAAACTCTTTATACTTTTGGTTGAGGAGGTAGTTCACCCTACGAAAACTCAAGACATCAGGGAAAATCTTAAAATCTTGGAGCTCTTGAGGAACTATCCACACGATATGATGAGTCTTATGTTTCATATCATCAGAGCTACCGGGTTACTAACAACAAGGAGGGATGGTCATGTAACAGATACACATGAGTCTTCACCTAGTACTACCCCATCAGATGGTGATCAAGGTACCGATGATCCTTATGGTAGTACTCCACCTCCTCCTCCTCCTTCACTTCATGACCATCTAGTACTATATGTTTCTCCTCAGATAGTAGACAAACCACTTTCTCCCCCACCTCATCGTTCAACTGTTGAGGTAGTTGACCATCGTGCATCGTCTTCTGCTACAAACCAGGCTGCCACTGCTATTGTTGTATCAGATATTTTATAGTAGTTATTTGACTTGATGCAGTTATTTAACTTGTTTGTGTGTGTGTGTATATATATATATTGCATTTTTTTTGTTCATGTTGATGTACTTAATTTATATGTTGGTGTTGATGTGTATATTGTTACATCATATTAGATATGTTCATTTAATGTGCATGCAGATAAATGGCTATGTGATAATAGTTATTTGAAATGAGGTGTATATGTGAGGATGTGTGTGGTGATGATGTTAGATTACAATATTTGTGTTTTGTTAGATGTGATCATGATGATGATGTCTAGTTAGATTAATAGATTTGTGTGTTAGCTAATGACGTTTATATGTGCTAGAGGTGTATATAATTAGATAATGTTAGCGGATTCGAATGTGTATTTTAGATGATGTTTAAGTTTGCTAGATGTTTATCATCATGATATTTATTTTTCTGAAATGATATTTATTATAGATTATGTATTTGTGAGCTTATATCAAAATTATATATATGAAATTACATGTAAAATGACTTAATTTGAAGAAAAAAAATGCAAAAATATTTTTTTTAAATTACAAAGTTTAATATGATTGAAACTATAATTGTAAAATTACCATAAATATTTTTCTATTGTTTAGATAATTCATACATATTCATTCGAACCTAATTAGTAAAATATTTTAATATTCACAAAGAAAAAATAATTAAAGGTAAAATAATTTAGTTAGTTCTAAATAAGACGAAAATATTTAAATATTTTAATACTCACAAAGAAAAAATAATTAAAGGTAAAATATTTTAATACTCACAAAGAAAAAATAATTGAAGGTAAAATAATTTAGTTAGTTCTAAATAAGATGAAAATATTTAACTCATTCAATTTTTAATATAAATATTAATAATAATAAATTATTCAAAAATATAATTTAAACAATGAAAATTTACACATTATCTATATATAGAAATAGAAAATCACTATAGATGCATCTTATTCACAGATTTATGAAGCACTACAAATGATGAAATCATTTGACATATACATTTTTTTCAAATTTTGTATTATATAAAACGGTTTTCATACCATGAGAATTGATCTCTCATTATTAAAATGAATCTATACTGATTTATAAAGGAGTTGTCTTTAGTGCAACTTTTTGGAGTTCCAAGTCCCTGAATCCGGTGAAAAAATTTGAGGTAAAAACTTGATTTTTGTTATTTAAACTGTTTTTTTGACTATATATATGGATTTCAACACCCTAAAAAATCCCTAGGGCACTTCGATTGTGCAAGGTTACTATCAAACTTCTATTTTCAATGAATTCCTGCCGGATTTTAGAGAAATTAAACTGCAAAAAACTACCATAAAAACTTTAAAAAAATCACATTAAAAACTACTCGATTTATAAAATTCAATCTATTATCAAATTAATTTTTATAATCCCCGCGAACGACCGTGACCGACCGTGTGCTGCAGACAGGCGTGGCTCCGCGTGAGGCAGTCCTGGTCGGCTGGAGGTGGAATGAATAATGGCGTGGATTTTTCCATTTATTATGTTTTATAATTTTTCAACGACGAGCATCGGGATTTATCATTGGTACCTTTCCTTTGTTCAACCACTCCCATTATTTCGACTACAATATTGTTTATGTAATGTTTATTGAGGCTTAGTATTTGCAAACACGTCTTCAAAGTATATCCCTAAATGAAGCATGAACTTATCTTAATTTTATAATTGTTTGGGTTTTATTTTATTTTCATAGGCTAATGTGATAATTGTTACCTAAAATTGAGTCCTGAAATTGATGAGATGGTAAATTTTAAACGTTTCAAGATTTATATTATTTTCCCATATTTCGGGTATGCACTTGTTTAGGTAATTGTTCTTTTAAATTATAATAAAGTTTTAAACAACGGACATCCTGATTATTATTTTTATAAATAGAATATTTGAATTACACAAAATTAAAATACACAATATTAACCATGAAGTTTAAAAACAAGTTCAAACATTATGATTGAACTCTTTCAAAGCATGCCTCAATTTTGAGCATTGCACCTTTGACCTATAAAATGAAAAAAAAGGTTTATAATCATTTATGTAAATGTCGTTTTGCATTTCTTTACTTGTATTTTTCACACTATGATAATATCATGTTGAATTTCATCTTCCACCCCTGTGTTTTCATTTTTTTTTAAATGGATTTTATATTTTATATTTTATGCTTTTAGTTTTTGGGATATATTTTTCTTATATTTTGAAGTTATTAGAAAAAAAAGAGATAAAACCACACTATTTTTATTCATCTCAAAAAGTTTACAGATATAGAAATATAAATTATTGATTTCAATGAATCTAGATCCTAAAAAAGTGGATCTATGATGACACAACTACCACTCATACACATACGAAATAATAATTTCTAGATTGACACTTCGGGACTCACAATGACAACTTGTAAATCACATGACATACATGTAAGCATTACTTCCAATACCCTCCCTTGATGCGTACATGTAACAAATATTGAAAAACACACTTATAGCAACAATATTGATATTTCGTCATATTTTTCTAATATGGTCATCACTAGCACTCATATCCACTTTGAAATCTCACGGTTTATGCTCTTTTCTTCACCACATTTTTGAGCTTCTTACCTAATTCATTTAAGACATAACCACTTCCAACCATCGTTGATGTACTTTGTAGAATTGGCGCTTCTTGACCTCCCGGAGCACGAGGTGTTAGTCTCAATACTAAACCATCTTATGGAACTTCCACCATCCATTGAATCCACGACCCCACATAGTCTTCATCAATTATCTAGGATAACATTCTACCTAGGTACATAATGTCTTTAACAAACAATTCTACAATTTGACCCCACATAAAATAACTTGTACTAATGCTCTCAGAGCACAACGGGTCACACTAACTTGACCTTATTAAAAACTACTTGTAACTAATTCTCCCAGAGCAAAATGGGTCACATTAGTGAGTTCAATAGTTGGTATGTTCTTTGTGGTTCCGCATCATTTGATTTTTTTACATACCAAATAATTTTACAACCCAAACAAATATATTAAAGCTGAATAAAATATAAAAGTCGAAGCAAATCAACATCTAAACACCACAATTATCTCCTCCACGTATTTGTCTAGAAAAGTAGTTCCATTGTTGTCTACCAATACTTCAGCAGAATTCTTCCTCGGCTCCACAAGAAAAACGATATTTTTTCAAATGGCTCATACAGATCAACTCTCCCACAATTGGAGAACAATTGCAAACAAAAAACGAATCTATACATCTAGACACAAGAAAAACCACATGAAATATTCATGCACACGTCTAAGCTATCGTTAATCTTTAATTATATAGAAATAAACTCAAGTCTCTTTCACATCTTCTTGGCCCTCCCTTGGGGGAGTGAAGCCAAAAAAATGTGTTGAATATTTGGTTAAACTGAGAGGGGGGGAGGGGGTGAATCAGTTTAACACATGCATCAGCAATTTAAATTTTCATTAAACTTATTTACAGCTTAATATGTGAACTGTATTATGATATTACAGCAAGAATTAAATTAATGTGACATCAACCTTATTGTGAGAGTAGCAAACAATTAAACAGATTGAGTAGATCATATCAACATATAAGCAACACACATAGAGACAGCAGATGTAAGTGGAAACCCATAAAGGGGGAAAACCACATTTTATTATTGTTGTGATGCAAAGGCAAGCTCCAACTCCCTCTCACCACTGTTTTTCTGCAGGCACCAACCTACAGGAGGCTCCAACCTCAATTATGCAAGCTACAACTTGCAAGGAAGCTCCAACTCCCTTCAATTTTCTACAGGCACCAACCTACAGGAGGCTCCAACCTCAGTCAGCTACAACTGACAGCTATCAAGCTTCAACTTGATAGGGAAGCTCCAACTTCCTCAATTTATCAAAAGATATGTTTGTTGATTTACCTCTGATATCAGCTCTGTTCTGTAGCATCTCTTTCTGCTCCTCTCTTCCTTATCTTCTCTTCCTCAATCTTCTATACTTTGCATTCTCTATCCTTACTCCCTCTAACTCTTTTATGCATATCAAGTTGATATTATATATAGAGTTCATTACATGACTGTTTGTATTTCACAAGGAATTTGGAGTGAATAGCCATGACTTTTTGACTTCTGCCTTCTCATTTCTTTGTCCAACACATTAAAAATATAATAATATGTAATAATTTCAATGTTACAATTGGATTTTTCTTTTCCTTTGGATACTTGCCTTTGCATCACAAACAATATAAAAACAATTAAAAAATTTACATTTTAAGTTTCAATACATAAACTTCACTCAGCCCTTGGCTTGCTGGTTTTGTCCTTTCTGTAGCAGTCATGCAACTGTCCTGCATTCTTTTTTCACTGTCTTCTGCATATTCTCCAGTTTTCTGTGCTTGTACACCTGTCAAATTCATTCCTGTTCACCGTGATTGTGTGTCTGCTGTATATATATATAGCTGCGTTACAATATATTTCAATAAACATATCTGGAGGCCTTTTTCTTCCAAATACTCATTCTCAATTCGATAAACCACAACTTAAGCTCACTACGTTTATAAATTGCTCTTTTATCAAAGCCTAAGTACAGGCTTCGATTATCACATAAAACTTTCGTTATAGGCTAAACCACTACAGGCACATATATATGTTTACTCACAGCATATATTAACCAAGTATCATGGCCTTTCAAGTGTATGGTTCTGTCATAATATACAGGTCGACATATATAAATATTTCCCCGAATCAAATGTTATAAAACCTTCTTAATAAACCTTGGGTTTTATATTAATGAACAACCAACACCAACCTCCGAAAAATTTGGGCCCCACAGCTTTATAATCTCTTCTGCTCTATTTTCCGATGCGATTAATCGCAACTTGAATACTCTCGATGCGATGATTTACTGTTCACTTTATTTTGCCGATGTGATGAATTAGTCTTGACTCCATAGTGCCGATGCGATGAATTGCTTTAACGCCATGGTTTGCTTTGATGCGGAACTCAAACATATATGAATCATGGTTCATTGATCCATCGGGTCCGCAATCGCCATCGGGGCTTTTATTAACATGTTTCGCTGCCCTGTTTTTCTCTGATGCGATTCATATGGGTCCCACTGTTAACCTACCCATCTCATCCGACGGTTAATAAACTATCGCGCTCCTGCTGGCAATCCAACGGTGATCATGTAATATCGTGAGGGGTTAAGAATCGGATGTTAGTGCGCGATGTAACCGGTTTTGGGAACCCGCCTCATGCCACGCGTCCTCCGATGAATGTGATCGCGCCGATTTCACGAAAACCACTTATTGCACAAAAGCGGTGCAATGAAAACCGTCGGGTATTCCAAACTGTCGTTACTATTCCTTCACGGTTCCACCAAAGTTCAGGGTTCCGCCGGACACACACACACACACACACACACACACACACACACACACACACACATATATATATTTATATTTATATAACCTTTCGTCAGTTAAACATTATATACATTATATGAGCATTATATAATGTATATCCACATTGTATACATTGGTCCGCACCCTTTGAACCATTTCATTCGAATCATTACTCAACTTTTAATATATATCCAACATTGCAATGAATATCAAACCCGATACATATTTTAACATATACACGATCCAGGGGCCCACCTCCATTGAACACACCTCTTGCATCCAACGGCTGACAGTGTATCGCATCGACTTCGATGATCCAACGGACGACGCGCAATATCGCGCAACTTAAACGCTCGCTGCATAATCCTCCAAAATCACGCGGAAAAAGTTGTTTTGTAAAATTGCCTGAGGACACGTGTCCTACTCCGACGCATATTGCGTACCCATTGCAAAAACCACTTACCGCTTCACTTCTCGCGCAAATACCACCAGGGTGCTTTCCGAAACCACCTTCTACTGTTCACAAGTCATGGTTCCGCGTTGCTCTTTAACTCAGGGTTCCGCCCACTCTTCAATGTATTATTATAATTAAACTCCTTTCTTCGCACTTTAATATATATGATCCCTTTCTTATTATTATTTTAATATAACGCTATCATACGGTTTAACACCTAAATGTATTATATTTTTTTTGTTAAACACTTGGTTCCATTACCCTCAGGGTTCCTTCTTGACCGTTCAACACTTCTGTTACACTCTTTGGCATTTTTGCATGCTGAACCGATAGTTCTAACAGTAACTACAATGCACATTCGAGGTTTGTATTTCGCATTCTCCGAAGCCCTTACTTCAAACTCTGTTTTCTTCGCATTCGAGGTTTGTATTTCACATTCGAGGTTTGTATTTCTGTTGCTGTAGTGTAATTAAATTTTCCATTGTTCTCCGTTCTAAGTGGCCACGCTATTCACTGTTCCATTGTATCGAACAGTTTCGAACCCTTGCCCTTCAATCTCGTGCTATCTACACTTATGGCATTCAACTGTTCTAACTTCTCCATTCAACCAAAATCCCGATTATACACAGAGATTTAAAAAGGCCCACAGTTTCATTAAACAGAGAGTAAACTTTCTCGACTCACTCTTCGACTGTCAATGAATCTTTTTGTCTGAAAGCAAATCCCCTTTCACACTACTCACTTCGAACCTCGAAATGAATCTTTTGTCACTGTATTTTCCTTTGCCTCTGATGTTGTCCTTTTTCTGTCTCTTCCTCTGCTTCATCCTTTGCCATATACAATAATTCATCTGCCAACTGTATAAAACCCCTAATACCTAATTAAACCTCTGTATTAAGTTCCTTCAGGCCCTTCCAATCTTCATTGCTCTGTCTCTCCAGTTCTACTATTAAATGGCCCTCTTCTACTGTCCTCACTACTTTGCAGCACCACCTCATCTGTCTCCTGCTGCCTCCTTTGCCATTGATGACAACATTTCCAACAGTCTCCCCCTTTGGCATTGATGGCAATACATTTTCTTTGTTTTCCTTTTAGGACCCTTTCTCCTGTTGCCTACTCTTCCTCCCCCTTTGACATCAATGGCAAGGGGTTGCTCATTTTTCAGTGTTCTTTCAACTCTCGCCTATATTGCTCTGATCTTGAGGACCTGTCTCATGCTTTTCTTGCTAGCTGATCTCCCCCTGGAATGATATTTTCGTTTCTGTTCTCCCCCTGGACTGAAGCTTCCTTTTTCTTTCAGAGAGTAGTATCTAAAGACACTACCTCTAGTTTATTTATCAGATATTCGAATGGCTCTCTAGCAAGAGGTTTTGTGAATATATCTGTTGTTTGCTATTTTGTCGGCACATATTCCAACCTTACTACCTTATGTGCTACTTGTTCTCTTAGAAAATGATACTTGATTGGGATATGTTTAGTTTTTGAATGAAGCATAGGATTTTTTGATATACTTATAACACTTGTATTATAAGAACGCACCTCCACTTGTGATTCTCCTAGATAGAACACACCTCCACTTGTGATTTTCCTGTCATCCACACAGCTGGCCCAATCTACATATGTGTATGCTGTCAAAGTGAAGCTTTTGGATTTAGGATACCAAAGTCCATACTGTGCAGTTCCTTGTAGATATCCGAATATTCTTTTGGTTGCAAGAAGGTGATTTTGTTTAGGTGTTGCTTGATATCTAGCCACTAGTCCTACTGCTAGCATGATGTCTGGTCTTGATGTTGTCAGATACAACAAACTTCCTATCTTGGATCCGTAGAGTTTTTGATCCATATCAGCAGATCCATCATCACCACACAGCTTGCATCCCGTAATCATGGGAGTTGACACAGGTTTGCAGTCCTCCATTTTGAACTTTTTCAACATTTCTTTTAAGTATTTTTCCTGTGAGATGAATGTACCTGTGTTCTTTTGCTGAATTTGAAGTCCTAAGTAGAAAATGAGCTCTCCAATCATGGACATCTCAAACTCTTATTTCATCTCCTCAGAAAACCCTTTTGCTAGTTCATCTCTGTTGCTTCCAAACATAATGTCATCAACATATACTACAACAATCAGGAGTTAATTTTCATGGGATTTTATGTATAGATTGTTGTCTACTCCACCTCTCTTAAAGCCTTGTTTTTGCAAATACTTATCCAGTCTTGAGTACCAAGCACGAGGAGCCTGTTTTAGTCCATATAGCGCCTTCTTCAGTCTGCACACATAGTCTTCTTTGTCTGTTAAAGAGAAACCTTCTGCTTGTTCCATGTAGACTTCTTCTTCTAGATATCCATTTAGAAAAGAAAATTTTACATCCATTTGATATACCTTGAAGTCTTGGTAGCATGCAAAGGCCAGAAACATTCTGATGGCTTCCATTCTGGCTACATGGGAAAATGTTTCATCGTAATGAAGTCCTTCGATTTGTGAATATCCCTTGCAGAAAAGTTTGGCTTTATTCCTGACCACCTGTCCTTCCTCATTCATTTTATTTTTGAATGCCCAATTTGGGCCTATGAAATTTTTCTCAGTTGGTCTAGGAACTAGTTCCCAGGTATTGTTCTTTTCAATTTGGTCCAATTCTTCATTCATAGCATTCACCCAAGACTTTTCCTTGCTGGTTTCTTCAAATTCCTTTGGCTCTATTTGTGATAACATGGCTATGTATACCTCTTATGTCTGTTCAGTTAGCTGCCTTCTTGTCTAGACCCCTACTCTCTTGTCTCCAATGATCTGATCTTATGGATGGTTCTTATGAGTGTATCTTGATGGGGCTTTCGATCTTAGTTCAACATCTTCTATTGTCTTTCTTGTTTCTTCATCATCTCGGTTTTCTTCTTCATGGTTGTCTGATGGACTGCTGCAGTCTGTATCTCTTGTATTGTTTGGAAGTTCTTCATCAAATCTCACGTCAATGCTTTCTACTATTTTTCGAAGAGACTTGTTGTAGCCCCTGTACCCTTTAATTTTGGAAGCATATCCTAGAAATATCCCTTCATATTCTCTTGCATCAAATTTCCCAAGATTTTCATCATTATTCTTTATGTAACACTTGCTTCCAAAGATTCTGAAATGTTTGATTAAAGCTGGTTTCCCATGCCATAATTCATAGGGAGTCTTGTCACTGCTTGGCCTTAAGTGAGCTTTATTAAGGATATGCACCGCTGTGTGTACTGCTTCTACCCAGAAGGTTTGAGGAATATTACTCTCTTGCATCATGGCTCTAGCAATTTTTTGAACAGATCTGTTTTGTCTCTCTGCTACTCCATTCTGCTGAGGTGTCCCTGCAATAGTAAATTGTTGCTTTATGCCATAGTCATTGCATAGATCTGCAAAGTCATAATCTGTGAATTCACCTCCTCTATCCGATCTGATGTATTTTAGCTTGCATCCTGTTTGATTTTCTGCTAAAGCTTTGAATATTTTGAATTTTTCCATAGCTTCCAATTTATTCTTGAGAAATGCAACCCATGTCATTCTGGAGAAATCATGTATTATCAGCGTGAAGTAGGATTCTCCACTTGGTGTTTTAGTTCTTGCAGGTCCACACAGGTCCATGTGCACAAGATGGAGTGGTATTCTTGTGGATAACTCATATTTGGCCTTAAATGATGTGCGGGTCTGTTTGCCCAATTGACAAGATTTGCATATGGTATTAGAAGGCCTTTTTATTTCTGGCATGTCTTTGACAGCTTTCTTCTTGCTTAGTCTGATGATGTGATTGAAGCTGAGATGTCCCAACCTTTTATGCCATAACCATGACTCCTCAAGTTTGCTAAGATGACATGCTTCATCTTCTTCTTTCACAATGTAAACATTACTCTCTGTTCGAACTCCTTTGAGCAGAGTCTTACTTGTGGTGCTTGATCTGACTTCACAATCTTGTGCTCTAAAAAGAACTTCACAGCCTTTATCACACATTTGACTGACAGTCAGAAAATTTGCTTTCAGCCCATCTACAAATAATACATCTTGGGCCTTTCCTCTTCCATTGTCTAGGCTGACTGAGCCTTTTCCTTTTATTTTTCCTGATTTATCATTGCCAAAAGTAACATTGCCAGATTTATTTTCATCAAGAGTTATAAACTTGCTTCTGTCTCCAGTCATGTGTTTTGAGGAGCCACTATCCAAATACCACTGGCTTTTCAGGTCTTGAGCAGTTAGAGCCAAGTCACATTTATTCACCTTCTTTATCCACTGGAAGCACCCTTTTATTTGGTATCTTTTGTGAGATGATGAACTACATCTTTTGAGAGGACATATGTCCAACTTGATTGCATACACAACATTTGATCATAATTTTTGCAGAATTGTGAGTATGAACAAAATTTCTTTGATTCATAAACCTCCTTGAGGTGTTGAGCATCAATCTTTGTCCATATTTTCTGCATTCAATGATTTTATGGCCAAATTATTTACAATAAAAACACTAACCATAGAAACAATCTGCATACCTGATGTGAGGTTGTCTTCTCCATTTGTTTGCTTGAGACAGTCTCTTCACTGTTTGCATATTTTGCTCGTTTGAATTATTCTTCCTTGCATGAAAATGTGCAGCAATGTGTCCCAGCTTGTGGCAGACATAACAGATGGCATTCTTCATAGGAGGGAAGAATCTCCTTTGATGGCTTCCAAATTTGACATACTCAGGGGTATATGATCCTTTTTCTGTTGTCTTAGTATTTATTGCATTCTTTGTTACTAGAGGTTTCTTCTGATCCATGTCTTCCTCATTACATGCTTCTTCTTTTGTAGGAATAATTTGAGCTGCTTCATCAGCCTTTTCTTCTTTTACAAAAATAATATTTTTGTTTTCCTTTTCTTTGCTTTTACTTGATTCTCCTTCATAGCCTAGTCAAGTTTTTATAAGAGGATATCTTTGAGCATCCATAATTTCGTTCAACTTAATAGAGCTTGTTGTTTGAGAAGAATTTGTATACACTTTCCTCTGAGCATTTTCTAATTTCTTTCTCAAACATACTACTTCTTCTTCCAACTTCTCTTGTTCCTGAGTTTTCTCCTTGATTTGCTGAAGTAACATGTCTTCTATCTTCTTGGCTTCTTCAAGCTCTACCTTCAGCTGCATGAGGACTTCTGAATTTTTCTCTTCTCTTACATACTTGAGGAGGATGTCCTTTTGTTTTCTGCAATTCAGTTTGAGTTTTTCAATCTCCTCTATGGCACTTCTTAGCTCCCCCTCAAGGTCGACTTCAACTTCTTCTTCATCTTCTAGCAGGAGTCCTTGAAGTTCTTCTATGGCCATCAATAAAAATTCAGAGGTTCCTTCTTCACTTGAGGGTTCATCCGAGTCTTCAGGTGTACTGCTGTCTTGTTGAGCATAGAAGGATTTTCTGCTAAACTTCTTTCCTTTCTGCCAGTTATTTGATGTATTTTTCTCTGATTCTTGAGCCTGATTCCTTACTTTCTTGTGAGGACACTTAGCAGCATAGTGTGCAACTCTTCCACAATTAAAGAACTTGAAAGGAAGTTTACCTTTGTATTTACCTGAGCCTCTATCTGGTTTCTTGACAAATTTAGCGTCTTCTTCATCTGAGCAAGAGCATATGTCTTCCTCTTCTTCTTTCTTCTTTTCTGTTTTAAAGGCTGCCTCCCTCATACTTGGCTTCTTCTGTGGGAGCCTCATCTCATATGATGTTAGATTTCCAAGTAGTTGGTTCATGGTCAAGGTCTCCCAATCAGTTGTTTCTTCTATTGCAGACACCTTGGGATTAAACCTGGATGGAAGAGATCTTAGAATTTTTTGCACAATTATACTTTCGGTATAGTTTCTCCAAGAGCTTTCATATTGTTAACAATTTCTACAACTTTTAAGAAGAAGCTGCCAACATCTTCATCATCATTCATTTTTAAATTTTCAAACTGGGCTCTATATACTTGAAGTTTGGCAGTCTTTACCTTTTTATTTCCCTCATGGATATTCTCTAGAGTGTCCCACATATCTTTAACAGTCTTACTATGCATTATTTCGATAAATTCAGCCTCACAAAGTCCACTTAGGATTGCATTCATGGCCTTAGAATTTGCAACAAATTCTTGTTTAGCTTCTCTCTCGGGGTCAGTTGCCTTTGGGGCATATCCGAATTCCACAGCAGCCCAAACCTCTATTCCTAGAGACATTATGTATGCTCTCATTCTGATTTTCCTGAAGGCATAATTAGCACCAGTGAAGAAAGGGGCTTTATTGGTTGAGCTTCCTTCTTGACTAGCCATCCTGGGCCCTAGGATCTCCTTTCAGTGGTTAAAATGGAACAAAAGGAACCTGCTCTGATACCAATCGTTGAATATTTGGTTAAATTGAGAGGGGGGGGTGAATCAGTTTAACACATGCATCAGCAATTTAAATTTTCATCAAACTTATTTACAACTTAATATGTGATCTGTCTTAAGATGTTGCAGCAAGAATTAAATTAATGTGACATCAACCTTATTGTGAGAGCAGCAAACAATTAAACAGATTGAGTAGATCATATCAACATATAAGCAACACACATAGAGACAACATATGTAAGTGGAAACCCATAAAGGGGGAAAACCACATTTTATTATTGTTGTGATGCAAAGGCAAGCTCCAACTCCCTCTCACCACTGTTTTTCTGCAGGCACCAACCTACAGTAGGCTCCAACCTCAATTCTGCAAGCTACAACTTCCAAGGAATCTCCAACTCCCTTCAATTTTCTGTAGGCACCAACCTACAGGAGGCTCCAACCTCAGTCAGCTGCAACTGACAGCTATCAAGCTTCAACTTGATAGGGAAGCTCCAACTTCCTCAATTTATCAAAAGATATGTTTGCTGATTTACCTCTGATATTAGCTCTGTTCTGTAGCATCTCTTTCTGCTCCTCTCTTCCTTATCTTCTCTGCCTCAATCTTCTATACTTTGCATTCTCTATCCTTACTCTCTCTCACTCTTTTATGCATATCAATATGATATTATATATAGAGTTCATTACATGACTGTTTGTATTTCACAAGGAATTTGGAGTGAACGGCCATGACTTTTTGACTTCTGCCTTCTCATTTCTTTGTCCAACACATTAAAAATATAACAATATGTACAAATTTCAATGTTACAATGGGATTTTTCTTTTCCTTTGGATACTTTCCTTTGCATCACAAACAATGTAAAAACAATTAAAACATTTACATTTTCAGTTTCAATACATAAAATTCGCTCAGCCCTTGGCTTGCTGGTTTTGTCCTTTCTGTAGCAGTCATGCAACTGTCTTGCATACTTTGTTCACTGTCTTCTGCATATTCTCCAGTTTTCTGTGCTTGTACACCTGTCAAATTCATTCTTGTTCACTGTGATTGTGTGTCTGCTATATATATATAGTTGCGTTACAATATATTTCGATAAACATATCTGGAGGCCTTTTTCTTCCAAATACTCAGTCTTGATTCGATAAACCATAGCTTAAGCTCACTATGTTTATAAATTTCTCTTTTATCAAAGCCTTAGTGCAGGCTTCGATTATCACATAAAACTTTCGTTATAGGCTAAACCACTACAGGGGCATATATATGTTTACTCACAGCATATATTAGCCAAGCATCATGGCCTTTCAAGTGTATGGTTCTGTCATAATATACAGGTCGACATATATAAATATTTCCCCGAATCAAATGTTATAAAACCTTCTTAATAAACCTTGGGTTTTATATTAATGAACAACCAACGCCAACCTCTGAAAAATTTTGGCCACAACTTTATAAAATCTTCTGCTCTATTTTTCGATGCGATTAATCACAACTTGAATACTCCCGATGCGATGATTTACTGTTCACTTTATTTTGCCGATGCGATGAATTACTGTTCACGCCATAGTGCCGATGCGATGAATTGCTTCAATGCCATGGTTTTCTTTAATGCGGAACTCAAACATATATGAATCATGGTTCATTGATCCATCGGGTCCGCAATCTCCATCGGGGCTTTTATTAACATGTTCCGCTGCCCAGTTTTTCTTCGACGGTTAATAAACTCATCGCGCTCCTGCTGGCAATCCAACGATGGTCATGTAATATCGCGAGGGGTTAAGGACCGGACGTTAGCGTGCGATGTAACTGGTTTTGGGAACCCGCCTCATTCCACGCGTCCTACAATGAATGTGATCATGCTGATTTCATGAAAACCACTTACCACACAAAAGTGGTGCGATGAAAACTGTCGGGTATTCCAAACTGTCGTTACTGTTCCTTCACGGTTCCACCAAAGTTCAAGGTTCTGCCGCACACACACACACACACACACACACACACACACACACACATATATATATATATATATATATAACATTTCGTTAGTTAAACATTATATACATTATATGAGCATTATATAATGTATATCCACATTGTATACATTGGTCCGCACCCTTTGAACCATTTCCTTCGAATCATTACTCAAATTTTAATATATATCCAACATTGCAGTGAATATCAAACCCGATACATATTTTAGCATATACACGATCCAGGGGCCCACCTCCATTGAACACACCTCTTGCATCCAACGGTTGACAGTGTATTGCATCGACTCCGATGATCCAATGGACGATGCGCAATATCGTGCAACTTAAATGCTCGCTGCATAATCCTCCAAAATCACGCGAAAAAAGTTGTTTTGTAAAACTACCTGAGGACACGTGTCCTACTCCGACGCATATCGCGTTCCCATTCCAAAAAACGATTACCACTTCACTTCTCGCGCAAATACCACCAGGGTGCTTTCCGAAACCGCCTTCTACTGTTCACAATTCATGGTTCTGCGTTGCTCTTCAACTCAGGGTTCCACCCACTCTTCAATGTAATATTATAGTTAAACTCCTTTCTTCGCACTTTAATATATATGAACCCTTTCTTATTGTTATTTTAATATAACGCTATCATACGGTATAACACCTGATTGTATTAGATTTTTTTTGTTAAACACTTGGTTCCATTGCCCTCAGGGTTCCTTCTTGACCGTTCAACACTTCTGTTACACTCTTTTGCGTTTGCGCATGCTGAACCGAAAGTTCTAACAGTAACTACAATGCGCATTCGAGGTTTGTATTTCGCATTCTCCGAAGCTCTTACTTCTCACTCTGTTTTCTTCACATTCGAGGTTTGTATTTCTGTTGCTGTAGTGTAATTAACTTCTCCATTGTTCTCCATTCTAATTGGCCACGCTATTCATTGTTCCATTGTATCGAACAGTTTCGAACCCTTGCCCTTCAATCTCATGCTATCTACACTTATGGCATTCAAATGTTCTAACTTCTCCATTCAACCAAATTCCCGATTATACACAGAGATTTAAAAAGGCCCACAGTTTCATTAAAGAGAGAGTAAACCTTCTCGACTCACTCTTCGACTGTCAATGAATCTTTTTGTCTGAGAGCAAATCCCCTTTCACACTACTCACTTCGAACCTCGAAATGAATCTTTTGTCACTGTATTTTCCTTAGCCTATGTTGTTGTCTGTCTCTGCCTCTGCTTCCTCCTTTTCCATATACAATAATTCATCTGCAAATTGTATAAAACCCCTAATACCTAAATAAACCTCTGTATTAAGTTCCTTCAGGCCCTTCCAATCTTCACTGCTCTATCTCTCTAGTTCTGCTATTAGATGGCCCTCTTCTACTGTCCTCAATACTTTACAGCACCACCTCATCTGTCTTCTGCTGCCTCCTTTGCCATCAATGACAACATTTCCAACAGTGTCCCCCTTTGGCATTGATGGAAATACATTTTCTCTGTTTGCCTTTTAGGACCCTTTCTCCTGTTGCCTACTCTTCCTCCCCCTTTGACATTAATGGCAAGGGGTTGCTCATTTTTCAGTGTGCTTTCAACTCTCGCCTATATTGCTCTGATCTTGAGGACCTATCTAATGCTTTTCTTGCTAGCTGATCTCCCCCTGGAATTATATTTTCGTTTCTGTTCTCCCCCTGGACTGAAGCTTCCTTTTTCTTTCAGAGAGTAGTATCTAAAGACACTACCCCTAGTTTATTTCTCAGATATTCGAATGGCTCTCCAGCAAGAGGTTTTGTGAATATATCTGCTATTTTTTCTTTTGTGGGCACATATTCCAACGTTACTACCTTCTGTGCTACTTGTTCTCTTAGAAAATGATACTTGATTGGGATATGTTTAGTTTTTGAATGAAGCACAAGATTTTTTGATATACTTATAGCACTTGTATTATCACATTTTGATTGAGATAGGTTCATCAATGCATACCTTCATATCTTGGAGGGTTTGCTTCATCCACATGACTTGTGTACAACATGCTACTTCTGTTATGTATTATGCTTCTGCTGTAGATAGAGAAATAGATGTTTGTTTCTTGCTTAGCCATGCCACCAGACTTTCTCCTAGATAGAACACACCTCCACTTGTGCTTTTCCTGTCATCCACACAGCTGGCCCAATCTACATCTGTGTATGCTATCAAAGTGAAGCTTTTGCCTTTATGTTAGCTTGCAACAATACATTAGCTTGGCAACAAGTCCAAATAAAACAATTGAATTAAATACTATCCGATGGTTTTCAATGCATTTTTGTAATTAAAATAGAGCTAGGAAATTTTGAAGACTACTTCATTGAAAATTAGAAGCATCTTAAAACTAAAATGGTTGGTTAGCATATATCATTGCAGACATGGTTACAGTTTTTCATGGATTAGGTCTCAGCAAGAAAGGATATTAGATTATGTTATAAGTGTTGAGTCCCTAGTTAAACTAAGGGGGGGGGGGGGGTGAATCAGTTTAACACATACATGAGCTTTTTAAACTTTCCATCAAGCTTATTTACAACTTAATTTTATAACCAACTTTACTATGTGAACAGTATTAATATGTTGCAGCAAGTATTAAGTTAATGTGACACCAAAATTATTATGAGAGCAACAAACATCAATCATATTGGATAGAAAATATCAACACATAGGCAACACACACAGAGACAACATGTATAAGTGGAAACCCATAAAGGGAGAAAAACACATCTTATTATTGTTGTGATGCAAAGGCAAGCTCCAACTCCCTCTCACCACTGTTTTTCTGCAAGCACCAACCTACAGGAGGCTCCAACCTCAGTCAGCTACAACTGACATCTATCAAGCTTCAACTTGATAGGGAAGCTCCAAATTCCTCATTCAATCAAAAGAAAATATTTGCTGATTTACCTCAAATATCAACTCTGTTATGTAGCATCTCTTTCTGCTCCTCTTTTTCTTATCTTCTCTGCCTCAATTCTTCATAGTCTGCATTCTCTAACCTCTTTTTGCATATCAATGTGATATGCTTTATACCGTTTTCCTCATAACATTTCGTATTCCACAGGGAATTCAAAGTGAATAGCCCAGACTCTTTGCCTTCTGTCTCCTCACTTCTTTTTCCAGCTCATTCAGAAAATCTCAGTAATTTCCTCACTTTCAGTTTTACAATGGAGTTTTATTCCTTACGGAGACTTGCCAGTGCATCACAAACAATATAAACCAATCAAAAAGCATTTACATTCGGTTACAGTATGGATTACAAATCGACCCATTCAGTTTTGGATCACCGTGTATTTGTCTTTTCTGTGACTGTCTATGTTTTTTTTTTTCGGCTCTACTTGCTCTCTTGTTCTCTGCCGTGGTGTAACTGCCGCATATATGTAATTGTGCAATTTAACTCTCGGCATTATAACAATAATAAAAAATTTTAATAGATAAAATTCCCTTATGGGCCCACTCGCCGAACTTTCTCTATTCTCTGATGCGATGTATCACCTCTTGAATACTTCCGATTGCGATTAATCGCAATCGCAACTTCCAATTATATGTTTCGATGCTCTGCTCCTTCTCTGATGCGATGATTCATTGTTCACATATGGAAATATGTATGTATAGTTTTACATAAATATATATGTATGCCACTGTGCTTTCCTTTCCTCTTTTGCTTTGGTTTAACAAACTCAGAGCAAAACTGTATTAGTCTTATCTTTTGAATGGACCCCACATGCCAGCTATACTCCGCTCATTTATTTCAATCGCAATCGTAACATTCACAATGCTCCTGTGATTTGGTCCTTAGATTTCCGCCAATGCGATTAGCAAAGGCCCACCATATAGTCAATCGAATCATATCTGCCGTCCATCCCTCGGTAAATCTGACGGCTATCATCCAATCGCTCAATCGCAATCGGAACTATAAGTTGTTTGTTACTCTTTCACCTTCAATGCGATGAATCGCTTCGATGCGCTTTAAGTCAGAATTCAAACAAATATAAGTCTCACCGTTTATAAGTGAATCGGGTCCGCTACCTCAATCAGAACTTTTGTCAACATGTTTCGCTGCCATAATTTTCTTCGATGTGATTCGTGAGGGTCCCACCTTATGGTACTTCATTTGTTTTAAACCCATACAATAGACCCTTTTGTCCTTTTGATCTCGTGCTCAATAATACAATACATATGCTTTGTATTGTAGTCTTGGTCCTTTGTATATAAAGCGCTCCCTATATATATATATACTTTTCCACTTGGGCTTTTATGTATCCTTCAACTTGGATTAAGATTCTCGGAATTTTATGTAGGGGGTCCCTCACTACACATACAATATCCTCCGTCAACATTGTATTAAGTCTTGGACTCAGACTTAAGCCCAACACTAATATATATATATATATATATATATATATAACCTCTCAGGCTCCATAGTTTGTTTAATGCTTCTTCTCAGGGTATAGACTTAGCCATGTAAAATATTAACATTGCAATAGATATCAATCCCCGACTTCATGTAATAGCGCTCGGGCCCACAGTGTACTACTATATGCTAACCATCATACATAGCACTCCTTGGTGACTTGCATATCAATTATAATCTATGGACATATATAACGACCCTGTTCAATTTATTGTGAACCTTATAATAAACCCATGCATTTAAATTCTATGTGAACACTCTACCATGTAACTCAACCTACATTCGGCCCACCTTTGGTTTAATCATAATTCAACATAGGTATATACCACGCATATGAACATGCTGTGCTCAGCATATAAAAAATCAATTACACAGGTCCGCTTCATATATATCAACATATATTAATATACATTATAACCTCCGCCTGTTTATTAACTTTCATAACACACATAATACACAGAACTTCGCATAATAAATTTTCTTCGCAGCTATGAATGTAGGTCCCACAGCCTCGGTTCTCTTCCCTGCATCTCCTCTTTTGATCGGACGATCAATCTACTCTCGCGCTCCAACTGAGCTTTGGTCCCCCATTCGACGGACAACGCGCAATATCGCATGACTTATATGCTCGTCACAAAATTCTCCAAAGTTACGCGAAAAAGGTTGTATTCGAAAACCACTTTAGGACACATGGCCATCAGCGACATAGATCGCGTTCAAAAAGGTGAATTCATCTTACCACTCAGGGGCAGCGCGATACAGGTTGTTTCTTCCACCGAAACTGCCATCACTATTCCTCATGGTTTCGTCTTTGACTCAGGGTTCCGGTATTTTATAATTTCGCGTCAATTTTTTATTAAACCTCCATTCTTCATTTAAATGTACATATTGTGCTTTAACCCATATACACCTAACCCCACTGTTATTGTGCTTTTCGGTTTCACCCTTACTTGTTCCATCTTTGTTATTCTCTGTCTCTGTCATTCTCTTTCTCTGCCTCTGTTATTATCTGTCTCTGTTTCACTGTACTCTCTGTAGCCTCTGTATTCTCTGTCTCTGTTGCACTGTACTCTCTACAGCCTTTCTCTGCTACTCGACCATTTCATCTCACGGCTCTGCCTCTGTATTTGTTTATTTGTTTATTCCTTCCTCATGAATCCTCTCTCAACTCTACTCTGTACCCCCAGATTTCTCCTATTATTTTTCTCTTTGCTTCATGTCTCATGGTCCCTCTTCTTGCCTCTCTTTCTCTGCTTCTTGTCTGCCACTTTGTGCTGCTTTGCTTCTCTTTTTTCTACCTCTGCAACTCTGCTATTTTTTCTTCTCTTGTTGCTGCCTCTGCTACTCTGCTATTTTGCTTCTCTCCTTTGCCATCAATGACAAAATTTCCAACAATAAGTAATGCAACTACTACGTGAACTATTCATAGTCCTTAATGATATACTCAAATTTCTTTAAAAATACTAATCAAGTGGCTAAAGAAGCCATCATCACTTCCAAAATCATGATGGAAGTGTGGGTGCAGGCCTTAAGGAGAGCTGCTCAAACTTTTGCACAATGTTTTCTAATTCAGGGGGAATCTAATCCTGGTCTTTACTTCCACTCTTGGTTATCAAAATTTATCAAATTTGTTGATAAAATTGATAAATTTGCACATTCAGAAGAAAAAGTGCCTTTACTCTTTTAAACAATATTAAAACTGTTTAAAGGACTTTCAGAAATATAACAAACCCACTTTAATCAATTTTTAAAAACCCTTCGGGGATATCATAATTGAATTTTTAAAATAGTTCTTTAGACCTTTGAAACTTTATAACATTTAAAAGCCATCGGAAATGAATCAATTTAAACCTTTGGAAATCTTTAACCCTTTCGAGATATAATAAAGCACTTTTAACAATGGTTAATATCCTTTTTCAAAGGATCAGATTTCAAACCTTAAATAAAACTTTGTTGCAACAATTTGTCGGGTCTGAGCCTTTGGTTAACTTCCACACAGCATTCAGCGTGATTACCGTCAGATCTCCACCCATCCTATTCGGACGGCAGTCACATCCAATCAACCCTCGAACCTTATCAATCAATTGCAACATGAAATGGGATGTTTTGTGGTGGTGACGTGTCGAAACATGATACGATCGCGTTCCAAAGGAATAAAACCACTTAAACCCCAAATGCAACGTGAGAACAGTGGTTTGGTTTTACAAACCCGCTTTACTTCAAGTTTTGTTTAAATCGTGTTTTAAACACAGAATTTTCACTGTTTTTGATTTAAAATGTAAACCTCTCTCGGAACCTCCTTTCTCCGCCTATAACTTAACAAGTATGGATCTATATCACTGCCGGTCTTCAAACCAAAACCCCGAATCTCTTCAACTCCAATCACAATCAAAGAAAACCAGAACTTATTAGAGTTCTTCCAACCTTTTATATAGAGTTAATATACATTTAAATTCATACACAGAGAATATGAATTTAACTGTATTCTAGAGAGCTAGAACCCTCCTTTCACACAGAGATTAACCCTCTCAATGGATACACAGAATACATATATATCAATGAATTTTCGAAGGTAAAACCTCTGGGAAACTTTCCAAGTTCACACAGATATACAAATACTGCAACTTTATTGAAACAGAGGCCAAAACCTCACAATCATTCTTCTACGGCCAATTTCCCCTTCCTCTATTATAGAGGTTACATTTATAGTCCTTTTACATAACCATCGACCTCCTCAATTAGGATCGAATTCTTTGAATTTAGACAAAATATTAATTGCCTAATATCTCCCTAAATTCTATCAACTGAAGCTAAATATGTTGAAACAAATCTAAAGCTGTTCAATCCTCCTAAATACTAGTTTAAGTCTATCTATTAGAACTGTAAATGATAGCTAAAGGTACCAACACCTTTTCTTGTAATTTTTTTTGAATTTTTGGAATAATTAATGAAGCGTTTGTCTCTAAGCCTCATGCCCCTGCATCAGACTCCTGAGGAAAAAAATATTCATGGGCTCCTGTCCATGAGCTCCTCCACAGAACTGCCCAATTTATGCAGCATCGTTTCTGTCATCCAAGTAGCATCTTCAATTGGCTGATCCTTCCACTTGATCAAGTATTGAAAATACTCCTATCTTCTGGTTTTCTTAAACACTTTCTTGTCTAAGATCCTCTTTGGCTGTAATGGTTTTGCTGTAGGTAATTATTTTACCCAATCAATATGTTCTCTGTCTTCTGGTCCTTCATCTGTGCCACCATCTTCATACTTGTTCATGTATTGCTTGAATCTCTAAAGCAAATTCTTCTCCATCAACAATCCTCATTTCTGCTTTTCCCAAGTTCCTCAATTTAGATACTCCTCTAGGGTGCATCCCATAAACTATATGGAATGGACTTTGTCTTGTACTTCTGTTAGGTGAATCATTGTATGCATATTCTGCCTTCGGTAAAATATGATCCCACTATTTAGGATGTTCTCCTGCAAGACTTCTCAAAAGATTACCCAAACTTCTGTTCACTACTTCAGTCTGCCCATCAGTCTGAGGGTGATAAGCTGAGCTGAAACTCAGTTTAGTACCAAGATTCTTCCACAATGTCCTCCAAAAATGACCAACAAACCTGGTATCTCTATCATAAATAATGTTGGACATTGGGTTCAACGCTCCCAGTGTGTTTCGCGACATGGACTAACCACCTCTCGTAGATCCTAACTCTAGCGATTGTAGTGGAGACTAATGCTTGTGAGTTTTGGTCTAATGGCAATCGTGATTCCAAAAGGTGGTATCAGAGGGACAGGTCTCAAGTTCAAAACTCCCCCGGGTCACGTTGGGGGGGAGATTGTTGGACATTGGGTTCAATGCTCCCCGTGTGTTTCGCGACATGGACTAACCGCCTCTCGTAGATCCTAACTCTGGTGATTGTAGCGGAGACTAACGCCTTTGGGTTTTGGTCTAATGGAAATCGTGATTCCAACAAACAATACTTTTAGGTAACCCATGTAATCTAACAATCTATTTGAAAAAAAAATTGGAAACATGAGTAGCATCACTGGTTTTATAACATGGAATAAAATGTGCCATCTTTGAAAATCTGTCAACAACAACAAAAATTGCATCATTCCCTCTCTGTGTCTTAGGCAATCCTAAAACAAAATTTATAGTTACCATATCTCAAGGTATGTCTGGAATAGGGAATGGAATGTACAAACCTGCATTTTTTCTTCTCCCCTTTGCATATTGACAAATTTTACAATTCTTCACATACTTTTCCACTTTAGATCTCATCTTTGGCCAATAATAAAAATGACTTAATTTCTCATAAGTCTTATCAATACCAAAATGTCCAGCAAGTCCACCACTATGCTTTTCTCTGATTAAATTTTCTCTCATGGAACAATTTGATATGCACAATTGATTTATTTTGAATAGTAAACCCTCTTGTAAGAAATAATATAACCACTGACTTCTGTCTGTCAAAACAGGATTACAACATGCTTCAAATGCTTCTTTAAAATCCAAATCTGTTTTATAGAGTTCTTTAAGAAAATCGAAACCTACCACTTCAATTCAATTTTCTTGAACAAGAATGTCTTTTTTGCTCAAGGAATCAACTACCTTCTTTTCTTGACCACTTATATGCTTCAAAACAAAGTTAAAACTTTGAAGATATTCAACCCATTTTGCATGTTTTTGATTTAATTTATGCTACTGCATAATATACTGTAAAGCATGATTATCTGAATATAGCACAAATTCCTTAGACATTAAATAATGTCTCCACTTCTTCAAAGATTGCACTATTGCATAAAATTCTTTATCATAAGAAGAGCACTTTCTTGTTGTCTCATTCAGCTTCTCACTGAAATATGCTACAGGTCTATCTTCTTGACTTAATATAGCCCCAATAGCTTCTCCAATGGCATCACACTTTACTTGAAATGGTTTGTTAAAATCAGGAAAAACTAAGACAGGTTTCTCAGTTATCTTCTATTTTAAAAACTGAAATTTCTTTCAGCTTCAGAAGTCCATTTAAATGATTGTTTTTCCTTCTTTATAGTTTCAATGATAGGTGCATTAATCTTGCTAAAATTCCTTATGAATTTTCAATAAAAACTAGCAAGTCCATGGAAACTTCTTACCTCAAAAAAATTCTTTGGTGAAAGCCATTCCACAATTGCCTTTACCTTCTCTGGATCCATTTTTAACCCTTCAGCAAAAACAACAAAACCTAGATTACACCAATTGTTCTTTCATGAATGAACACTTCTTTAAATTTATCAGTAATTTCTCTTGGTGTAACTTCCTTAAGACATAATTAAGATATCTCAGGTGTTCTTCCTTTGTTTTTCTGTAAATTAATATATCATCTAGATATACTATTGCAAATTTACCAATAAATTCCTTTAATACTTCATTCATGAGCCTCATAAAGGTGCTAGGTGCATTTGGTAAACCAAAAGGCATTACCATCCATTCATATAATCCCTCATTTTTTTTAAAGGTTGTTTTCCATTCATCACCTTCCCTTATCCTAATCTGATGATACCCTAAGATTGTGGACTCTGTAACTTACTTGAAACTGAAAACTTGCTGCCGCTATCCACCACACACACCGTCCTAGCTGAGAGATACGCGAAACTTCGACGCCTCCTGTCTTTCACCTTACAATCTCCTTTAAAGTGATCTAGATAAACTGTCCTCAGACAGGCGGCCCAGAAGGCTTCAAATTAATTCAAGAAAAATATTACACACCATGTTATGCTGCAGAGCAGAGCTAAAGAGCTTCTGAAATCGTTACAGGCTATTACAGACACAAATATACTCACACTCACTCCGAACTGTGATGCCTAATACAAACCCAAATACATCTATATATACAAAATAAAGAGACTATTGAGGGTCCTTGTCGGGCATTCCTGGCCCAGACGGTGTCTACTCAATATTCTCGGGTACAATAATTGACACAATACAGATACCTTACCATGATCCTTTTGGACTATGATCAAGATCATCTTGTTCCCCTGGCTCAAAATCACTGGGCCACTTGTCAGGTGATGGAGAGGAATCTGGACTCTTTGTCCGATAAAGCCATTCCAAGTACTTAGATTCCCATTCACTTTCATTTTGTGCTTGAGCATCTTGATAGATGTCGATAAAAATAGTACCTTGGTCAGTGGAGTCTCGTGATTTTCCTTTTGCTGTAGATAACTTTTCCGTAGCGATTCCTTTGCCTTTAGCTGCTTTTGAAGATTCTCCTTTAGATGACTGACCCGTATGCAACTTGACAAGATCTTTAGTAACAAAAGTATTCTGTTGGGGAAACAGATACTTATCATCTGATTTGGTCAATTTATTGACGTATGCCATTGGATCAACTTCAATCTCAAGAAAATAATCTTTCCTACTTTTCTTAAAGCTGATATCTGATTGAACCGCCAGCTCAACACCATCAAGTAATTCTAACTTGAAAATCTGAAACATATTCACAGAATGTTCAACGCAGCATTGGATCCAATATTTACACAAATGATTTAACCCATGAATTTTTTGCCAACCCAAATCAAAACTAACTGCAGAACAAACATGGTTGGATAATAGAAGACTAATGAGGCATGCAACATCACTTGTCCAATTACCATGTTTAACATTGATAGTAATCAGTGATTTTTGGTTGATAAGTAATTTGATGGCTTTAATATTGGTTTGACAATGTTCTAAAGCCTTTATCAAACTGAGTTTTTCTGGAAGCTTCAACTTATGAAATTCTTTTAACCATGAAGAAATTTTTTGGACTTCTTCCATATTGTCTGCTAGTACTGATTCATCGAACTTCTCAGGCCCATAAAGTTGTGAAAATGGATTTGGCACTATTGGATTTCTTATTTCAAGACTTTGATAATCCCATGGAGTAGAAAAGGTCCTTAAATACTGTAGGGATCTTTCAATGCATTGTGTTGTCCTTATCTGAGGCTTTTTTCTGCAAAGACCATTGTAAATCTGCCAATCAGCAAAAGATTCATATATTTCATACTGAGGGAAAGTATCCGTGCTTGCAAAATGTTCATTATGCCTCTGGAGATAAGCAGTTTCCATTTCTTCAAGTAAATCGGGGATCTGAAGAGATATAAGAAATTTTTCAATTTGTTCATGCATATTAATCTCATCAATATCCAGCATTTTGGCTGTGGTGTAGATGGAAAAAGAAAAATCAACTGCACCAATCAATTGGTAATAATTCAATCTTTTCAGGGTCTCTATCATCTCAGCTGTAAACAATCGAGACCAATAATCATCCAGAGTTTTAAAATATATTTTGACCTTCATGTTAGGTAAAGGATAAATCCTCACCAATTCTTCATCTAAACCTAACAGTATTCCAACATTTTTAGACTGCCATGCTTGGCAGCGTTGAATCCATTGATTTCTCCGTAAGCGAAATCCAATGAGCTTTCTGATTTGTTCAGCAACATATTCAAGAACCAAGGCTAAAATATGAAATCTTTTGACAAAAGTTTGAAAATTATCATCGGCAGCTGTTTTACCTGGAAGTTCAAAAAGATATGTTCTTCTGCTAGGTTCTGAGAAAACATGCATCTTATTCATATCTCTTGTTAGAGAATCAGCCAGATAGTTTGAAATTCCCGGAATCCATTCAACATCAAACTCATACATGTTGAACCACATTTGCCAAGCCAACAATCTACCTCTAGCTAACTGTCTAGAGATTTTAGCAGATAGAAAATGTGTGAAATTCATAGAATCTGTTCGAATTAAAAATCTTGTAGGTGCTAAATAAACCTCAAATTTTTGGATTCCATTGAATATTGCCAGTGTTTCTTTTTCTGCTGCAAAATAACCTTTCTGATGTGGCAAAAACTCACCTGATGCATATGCACACAATTCTTCTTCACCTGATTCTTTCTTTTCAAACAAAACTGCTGCCCAAAAAGAGTCAGAGGCATCAGTTTGTAAAATTAAAGATCCACTTCCGGGAGGCTTAAGTTGTGGTAACTTCTGACATTCTTCTTTAAGCAGTTTTACTGCTTCTGTAGCCTCAGGGGACCATCCTGAATGCAAATGCTGCCGTATTGGGGCTGTTTTTTCTGATAATCTTGGAATATATTTATGGATATAATTCAACACACCAAGAAACCGTTGAATCATTTTTGTATCAAAGAGTTTATCTGGAAATTCAGACAATTTTGTTAATACATGCGGCTGCATTTGTATCTTTCCTTCATTCACATGAATACCTAAAATGTCAATACTATTTTGAAACAAAACCATCTTCTTTTCTGAGAGAACAATACCATGCTGTCGAACTTCATCTAAAAAGATTTTTAGATGCTGGAGATGGCTTTCTATATCCACGCTATGAATTAAAATATCATCAATATATACACAAATGAAGTCATATTTGCCAAAGATGTAATCCATACGCCTTTGAAAGAATGCTGGTGCATTCTTCAAGCCAAATGGTACTACTTTCCAGTGAAAAAATCCAGCAGGGCATGTGAAAGTAGTCTTATGTCTGTCTTCGGCTCTTATCTGAATCTGATAGTAGCCTGACTTCATATCAAACTTGCTAAATTTTTTTCTGTTTTGAATCTTCTGCATTATTGTCTCTTGTCTTGGTAATGGGTAATTAAAATTTTTAGTAATAGCATTGAGAGGCTTGTAATTAATTACCATTCTAGCGTTTCCTCTAATAATCTCAGAATGATTTCTGACTAGAAAAGCTGAGCAAGAGTAATGAGACTCACTTGGTTCAATCAACTGAAGGTGTAGAAGTTCATCTATTTGTTTTCTGATTTCCTTTTCATCAGATGGGGTGCAAGGAATCAGCTTACCTTTGACACCATTATCATGGAGAGTCATTATTTCTTGCTGTGGACTCTCAACTATCCAAAAAACTTGAGGATTCTCCGAGCAATTTTTTAGCAATTCTTCATAAATTTGTACCTGTTCTAGAGACCAATCAGGATTTACATGTGCCTTCTGTTTGGTTTTCTTTTGAGCTCTGTCTTCATATAATTGGAGCACTTCAATCCAATTATTAGAGTCTTTTGCAGGTCTTCTCGTTCCAGCTTTCTTTTGGCTATTTTGCTTCTGTGCCTCGGAATTAGCCAATGTAAGTCTTGGAACAGAAATGGAACTTTTCTTTATATTGAGTATCAATTTATCCTCACTGATTGTTACTGGAAGGAAAGATGAAAGAAATGGCATTCCCAAAGATAAACTAGTGGAAGTAACATAATACTGTACGGCTGAAATTTTGACAATCTTCCCCCCAACTTTTAAAGAAATATTATCAACATAATGAGTCAGAGAGACATAACCACCAATGGTTTCAGACACCAATATATGATTGAGGGGTTTCCAGAGACCTTTAAAAAGAGAAGGGCGAGCCAAATTGTTGGAGCCACCAGTATCTATAAAAGCATGAACAACAATCCAATCTTGACGAACTTGAACTTCAACAGGGATATACAAAAGATTATTAGTTTTAACAATATTTTTCAAAAAAGATGACTCTTCGGGAGTAGATACAGGAATTGCAGATGTTGGAGCAACATTTTTAGGATATGGACAAAAAGAGTTTAAAACAGATGATTGAGGTAATATAGGTGGTGGAATGGAAACAGATGGAATATCAACAACAGATTGAGTATCTACATCAGTATCAGTCTCAAAATCAGGAGTTTCAGAAGTATAATCAGTTGTGTATTCTTCACTATAATGCAATTCTTCTTCTGCTTCATCTTCTTCTTCGGTTGCATCACATTCTGAATCATAACAGCGATTCATTTTTTGAGATAGTTCAACACTATCTTCAACATCTGACAGAGAGGCATCTGTTAGGATATATACTTCAGAAACATCATCATGTGAATCTACTATGGACCAATTATCAACAAATTCTTCAATATCTACACAAGCTTTGAGTTTGTTTGAGGAGCTCTTTGGACATTTCTTGGCAAAATGACCTTCTTGTTTACAGATAAAACAAGCATTACTTCTGGGAGTCTGTCTTTGTTTCTTCAAATATCTATATTTTTTGAAAGGTCTTTTAGGATGAGCTACTCGTTTAGGTCTGTATTTGCCATATCTTTTAGATCTTCTTTTCTTGAAAGGGGTCCATGGTAAAACAGATCTACAGACATCTAAACCAGGGGAAAACTCAGAAGCTTTCTTCTGCCAGCATAAATATTTGACCTTTTCAGAACATCTAAACAAAAGATCAACCCAATAAATCTGATCAACGCTCTTATTCTGGACTTCGATATCTTTAAGGATTAGATCTCCTAAATTTCCTAGCAGCTTGGATAAAAAGGAAACCTTTTGAACTGTATCAATGCTAAGATTAGCTTTGAATACTTTACTCATATACTCATTACCGAATTGCTCAAGAAATTTAACATCCTTTAGTTCCATACGAACTAAATCGGTTATGAGTTGCTTCTTCTCATCAAAAGGTTCTGGAACAAACTGAGTCTTTAACAACAATTCTAGAGTGGTGAGACCAGCATTACAGACATTCATACTTTCTTCAGCAGTTGGGGTCATCCACCAGTCATAAACAATGTCAGCCATTCTTTTCTCAGCAAGATAAAATATAGACTCATTGTTTAATTTTGAAATAACTTGCATTTGGTATAAAGAACCAATCCAAACATGAATAGACTCAGCTGGATTTCAAGATTTTTCTAAATCTAACACATAACCATTAGAACTGGTTGCAAAGATATCTTCTTCAATTCTGGGATACTCAGTTTGTTCTCTGACAAAATGGGCCTTTTGCAAGGAAGGCAGAATAAAAGATGGAAATTTTTTAGCTGCATCTTCAAGAGTAGCTAATTCACTTTTTGATTTATGAATTTGAGCAGACTCTAGAGATTTTTCAGAGAAGATATTTTTAGTGGATGAAGACGGTTTATCTTTTCCTTTGTCTGTGGCTTGGGCACTTGATTCTATTCCATTGTCTTCAATTTCTTCAAATTCCCAATAATTTGGAGTCTCCATAGAAAAACGTGGAGTTCTAGATTCTCTTTTTCTTCTTTCTTTTTATTTCTTTATTCTAGCTTTCTCTTCTTTTCTCTGTTTGTCTGCTTGCTGTTCTTCTTGTAGCAATCTTAGATTAGCTAGAATTTATTCTGATTGAGAACCTAAATCATCTAATACATCTTTAGCATGTGAGCACCATGTTGTTAGATAATTTCCCAATTGATAAACTTCATCAAGGTCTTTAGTGTTTGTAACACTATGCTCTATTAAAGGTGCACAGTCAGCTCTGGTAGTTGGTTGTTTTGACATAGAAGAAGTAGTGCAGAATTTAGTCTTTGGAGGCCATTTGCCACCTTTGAAAAAGCGATGGTTTGCATACTGCCATTCTTCTTGTGGTAGAGCAGAAATATGAGAAATACGATGCATATTTTGTACAGGCAAGAAAGGTTTATTTTTCGGTGAACATATAGTCTGGGCTTGGAATTCCAGTTCGTGCCCGAGGAAAACCCTGCAGATGGGAGAAACATTCTCTCCGTTTATAAGAGTGACCCGCCTCACAAGGTGCCGCCAAGGCTGCTTGGCTTAGTCAAAGGTCTTGAATTCTTTGCTTTAGGATGACCCACACATTCCCCAAATAAATTTTCAGCTTATCAAGTTCATAAAAATGTTGTGATTGTGGCTGGCTACTGCATTAGGTGACCCTCATGAGGCAGGTTTTATTTATACAAGAAACCAACCGTAACACACCTTGAGCACAGTTACCTGAGCTTAGGATGTGCAACACGCCCCAAAAGAAATGGAACCTCGATAAATATTCACTGTCATCTATTAGACTAAGTCCTTGGACTCCAGTCATTAATTTCCAGCAATCTTGAAGGTGAGGATCAGACAGACTAATAGCATAGTCAGGATAGATGGTCCCATATTGACAACCAGTCGACAAATTTCCCATAATAGTGCCGATACGGGCATGGTCATAGACCTGATGACGGGTATCAAACACTTCAGCTATACATGGGGTATTGATTCCATGACGAAACAACGGAGCAAGGCCAATTCGGATTCCACCGAAATGCAGATAATTATATTTCTTATCAACAACATACTGTCTAAACTTTTTAATATCATCTTTTGAAAACAAGTTTAGAGAGACAATCTGAAGAGACGGACCAGAAATCCTTATAGTCACCTCGACTTCTTTTAAAAAAGATTTAGATCTAAAGTGAAAAGTGACAGGTAGTTTGTAAATATCAGTAGCATGCAAAGAGGGAGGATTCCAGAGTTCGGGATTATCTACTTTGTCAGAATCAACATCAATTTCCTCAGAGCGTGAAGTAACTTCAATGACAATTTTGCGATCAATGGTTGAGAACGAACGTAACAAATTAGCCATAACAGAATCAAAAACAGCGTTCCGATACCAAACTAAGATTGAGTATCTACAGCAGTATCAGTCTCAAAATCAGAAGTTTCAGAAGTATAATCAGCTGTGTATTCTTCACTATAATGCAATTCTTCTTCTGCTTCAAAACTAATGCATTGTTTATGACTGGTGGATGACCCCAACTGCTGAAGAAAGAATGAATGTCTGTAATGCTGGCTTAGCCACACTCCAGAATTATTGTTAAAGACTCGCTTGTCTCCAACCTTTTTGATGAAAGCATAACTATAACCGATTTAGTTCGTATGAAATCAGTTGAATACACTTTCTTGAGCAATTCGGTAATGAGTATATGAGTAAAGTCTTCAAAGCTAATCTTAGCAATGATACAGTTCAAAAGGTTTCCTTTTTATCCAAGCTGCCAGGAAATTTAGGAGATCTAATCCTTAAAGATCTCGAAGTCCAGAATAAGAGCCTTTATCAGATTTATTGGGTTGATCTTTTGTTTAGGTGTTCTGAAAAGGTCAAATATTTATGCTGGCAGAAGAAAGCTTCTGAGTTTTCCCCTGGTTTAGATGTCTGTAGATCTGTTTTACCATGGACCCCTTTCAAGAAAAGAAGATCTAAAAGATATGGAAAATACAGACCTAAACGAGTAGCTCATCCTAAAAGACCTTTCAAAAAATACAGATATTTGAAGAAACGAAGACAGACTCCCAGAAGTAATGCTTGTTTTATCTGTAAACAAGAAGGTCATTTTGCCAAGAAATGTCCAAAGAGCTCCTCAAACAAACTCAAAGCTTGTGTAGATATTGAAGAATTTGTTGATAATTGGTCCATAGTAGATTCACAAGATGATGTTTCTGAAGTATATATCCTAACAGATGCCTCTCTGTCAGATGTTGAAGATAGTGTTGAACTATCTCAAAAAATGAATCGCTGTTATGATTCAGAATGTGATGCAACCGAAGAAGAAGATGAAGCAGAAGAAGAATTGCATTATAGTAAAGAATACACAGCTAATTATACTTCTGAAACTTCTGATTTTGAGACTGATACTGCTGTAGATACTCAATCTGTTGTTGATATTCCATCTGTTTCCATTCCACCACCATTAATTATAATCATCGTTTTAAACTTTTGTCCCCATATTCCAAATGTTGTTCGGCATCTGTACCGCATCTACCTTTAAGAGTCATTTTTTTTGAAATATTGAAATAAAATTAATAATCTTTGTATATCCCTATGAAAGTTTGGGTCAACAAAATTGGATTACAATCATGCTTTTATAGACAATTTGTATTCCAATAATTTGCTCATTTCCTTCTCTTTTAAAGGTCTCTGGAAACCCTCAATCATATATTATGTCCGAAACGATTGTGTGGTTCTGCTTCTCCGACTTGTCCTATGTTGATAATACTTTAAAAATTGGGGACAGATTGTCAAAAGGTTCACCACAGACAAAAGATATTAGAGATACTTCCACTAGTTTTATTCGTAAAATGCCATTTCTTTCATCTGTCCTTCCAGTGACAATTAGTGAGGATAAATTAATCCTTAATATAAAGAAAAGTGCCATTTCTGTTCCAAGACTTACATTGGCCAATTCAAAGGCACAAAAGCAAAACAGTCAAAAGAAAGCTGGAACTAGAAGACCTGCAAAAGATTCTAATAATTGGATTGAAGTTCTCCAATTATATGAAGATAGAGCTCAAAAGAAAACCAAGCAGAAGGCACATGTAAACCCTGATTGGTCCCAAGAGCAGATAGAAATATATGAAGAATTGTTAAAAAATTGCTCTGAGAATCCTCAAGTTTTTTGGATAGTTGAGAGTCCACAACAAGAAATAATTACTCTCCATGATAATGATGTCAAAGGTAAGCTGATTCCTTGCACCCCATTCGATGAAAAAGAAATCCGAAAACAGATAGATGAACTTCTGCAACTTCAGTTAATTGAACCAAGCGAGTCTCATTACTCCTGCTCAGCTTTTCTAGTTAGGAATCATTCTGAGATAATTCGAGGAAAAGCTAGAATGGTAATTAATTATAAGCCTCTCAATGCTATCACTAAAAGCTTTAATTACCCATTACCAAGACAAGAGATAATAATGCAGAAGATTCAAAACAGCAAAATCTTTAGCAATTTTGATATGAAGTCAGGTTACTATCAGATTCAGATAAGAGCCGAAGATCGACACAAGACTGCTTTCACATGCCCTGCTGGATTTTTTCAATGGAAAGTAGTACCTTTTGGATTAAAGAATGCACCTGCATTCTTTCAAAGGCGTATGGATTATATTTTTGGCAAGTATGACTTCATTTGTGTATATATTAATGATATTTTAATTCATAGTGCAGATCTAGAAAGCCATCTCCAGCATCTAAATATCTTTTTAGATGAAGTTTTAACAACATGGTAATGTTCTTCGTAAAAGAAGATGGTTTTGTTTCAAAATAGTATTGACTTTTTAGGTATTCATGTGAATGAAGGAAAGATACAAATGCAGCCGCATGTATTAACAAAATTGTCTGAGTTTCCAGATAAACTCTCTGATACAAAAATGATTCAACGGTTTCTTGGTGTGTTGAATTATATCCATAAATATATTCCAAGATTATCAGAGAAAACAGCCCCAATACGGCAGCATTTGCATTCAGGATGGTCCCCTGAGGCTACAAAAGCAGTAAAACTGCTTAAAGAAGAATGTCAGAAGTTACCACAACTTAAGCCTCCTGGAAGTGGATCTTTAATTTTACAAACTGATGCCTGATTCTTTTTGGGCAGCAGTTTTGTTTGAAAAGAAAGAATCAGGTGAAGAAGAATTGTGTGCATATGCATTAGGTGAATTTTTGCCACATCAGAAAGGTTATTTTGCAGCAGAAAAAGAAACATTGGCAATATTCAATGGAATCCAAAAATTTGAGGTTTATTTAGCACCTGCAAGATTTTTAATTCGAACAGATTCTATGAATTTCACACATTTTCTATCTGATAAAATCTCTAGACAGTTAGCTAGAGGTAGATTGTTGGCTTGGAAAATGTGGTTCAACATGTATGAGTTTGATGTTGAATGGATTCCAGGAATTTCAAACTATCTGGCTGATTCTCTAACAAGAGATATGAATAAGATGCATGTTTTCTTAGAACCTAGCAGAAGAACAAATCTTTTTGAACTTCCAGGTAAAACAGCTGCCGATGATAATTTTCAAACTTTTGTCAAAAGATTTCATATTTTAGCCTTGGTTCTTGAAGATGTTGCTGAACAAATCAGAAAGCTCATTGGATTTCACTTACGGAGAAATCAATGGATTCAACGCTGCCAAGCATGGCAGTCTAAAAATGTTGGAATACTGCTAGGTTTAGATGAAGAATTGGTGAGGATTTATCCTTTACCTAACATGAAGGTCAAAATATATTTTAAAACTCTGGATGATTATTGGTCTCGATTGTTTACAGCTGAGATGATAGAGACCCTGAAAAGATTGAATTATTACCAGTTGATTGGTGCAGTTGATTTTTCTTTTTCCATCTACACCACAGCCAAAATGCTGGATATTGATGAGATTAATATGCATGAACAAATTGAAAAATTTCTTATATCTCTTCAGATCCCCGATTTACTTGAAGAAATGGAAACTGCTTATCTCCAGAGGCATAATGAACATTTTGCAAGCACGGATACTTTCCCTCAGTATGAAATATATGAATCTTTTGCTGATTGGCAGATTTACAATGGTCTTTGCAGAAAAAAGCCTCAGATAAGGACAACACAATGCATTGAAAGATCCCTATAGTATTTAAGGACCTTTTCTACTCCATGGGATTATCAAAGTCTTGAAATAAGAAATCCAATAGTGCCAAATCCATTTGCACAACTTTATGGGCCTGAGAAGTTCGATGAATCAGTACTAGCAGACAATATGGAAGAAGTCCAAAAAATTTCTTCATGGTTAAAAGAATTTCATAAGTTGAAGCTTCCAGAAAAATTCAGTTTGATAAGGGCTTTAGAACATTGTCAAACCAATATTAAAGCCATCAAATTACTTATCAACCAAAAAGCACTGATTACTATCAATGTTAAACATGGTAATTGGACAAGTGATGTTGCATGCCTCATTAGTCTTCTATTATCCAACCATGTTTGTTCTGCAGTTAGTTTTGATTTGGGATGGCAAGAAATTCATGGGTTAAATAATTTGTGTAAATATTGGATCCAATGCTGCATTGAACATTCTGTGAATATGTTTAAGATTTTCAAGTTAGAATTACTTGATGGTGTTGAGCTGGCGGTTCAATCAGATATCAGCTTTAAGAAAAGTAGGAAAGATTCTTTTCTTGAGATTGAAGTTGATCCAATGGCATACGTCAATAAATGGACCAAATCAGATGATAAGTATCTGTTTCCCCAATAGAATACTTTTGTTACTAAAGATCTTGTCAAGTTGCATACGGGTCAGTCATCGAAAGGAGAATCTTCAAAAGCAGCTAAAGGCAAAGGAATCGCTACGGAAACATTATCTACAGCAAAAGGAAAATCACGAGACTCCACTGACCAAGGTACTATTTTTATCGACATCTATCAAGATGCTCAAGCACAAGATGAAAGTGAATGGGAATCTAAGTACTTGGAATGGCTTTATCGGACAAAGAGTCTAGATTCCTCTCCATCACCTGACAAGTGGCCTAGTGATTTTGAGCCAGGGGAACAAGATGATCTTGATCGTAGTCCAAAAGGATCATGGTAAGGTATCTGTATTGTGTCAATTATTGTACCCGAGAATATTGAGTAGACACCGTCTGGGCCAGGAATGCCCGACAAGGACCCTCAATAGTCTCTTTATTTTGTATATATAGATGTATTTGGGTTTGTCTTAGGCATCACAGTTCGGAGTGAGTGTGAGTATATTTGTGTCTGTAATAGCCTGTAACGAGTTCAGAAGCTCTTTAGCTCTGCTCTGCAGCATAACATGGTGTGTAATATTTTGCTTGAATTAATCTGAAGCCTTCTGGGCCGCTTGTCTGAGGACAGTTTATCTAGATCACTTTAAAGCAGATTGTAAGGCGAAAGACAGGAGGCGTAGAAGTTTCGCGTATCTCTCACCTAGGACGGTGTGTGTGGTGGATAGCGGCAGCAAGTTTTCAGTTTCAAGTAAGTTACAGAGTCTACAATGTTAGTTTGGTATCAGAGCCCTATTTCTGATTCTATTATGGCTAATTTGTTACGTTCGTTCTCAACCATTGATTGCAAAATTGTCAATGAAGTTACTTCACGCTCTGAGGAAATTGATGTTGAATCTGACAAAGTAGATAATCCCGAACTCTGGAATCCTCCCTCTTTGCATGCTACTGATATTTACAAACTACCTGTCACTTTTCACTTTAGATCTAAATCTTTTTTAAAAGAAGTCGAGGTGACTATAAGGATTTCTGGTCCGTCTCTTCAGATTGTCTCTCTAAACTTGTTTTCAAAAGATGATATTAAAAAGTTTAGACAGTATGTTGTTGATAAGAAATATACTTATCTGCATTTCGGTGGAATCCGAATTGGCCTTGCTCCGTTGTTTCGTCATGGAATCAATACCCCATGTATAGCTGAAGTGTTTGATACTCGTCATCAGGTCTATGACCATGCCCGTATCGGCACTATTATGGGAAATTTGTCGACTGGTTGTCAATATGGAACCATCTATCCTGACTATGCTATTAGTCTGTCTGATCCTCACCTTCAAGATTGCTGGAAATTAATGACTGGAGTCCAAGGACTTAGTCTAATAGATGACAGTGAATATTTATCTCTGATGGTTCAAACCTCTTTTCAGCTGACCAACACTGCACATCCTAAGCTCAAACAACCTGTACTCAAAGATTGTGTTACAGTTGGTTTGTCTAATGCTCAAGTGGAAGGCGCCATATATAGTCCTGAAGAGATTCCTAATGACTGGTACTTCCAATATAAGTCTTTGGCTGATGCTAAGAAACCTGAGTCTAAGCTGAAGAGAATTGCTATTTCTGATGGTCATGTTAAGTTAATCCCTCCAAAGCAAGAGATTACAAGACCTTTATTCAAGCCCCGACGATATGTTGTACCTATCAATAAGACTAAATCATCTTCCTCCAGACAGAGGAATGTTTCTCCCATCTCTGAGGTTTTTTCCTCTGAACCTGAACTAGGTTCAAATGAACTATATATTCCTGAAAATAAACCTTTCTTGCCTGTACAAAATATGCATCGTATTTCTCATATTTCTGCTCTACCACAAGAAGAATGGCAGTATGAAAATCATCGCTTTGTCAAAGGTGGAAAATGGCCTCCAAAGACTAAATTCTGCACTACTTCTTCTATGTCAAAACATCCAACTACCAGAGCTGACTGTGCACCTTTAATAGAGCATAGTGTTACAAACACTAAAGACCTTGATGAAGTTTATCAATTGGGAAATTATCTAACAACATGGTGGCTCCAACAATTTGGCTCACCCTTCTCTTTTTAAAGGTCTCTGGAAACCCCTCAATCATATATTGGTGTCTGAAACCATTGGTGGTTCTGTCTCTCTGACTCATTATGTTGATAATATTTCTTTAAAAGTTGGGGGGAAGATTGTCAAAATTTCAGCCGTACAGTATTATGATACTTCCACTAGTTTATCTTTGGGAATGCCATTTCTTTCATCTGTCCTTCCAGTAACAATCAGTGAGGATAAATTGATACTCAATATAAAGAAAAGTGCCATTTCTGTTTGGTTTTCTTTTGAGCTCTGTCTTCATATAATTGGAGCACTTCAATCCAATTATTAGAGTCTTTTGCAGGTCTTCTCGTTCCAGCTTTCTTTTGGCTATTTTGCTTCTGTGCCTCAGAATTAGCCAATGTAAGTCTTGGAACAGAAATGGCACTTTTCTTTATATTGAGTATCAATTTATCCTCACTGATTGTTACTGGAAGGATAGATGAAAGAAATGGCATTCCCAAAGATAAACTAGTGGAAGTATCATAATACTGTACGGCTGAAATTTTGACAATCTTCCCACTTTTCAAGTCTAATGTTGAAAAATATCTTGCTCCACTCAAACAGTCCATCAAATCTTCAATTCTAGGTAAAGGAAATCTATACCTGATTTTTATTTTGTTGATTTCTCTTGAATCAGTGTGAATTCTCAAACCTCCATATTTCTTCGGACTTAACACTGTAGGTACTGCACAAGGACTCAAACTTTCTCTGATCAAACCTTTGTCAACGAATTCCTGCACTTGCTTTATGATTTCTTCATTTTCTGTAGGAGTCATTCTGTAAGTTACTTTGTTAGGCTGATTTGATCCTGGAATCAAATCTATCTGATGGCTGATTCTTCTTACAGGTGGTAATTCATCAGGAAAATCATCCACAATAATATCACAATAACTTTCCAACATTTCTTGAATTTCAATTGGAAAATCAGAACTTTTAGTAGAAGTAAATACTACCTTAGGTTTGCAAACTAAAGAAAAATTTACCTCTTCATCTTCAATCTGCTGCAAGTATTCTTTCCCACTTAACAATAAAATCTTTGGATCAGAATTTTTTCTTGATGCATCTCCTTCTTCCATAAGTAACAATGTTTGATTCATAACATCCTTGAAAAACTTATAAGTGTTACTCTTCCCATCATGTACTGCTTCTCTGTCATACTGCTAAGGTCTACCCAGCAATATGTGACACACATCCATAGGCATCACATCACACATGATTTTATCTTTGTAGCTTCCCATCTGCAATTCTATTTCACATTGTTCTTTTACAATCAACTGGTCCTTTCTGAAGCCATGACACCTTGTAGGGTGTTGGATGTTCACTTGTCTTCAATTTCAACTTCTCTATCACCTCTGTAGAGACCAAATTGTCTGTGCTGCCACTATCAATGACCAATTGACATCATTTCCCTTGAACTTTGCACACACTTCTGAAAAAAGTATTTCTCTGTGTTGGTTCAACAACTTCTTTTGTTTGTTTCAACAAAACTTTTTTAACCACCAAAGATTCTCCTTTCTCTGGCATAATTTCTCTCTCTGTTTCAGGAAATTTTTCTGCTTCTTCTCCAGTCTGAGCAACAATTGCATTTCTCGGACTTGTACCCACATTCTCTTTCTCTGAGCATTCTTATGCTCTATGTCCCAATTTTTTACATCTATAACATCTCACTTCTCTTCCTCTACTTCTGCCTCCTCTTCCTCTATAGGAACTCCTTCTGCCACTTGCATCACCTTCTATGGATGCATGTTGAGGTGAGCTGCTGCTAGGTCCTTCTCTTGGTGCTGTAGATCTTCCTCTACCACCTTGACTTCCTTTTCCTCAGAAGGTACCTCTTCCTTTGGCATATTGCTTTCTCAGGAGTTTTTCTTCAACTTTTAAGGCCATTTGGTAGGCCTCTTCTACTGTCTTAGGAGACAATATACTTATCTCATCTTGAATCTCCATTCTGAGACAATTTATCTACATGGAAATCTTCTTTTCTGTGTCTTGGATTTGTCCTGCTCTTATGCTCACTTTGTAAAATTCTTCTGTGTATTATTTCACTGTCATTAATATTTGTATAAGATTATGCATTTGTCTAAATAATGAAAGTTGATAATCACTAGGCAAAAAATTACCTCTCATCTTTGCCACCATTCTGTTCCAATTCTTGATTGGTTGTTTACCAACTCTCCTTCTCTCTGCTTGCACCCCATCCCACGAAAGTGCTGCATGTCCTTTCAACCTTGTGACAGCAAATTTAACTCTCTTTTCTTCACCCATATCTTCATAATCAAAGCATTTATTCATCTCATTGATGCAGTATATCAGCTCTTCTGGATTCAATCCTCTTGCAAAAGATGATACTTCAAGTCTAGGCCGGGATGTAGAGCCTAAAACTGATTTGAAGAATCTCATATCAGGGGTAAACTCAATATTTTCTTCTTCTTCTTCAGCTTTAGGTTCACTGACATCTTCAGGATCTCTCGGGTGTCCTACTTCAATTGCTTCCAGTCTGGCTTAAATCTTCTGCATCGTCTCCAGTACTTCTGCTTTCACAACTGGTCTACCTCTTCTTCTACCAGCAACACCTCTACCAATTCTGATAGCCATGCTAGATTTCTTCTTCTGACTTTTAGAAGTCTGTTCAATATCTGAAAAATTCTTTGAAGATGGATTTGATACCACAAATGATGGTAGTGTGGGTGCAGGACTTAAGGAGAGCTGCTGAAAATTTTGCACAATGTTTTCTAATTCAGGGGGAATCTGATCCTGGTCTTTACTTCCACCCTTTGTCATCAAAATTTATCAAATTTGTTGATAAAATTGATAAATTTGCACATTCAGAAGCAAAAGTCCCTTTACTCTTTTAAACAATATTAAAACTGTTTAAAGGCCTTTCAGAAATATAACAAACCCACTTTAATCAATGCTGAAAAACCCTTCGGGGATATCATAATTGACCTTTTAAAAAAGTGCTTTAAACCTTCAGAACTTTATAACATTTAAAAGCCATCGTAAATGAATCAATTTAAACCTTTGGAAATCTTTAACCCTTTGGAGATATAATAAAGCACTTTTAACAATGGTTAATAGCCTTTTTCAAAGGATCGGATTTCAAACCTTAAATAAAACTTTGTTGCAACACTCTGTCGGGTCCGAGCCTTTGGTTAACTTCCACACAGCTCTCAAGGCGATTACTGTCAGATCTCCACCGATCCTGATCAGACGGTAGTCGCATCCAATCGACCCCCGAACCTTATCAATCAATTGCAATGAAAAATGGGTTGTTTTTTGGTGGTGACGTGTCACAACATGATACGATCACGTTCCAAAGGAATAAAACCGCTTAAACCCCAAATGAAACGCGAAAATAGTGGTTTGGTTTTACAAACCCGCTTTACTTCAAGTTTTGTTTAAATTGCGTTTTAAACACAAAATTTTCACTGTTTTCGATTTAAACTGTAAACCTATCTCGGAACCTCCTTTCTCGGCCTGTAACTTAACAAATATGGACCTATATCACTGCCAATCTTCAAACCAAAACCCCGAATCTCTTCAACTTCGATCACAATAAAAGAAAACCAGAACTTATTAGAGTTCTTCCAACCTTTTATACATAGTTAATATACATTTAAATTCATACACAGAGAATATGAATTTAACTGTATTCTGAGGAACTAGAACCCTCCTTTCACACAGAGATTAACCCTCTTAATGGATACACATAATACATATATATCAATGAATTTTCGAAGGTAAAACCTCCGGGAAACTTGCCAAGTTCACACATATATACAAATACTGCAAATTTATTGAAACAGAGGCCAAAACCTCACAATCATTCTTCTACGGCCAATTTCCCCTTCCTCTATTACAAAGGTTACATTTATAGTCCTTTCACATAACCATCGACCTCCTCAATTAGGATCGAATTCTTTGAATTTAGACAAAATCTTAATTGCCTAATATCTCCCTAAATTCTATCAACTGAAGCTAAATATGTTGAAACAAATCTAAAGCTGTTCAATCCTCCTAAATACTAGTTTAAGCCTATCTATTACAATTGTAAATGACATCTAAAGGTACCAAGACCTTTGCTTGTAACATTTTTTTGGATTTTTGGAATAATTAATGAAGCTTTTGTCTCTAAGTCTCATGCCCCTGCATCAAATCACATATTTAACATACAAGTTGTAAAAATTTAATTTGTTTCATAAATTTTAGTAGAATCACGTGCTGAGATCTAAGATATAGTTCTTAAACTCTGAAACCTCTTCTTGATTGAAAACATACTAAAATCATAAGATATAGTTGAAGAGAATATATATATATATATATGTGTGTGTGTGTGTGTGTGTATTTTAATTTAATTTAACAATAAAAAAATAATTTATTTGAATAAATTAAATAAATAATTATTAATTTAACAAATAATTATATCAATAAAAGGTAAGGCCTATGTTGAAGTTAAGTTAAAGACCTTGTCTGATCATGCCAACATGAATGCCTCATGAATAAAGAAATAGATCGTGATTTTCTACCTTCAAAATCAAAGGTATTTTTGGTGCAGTTCCTCCATATTTAATCTTGATCACTTCCTATTGAGTCACCTATGTATTATTTTCTTCATGATCTTTGAAAATATTCAAAATTTCACATTGTTATTTACTAGTGATCACCCTGGTGTCTACCATTTTCTTGTTTTTTCAATATTGATAATATGAATTTGGTTTCTTTTGTTCTTTGTGAAGATAGTAAAAAAGGTATGGAGAGGTGGCTTTCATGACTTGAAGAGAAGTAAAAATAAGGCTATTGAGAAAATAACTCCAACACTGAGAGAGATTTGGTAGCATTTATGGAATTGGCGAACATGTCTTGTTCTCTGTATTGGCTAGTCAACATAGCTTTCTTGATCTTGTGTAGAAGAAATGATATTGTATTTAGCTTAAATTACATTAACAATGAAATTGCCAAAATTCATGCCAGGCTTCCCATCACATTTGTAGAGAAAATTATAACACAGTATCACACTTTTCTTATCATAGCTAAATGCTCCTATATGCATCAACGATGGATTTCATCACATAAGAGACATAAAAACAAGTTTATTGCGAAAAAAAACTCCAACACATTTGTAGAGAAAATTATAACACAGTATCACATTTTTCTTATCAAAGGTAAATGCTCCTATATGAAACAACTATGGATTTCATCACTTAAGAGCAGTAAAAACAAGTTTATTGAGAAAAATACTCCAACACATTTGTAGAGAAAATTAATAACACATTATCATACTTTTCTTATCAGAGCTAAATGCTCCTATATGCAACAACAATGGCTTTCATCAAGAGCAGAACAAACAAGTTTATTGAGAAAACAACTCTATCACTAGAGAGATTTGGAAGTAATTGTTGAATTTGTGAACATGTCTTGCTCTATGGTGTTGGATATTGGGCATAGATTTCTTGATATTGTATACAATAATGTAAATTTTCATGTAGCTTATACTACATTAACCATGAAATTGTCAACATTTAAGGCACACTTTCCATCACATTTGTAGAGAAAATTACAATAAAGTTTCAATTTTTTCTTATCATATCTAAATGTTCCTATATGCAACAACTACCTTGTGCCTCATACTTTAAATTTGTGCAAGGAGGAGGAGAGGAGGAGTGTTAAGGTGCAAGCTAGAATAAGAAGAGAAAGAAGAATATTGTTTGGGACTTGAGATAGATTAATTCTCTACACATCTAGAGTAAAGCTTAATAAAAAAAAAATCACCATATTTTGAATTTTTGAAATAAATATCTTAAAAATTAGAATATCAATTTAATACATTTTACTCAATTACAAATTTAAGGGTGAAAATGTGAAGTTCAGTTACACTTTTGTGAGCATCGGGGGCGTAAAAAAATTTTCGGCAATAGTTCGGCCGAAATTTCTAAAAAGTATAGCCGAACTCGTTCTGCCGTTTAGATTGCCGGCATACTGACGTCGTGGGCAAATAGATTTTTTGTCGGAGATGGGAAAACCGGCAACAATAGTTCGACTGAACTAAAACTTCGACCAAAATTTTAAAATAGTTTGGCCGAACTCATATTTTATAAATATATCACCCGCGAACTTTTTTCATTTTCACGCGTTCTTGTTTGCATTCTCTGTTTTTCGCGGGGTTTTGTTGTGATTTTCGTTTCTGTTTGGTTTTGTGGCACTGCGGCTACTCTGTTACTAAATTTAGCACCCGCGAATCATTTCTATGGTGCTGCTGCTGCTCCCTTGCTGATTTGGCGCTCGCGAATTGCTACTCAGGAGTTGCATCAAGCGAATTTCCAGGTAATCTAACCATGAAATGAATAATTTGAGGTGATTGATTATGGAATATGCTGTTTACATGTTCGTAATATTACAATGAAATGAATTATCTGAGGCGATTGATTATGGAATATGTTGTTTACATGTTCGTAATATTACAGGAATAACTTACCTTGTAGATTCCGAATAGGTTATTTGTATAAATGCAATGGATTGAACTTACTTGCTTAATGTGTATGCTTATTAAGTACATGCTTTCAGGTTATGCTTACTGTGTGATCGTGTACAATCCATAATGAACCTTCATGAGTGCCTTGTCTCTACAACTGAGAACTCATATTGATATCTTCATAATACCTGCTTAGTTCCTATATGTTATGGGTTCCCCTTTGAAGGGTGTAACGAAGGGTCATTTGTCAGGTTGACTGAAATACCAGAACCCAGGCTTCCGAATTTATTTTTCCCCTAAGATTGAAACTTCTTCCAGTGATTGACTATGCCCCCCAATTCCACAGCCCTGGCTTCCTATTCCTTGTTTTGGGTATGAGCTAACTGCCTAATCTTAGAACAATGTGTTTTAAGACGGGAAAGAGTATTGTAATAATGAACATAGTAACTCCATAATTACTAGTGCTAACTGCTTGGTGGTGCCCATACTTACTTATAGTAATACAAGTAACTGATTACTATATACCAGTACATTATGCTCAAGAAGCACATTGGAAATCACCTTTATTGATTACTGTTTTGGGTATGAGCTAATTGCCTTTAATCTTAGAACAGTGTGTTTTAAGACCTTACTTGCTTAATGTGTATACTAATATCTTCTTAGTTCCTGCCTAATATTCATAATACCTGCTTAGTTCCTATATGTTATGGGTTATCCTTTGAAGGGTGTAACAAAGGGTCGTTTGTCAGCTTGACCGAAATACCAGAACCCAGGCCTTCAACTTTATTTATCCCCTAAGATTGAAACTTCTTCCAGTGCTTGACTGTGCCCACCCAATTCCACAGCCCTGGCTTCCTATTCCCTGTTTTGGGTATGAGCTAACTGCCTAATCTTAGAAAAATGTGTTTTAAGACGGGAAAGAGTACTGTAATAACGAACATAGTAACTCCATACTTACTAGTGGCTAACTGCTTGGTTGTGCCCATACTTATAGTAATACAAGTAACTGATTACTATATACCAGTACATTATTCTCAAGAAGCACATTGGAAATCACCTTTATTGATTACTTTTTTGGTTATGAGCTAACTTCCTAATCTTAGAACAGTGTGTTTTAAGACCTTACTTGCTTAATGTGTATGCTAATACCTGCTTAGTTCCTGCCTAATTTGCATAATACCTACTTAGTTCCTATATGTTATGGGTTCTCCTTTGAAGGGTGTAACGAAGGGTCGTTTGTTAGGTTTATCGAAATACCAGAACCCAGGCCTTCGACATTATTTTTCGCCTAAGATTGAAACTTCTTCTAGTGCTTGACTGTGCCCCACCAATTCCACAGCCCTGGCTTCCTATTCCCTGTTTTGGGTATGAGCTAGTTGCCTAATCTTAGAACAATGTGTTTTAAGATGGGAAAGAGTACTGTAATAACGAACATAGTAACTCCATACTTACTAGTGGCTAACTGCTTGGTGGTGCCCATACTTACTTATAGTAATACAAGTAACTAATTACTATATACCAGTATATTATGCTCAAGAAGCACATTGGAAATAACCTTTATTGATTAATTTTTTGGTTATGAGCTAACTGCCTAATCTTAGAATAGTGTGTTTTAAGACCTTGCTTTCTTAATGTGTATGCTTATTAAGTACATGCTTTCAGGTTATGCTTACTGTGTGATCGTGTACAAGCCATAATGAACCTTCATGAGTGCCTTGTCTCTACAACTGGGAACTCGTATTGATATCTTCATAATACCTACTTAGTTCCTATATGTTATGGGTTCTACTTTGAAGGGTGTAATGAAGGGTCGTTTGTCAGGCTGACCGAAATACTAGAACCCAGGCCTTCGACTTTATTTGTCCCCTAAATTTGAAACTTCTTCTAGTGCTTTACTTTTCCCCCCAATTCCACAGCCTTGACTTCCTATTTTCTGTTTTGGGTATGAGATAACTGCCTAATATTAGAACTGTTGAGGAGGTAAATCCCCTCTGCGGACAGAGGCGATCCCTACTAGCCCAGCAGGGGTCTAGCAACAAACAAACAATGTCATGACGTAGGTTCCTAATTACGAATGAAAAGGCTGGAGATAGAAGCCTACCTGGATTCCAACGCTAGGATCTGAAGAAGAAGCGTCTCCGTTCCTCAGCCTTGGCAGATCACAATCCCTCCACGATCTCCGCGGATGAACACCTGCACACAGAAGAAACGAACAGATACAAGCATAGAAACCAGCATACGTAACTAAACATCAGTCAGAAAGGACATTACTCGCATTAACATGATGGAAAACGTCATTAAAGGCCATTTTTTGTTACTTTTGGTGACGGTCAAAAAATGTTTGTCACCATTGATCATTCCAATGAGTTTTTGATGACGCTATTTGCATGTTAATATATTCTTTTTCAAAAGGTAACGATTTAAGGCCATTATTGTGGAGTATTTTTTATGATATTTCCAATGCCATAGTGGTTAGAATCAATCAATTTTTTAAGAAGTAATTAGTGTGTATCATTTCCCTCAAGTAATCACTAGTCGAATAGAGTTTTCCTATGAGTCAACACATGGTTCATATCTATTAAGTTTATTATCTATCAAATTCCCTTTAGATAAATTTCCACTAGTTTTTGTAGGAAATAAGACATAATCAAGCTATGAAAATTCTATTGATGAGAAAGGCCTAACACTCCTCAACAATCCGGGCACATCTTAAATTAATGCTTTGTCACACACTAACATTTCTTAGCACCTCGCATGTTTTGGAACATCTTTGTACCTAGAACATCTTGTCATGAAAATTATGCCAAAGCACATTGTGGAATGCGCTAGCACAACATGGAAATCTCCTAGCATATGTTGGCATGCATGTAGTCACTAGCATGCCCTGGAACACCTTCGTTGAATGCATTGACATACATTAGCACTTGGCACACAATGCCACTTGACATGTATTGGGACCTATTATTAGTGTGGCTAGCATGCCCCTTTTGAAAAAGATAAAGTCTCGACGTATTAACCCTCTTATATGTTCATTTACTTACATTTAGCTTGGTTATTCCTTTTTTTTCCTTGACACTTCTTGACAGATATTGACATACCCTAGCACCCTGCACATCCTTAGCACCTGGCATGTATTGGCATATCTTGGCACTATTTGGAACATATAATTAGCACACCCTGGAACTCCCTAGCAAACTTTGGCACTTCTTTACATGCCTTGATATTCCCTAGCATACCTTACCAACGCTTAGCATACCTTGTCACTCCCTCCTTGGCATGACAACTAGCACTCATTAACACTAGTCCATGGCACATGTTCCTCATATTCATTAAATTCCATGAATTTTGACCTAGTGCTCCCTTAATGTTTTGTCCTAGTACTCTTTAACACTACTCAATGTGCATTAGCACTTTCTAGCACACCTTAGCACTCTTCAACATGCCATTCCACTTTATAGCATGCATAATACTCCTTGACACATATTTGCGATTGGCACGTGTTGGCGCTTGGAAAGTATTATCATGTATGGAACACGTTGAGATGCCTTGGTATGATTTGGCATGGTTTAATATTAAATTTTTTTGAGATCAATTTTTGGAAAGTAGACGAGAAGTAACAAAGGAAGACTTGGCACTTAGAATGCACTAATACTTTGCACTTGGCACCTATTGGCACCTAGTGTTGGTGTGCCTAGCATGCCCCTCTTAGAAAAGGTAAATTGATGACTCATTAACCCTCTTATGTGTTCATTTCCTTGTAGTTTAACTTGTTTCTCCCTTTTGTTGCATTGACATTCCCTGGCATGCATCGAAACACCCTTGCACATCTTGGCATGCCTTATCACTTGACACATCTTATCATGTTTGACATGCCTTTTCACTATTTGGCACATCTTAGCGTCCCCTAGCACACCTTGGCACTCAAGTCCTCACAACTATCCTTTACATTTTTTCACGACCTGGGAACCCAATCAAGTCCTTAGCTACTGCAGTTCATGTGAAAACATTGGCATGCTTCAACCGCAACAACCTGAACAATTACACCTACTATAAGTAGATTGTGCCTTATTCACCTAAGAACTGTCTATAACTCATCTTATGCCACTCATATCCAAGCTCAACTTGTCACACTTAACTATTTACCAATACAAGGATCACATGATCTAGCCATGGCCATAAAACAACTAAGAAACATAGCTTACACAGACAATATTTCAGATGTATGCTCAGTTCATATAAACAATAGAACATTAACTGAGAGTTTGCAAGAACCACAAGATTCACAAGGCACACAAGATATAAGCTGACACAAGCTGAGTACCCCAAACTTATACACAACAATATACAATATGCAATTATCTAGAATAGTTTAAAACATGAGCATGTACCCAAAGTGTGCCACATCTAATATAAAAAAAATAACTAAAGGCAAAACAATGTTGTGCCTAGCACAAAGTGATCTCCCTTTGCCTAAAAATTCTATTTCGAGCCCCTTATAACAATCGTAGGCTTTCCTCCTATAAATCCTATTCTAAACTTCTCCTAACACACTTCGTCCTTAGAACACTTGAATTCGCTAACACTCCCTGGCACACACTCTTATTTGTTCCTTTCCATGCATTTTGACCTATTTATCCCTTGATATGCCCCGACACTCCCTAACAATCTAGTTCAACATGCATTGACATTGTTCGACATGTATTAACATGCCTTTTCAATCCTTTGCATTCCGTGACCCTCCCTATCTATCATGCCCTCACAACTACCCTTACTTAATTTTCAACTTGGGAACCCAACCAAGCCCTCGCTTGACTACAAGAGCTTGACTAAGTTATAGTTACTGCAACTAGACTATATTGTTGAATTGTGTAGTTTGGGAGATACTCAAGCCTAGTGAGATGGCTTTGTGTGATTTTGGTCACAAAAGGCTGTGTAGGAATAGAAGCCAAGGAAAGGGATTTTGGACCCAATACGGGGTTTAAAATATAAAATAAAATTTAAAAGGAAAATTAATATTTCCTAAGGTCTAAGTGGATAAAACCCATAAGTTCTAGAGGGTTCCTAAGAGGTCTAGGAAAAAATATTTAAAGAGTCCTTAAGATGAAGGAAATAACATCAAGTGAGAAGGAACTTATTTGATCAAGGGGGTGAAGAGATATGTAGTCCTAAATAAGCCATGATAATTATCATGTTTAACATTTATTAAGATGCCTCAGTATGCTTTGACATGGTTTAATATTAAATTTATTTGAGATCAGTTGTTGGAAAGTAGAAGAGAAGTAATAGAGGATGATTTGGCACTTAGAATGCATTAACACTTGGCACTTAACACTCAGTTCCACCTAGTGTTGATGTGCATAGCATGCCCCTCTTGGAAAATTTAAATTGATGAATTATTAACCCTACGATGTGTTCATTTCCTTGTATTTTAAATTGTTTCTCTTTTTTTTTTCCTTGATAGTCCCTGGCATGTATTGTCACACCTTTTCAGATCTTGGCATGCCTTAGAACTTGACACATATTAGCATATTTGGAATGCCTTCAAACTATCTGGAACATGTTAGAATTCCATAACATGCCTTGGCACTCATGCCCTCACAAATAGCCTTACATTTTTTCACGACTTGGGAACCCAATCAAATCCTTAGCTACTCCAATTCATGTGACATTGGTCTGCTTCAGTCGTAACAACTTGATCAATTTCACCTACTACAAGTAGATTGTGCCTTGTTCACCTAAGAACTTCCTATACCTCATCTAAGGCCAGTCATGTCCAAGCTTAACTTTTCCCACCTAAGAACTTACCAAGACAAGGATGATCACATCTAACCATGGCCATAAAACAACTAAGCAACATAGATTACATAGGAAATATTTCACATGTATGTCCAGTTCATATAAACAGTAGAGAATTAATTGAGAGTTTGCAAGAACCAAAAGATACACAAGACACACAAGATATAGGTCGACACAAGCTGAGTTCCCCAAAACTTATACACAACAATGTACAATATGGAATTGTCTAGAATAGTTTAAAACATGAGCATTTGGCCAAAGTGTGCCACATGTCATATAAAAATAATAGATAAAGGCAAAATAGTGCCCCAATGCAAAGTCTCCCTTTGTTTAAAATTGCTTTGTTGAGCCCCTTATCGCAATCATAGGCTAGCCTCTTACAAATCCTATTATGAACTTTTTCTAACACACTTCATCCTTGGCACACTTGAATTCACTGACACTCCCTGGAACACACTCTTATTTGTTCATTTCCATGCATTTTGACCTAGCTCTCCCTTGTGATGCCTCGACACTCCTTAACACTCCTCAACATGCATTGACATTGTCCAACATGTGTTAGCACACCTTTTCATTCCTTGGCATGCCCTAACCCTTCCTAGTTATCATGCCCTCACAACTACCCTTACTTAATTTTCAACTTGGGAACCCAACCAAGTCCTCGCTTGACTATAGGAGCTTGACCAAGTTACGATTACTACAACTATACTATGTTGTTGAATTGTGTAGCTTGGGAGGTACTCCACAAGCCTAGTGAGATGGGTTTGTGTGATTTTCACCACAAAAGTTTTTGTGGGAAAATAACCCAAGCGAAGGGGCTTTATACCCAAGATGAGGTTTAAAATCTAAAATAAAATTAAACAGAAAAATAACATTTAATAAGGTATAAGTAGATAAATTTTGTAAGTTCTAGAACATTCTTAAGAGGCCTAGCTAATAAAATCTATTTAAGGAGGCCTTAGTATGAAGGCAAGAACATCAAGTGATAAGGAGCTCATTTTATCAAGGAGACTAGGAGAGATGTAGTCCTAAAGGAGGTCGAGTTAGAGGGTTGAGTAAGTGTTGCTAAAGGGAGGCCATGATCATCCACCAAGAGTAAGATCATCATGTGAGGGTTCACAAGAATGTCACATACCTTAATGGGTTCGAGATAGGAAATAGGATGAAATATTGTAATTGGTTCTCTTAGGGCAGATAAAGCTCAAGAGAGGCAACTCATGAGAATTTGGGCATATAATTTCAGTGGCATTTCTGTGTGAAGTCTGCATCAAATTTTGAAATAGTAGAGAGGGTTGAGACCCTACCTTGTGGTGGTTACTAGGTTGCAAGGTCTGTGATAAAGACCAACACAAATGGAGGAGGGTATGCACTAGAATTTAGGGCCATAACATAAGTAGTCACAGGTGTAATATTAACTGAGGTAACCGTAGTTTGAGGGTACTCATAGATATCTAAAGTTTAGTTCAAGATTTAGTCAAAGAAATGACCAGAACATATGGATTCATATGAGCTGGGTCGAGTCTCTTATGGAGGAAAGAGTTGTATTTTTTCAATACAGGTGGATATGGTTTGTTCTAAAGCAATTAGAATAGAAGTATAATTCCCTATTTAGGGAGGTTTCCTAGCATGTTCAATCCATAAGGTATGCCATTAAGACTGTGACAAATCTGCATAGAAGAGGGGTTGTGACCCTTAGAGAGAGGTTTATCTCTGTAATATATACCAAAAATTTGGAAGATGGTTTGCAGAAGTATGTGTGGAGATAACAAATCCAAAAGAAGGTGGAACCTAAGTAAAATATGGAGCAAAATAAATGTGCCATATGTGGAATGGATTGACATGAATAGGAGTTGATTTTGTTCAATTGTCCATAGAGTTTTGGACGGAGATCTGAAGCAGCCTATAAACAGTTAGTCAATGGACTGTTAATGGATGATTTGTGACCCTAGTTCAGTCATCTACAAATTGTTAGAAGGATGATATGATAAGTAGTTAATATTTTTTCATAGATTTGACAGCAAATAAATTGGTACACAAGAATAGTGATTTTGAGAGGACTCAAATCACTATTAGGTGGCATATTTGAAGATCCCTAGATGAGGGTAGTGTTGTGGGCACTAGATCAGTAAATATTTTTACTGTGGTTGAGAAAATTGATGGTAGTCCAAGTACAATTGGAGGGTTAATGTTAGGTGAATATCAAATAAGAGCTCTAAGTCATGTACTTGTGAAGGGAAACAAGACTGATAGAAGGGTAGGTGTATTAGGCCTAAGCACGTGTAGAATTTGAAGGACTAAAGTAGCAGTCAAGTGGGCTAGCCAACTACCCCTAGTTCACTGTATTGTAGAGTATTGTGTCATTAAGAAGAAGGGAAACCTCCATATCCCTAGACTTGTCATCTTGGAGCAACAATATGGCAAAATTGGGTAGACCAAATAGTTGTTCACAATGGAGTTGTGAACAACTAATCGAAAACCTTAAGTGTTGCAGACCTTAAAGGAAAAAAGAGGTAGATATATGGAAAAGTTTTTTGAGCTGAGTTCCGTAACATAAAGGAGTTGAGTTCATGATATATGCAGATTGAAGAGTTTCATAATGGGAGGAAAGTGGACCTGCCAGATGTGTTCAAGACATGTGGATTGAAAGGGCTATGTGTACTAGCCACCATAAAAAATTGGTTCAAGTGTTGTCTTGTTCAAGGTATATTGGTTGTCAAAGGAATAACACCAAGCCCTAGTTGTATTCCTTGTATCAGTGTGATTGTAAAGGGCCATGATCCCGGGTACGATAGCTCTAGCCTATTCTATTACATTTTGTAATTTAACGAAGAACAGTTTGAAAAAGTTAAAAATTTTCATGTGCACTGATTGATTCCTTGATGTGTGTATATTTCATTGTGAAAAGTTGATGTGTTGTGGCACTTGAGTGTGTTTGCCTCAAATATTCTAAGACCAAACCCAAATTCTCATGTGTCATGGAAATTCAACATATCCCTTGTTCACCTAAGAACTACATGTAACTCATCCTAGACTACTCATGTCCAATCTCAATTGATCCCACTTAACAAGTTACCAAGATAATGCTCATCACATCCAACTGTGGTCATAAAGAAACTTATAAGCAACACAGTTTACATCTTGACATACCATAACACCTGACATGTCTTAAATTCCTTGGAATTATGTGGCATGTGTTAGCATCCCCTACATTCCTTTACGTGATTTTACACCCCCTAACACACCGTAGCACTTCTCGACACACCTTGGTAGTTTAACATACCTTGTGATTTCCTATCATATAACCCTGTCACTCCCTCCTTAACACACCAAACTCATTGACACTCCCTATCACACACTCTTATTTGTTCATTTCCATGATTTTTGATCTAGTGCTTCCTTGTGTTTACCTGATACTCCCTAACACTTCGTAGCACACATTTGCACACCCTAAAACCTGGCACATCTTGGCATGCCACGCTAGCACTCTAGCATTCCTTAGCACTACCTAACATACCTTGTCATTCTATCCTTAGAACACCTGAGCTCATTGAAACTCCTAGTCACAAACTCTTATTCATTCATTTCCATGCATTTTTACCTAGTGCTCCCTTGTCTTTCCATAGCATTCCTTAACATTCCTTGGCACGTGTTGGTACACCCTAGCACCTAGGACATCTTGGCATGTTGCCCTAGCCTCTAACATGACTTAACACTACTTAGCATACCTTGTCACTCCCTCCTTAGCACACTTGGAACTCACTGCCACTTCCAATCACAAACTATTATTTTTTCATTTCCATGCATTTTGAGGTAGTGCTCCATTGTGTTTCCTTGGCACTCCTAGTTAACACTTCCTTACATGCGTTGGCACATCTTGGCCGCATGTCGCCCTAGCACTCTAGCATTCCTTATCACTTCCAAGAATGCCTTGTCACTCCTCCTTATCACACTTGGAACTCGTTTAAACTCCTTGTCACGCACTCTTATTCATTCATTTCCATGCATTATGACATAGTGCTCCATTGTGCTTCTGTAGCACTCCTTAACACTCCTCGACACACATTGGCACACCTTGGAACTTGGCACATCTTGGCATGATTTCCTAGCACTCTATCATGCCTTGGAATTGCCTACCATACCTTGTCACTCCCTCCTTAGCACACCTAGAACTTGCTAACACTCCCTATCACACACTCTTATTCATTCATTTCCATGCAATTGAAACTAGTCCGCCATTATGTTTCCTTGGCACTCCCTAACATGTGTCGGTGCCAAACACTAGCACCTAGCACATATTGGAATGCCTAACATGCTTTGGAAATTTCTAGCATGTGTTAGCACTTCCTGGGATTCCCTGCACACCTTGGCATTCCCTATTTGTCATGCCCTCATAGATAACCTTACCTTTTTTGCGACTTGGGAACCCAACCGAGTCATTGAAAAAATAGTGTTATGTCTAGCACAAAGTCTCCCTTTGTCTGAAATTGCTTTTTCCATCCCCTTATCACAATCATAGGCTTTCCTCTTGCAAGTCCTATTATGAAATTATCCTAACACATTTCATTCATGGGACACCTGGAATTCACTAACACTCCCTGAAAAAAACTCTTATTCACTCGTTTCCATGCACTTTGAACTAGTTCTCCCTTGTGATGCCCTAACACTCCCAAGCAATCGTGTGATGCATTAACACTAACTGGCATGTGTTAGCACACATTTGAATTCATTGGGACGCCCTAGCACTCCTTAACTATCATGTCCTCATAACTACCCTTATTTCTTTTATAATTAGGAACCCAACCATGTCCTGCCTCGACAACAACAACTTGACCAAGTTTCATTTACCACAACTATACTATGCCTTATTCACCTAAGAATGGATTATAAATAATCTTAGGCTACTCATGGCCAATATTACTAAGTCAAGGCTCGCGTCCAATTGTGGCCATAAAAAAACTGAGCAACATAGTTTACATCTTGACATGCCATAACACCTGGAACGTCTAACAATCCCTTGGCACTATGTGGCACGTGTTAGCATCCCCTGCATTCCTTGACATGATTTGGAACTCCCTAACACACCCTACCATTCCCTGACATGCCCTGGAACTCTAACATGCCTTGGAAATGCCTAGCATATAACCTTGTCATTCCCTCCTTAGCACAGTTGGAACTCACTAACACTCCCTATCACACACTCTATATTCGTTCATTTCCATGCATTTTGAACTAGTTCTCCCTCATGTTTCCATGGTACTCCCTAACACTCCCTAACACACATTGGCACACCTTGACACTTGACACATCTTGGAATTTTGCACTGGCACTCTAGCATTCCTTGGCACTACCTAACATACATTGTCATTCCCTCATCACACCTATAATTTTATAACAATCCCTGTCACACACTCTTATTCATTCATTTCCATGCATTTGAAACTATTGCACCCTTGTTTTTCCCTGGCACTCCATAACACTCCTTGACATGGATTGGCACACCCTAGCACCTGTCACATCTTGGCAAGTTTCCCTAACCTCTAACACACCTTGTCACTCCCCCCGTTAGCACACTTGGAATTCACTGACACTTCCGGTAACAATCCCTTGATTGTTCATTTACATGAATTATTTTCATCTAGTGTGCCCTTGTGTGTCCCTAGGGCTCCCTAACACTTCCTATCATGTGTTGGCACACCCTGGCACTTGGCACATCTTGGCCACATGCCACTCGGCACACTAGCATGACTTAGCACTGCCTAGCATACCATGTCACTCCCACCTTAGCACACTAGGAACTCACTGACAATCCCTGTCAAAGACTCTTATTCATTTATTTCCATGCATTTTTATATATCGATCCCTTGTGTTTCCCTAGAAGTATCTAACAATCAACACACATTGGCACTTGGAACATCTTGGTATGCTTCCCTAGCATGTTAGCATGCATTGGAAATATCTAGCATATCTTGTCACTCAATCCTTAGCAAACCTGGAACTCCATAGCATGCCCTATAACTCCCTGACACATATTGGCTCTTGGCACTTAGTGGCACTTGAAAATTCTTGGCATGTATTTGGATGCGCTGGAATTCCTTGGCATGGTTTAAGATAAAATTTATTTGAGATCAATTATTCACAATTAAGAGAGAAGTAATATAGGATGATTTGGCACTTAAGACACACTAAAACTTGGCATGTATTGGCACTAGTGTTGGTATGCCTAGCATGCCCCTCTTGAAAAGGTAAGGTCTTGAATTATTAACCCTCATATGTGTTCATTTATTTTCATTTTAACTTGGTGTTCACTTTTGTCGCCTGGCAAGTCTTCTTGACATGTGTTCACATACCCTAACACCTGAAACATCTCGTCGTGCCTTAACATATGGCATATCTTGGCATGCTTGGCATGCATTGGCATGCCTTGGCACTATCTGACACATGTTAGCACACCCTAACACTTCTTCAAATTCCATAGCATTCCATAGCATGCCTTGTCACTCCCCCCTTGGCATGTCTGACACTCGCTGACACTCCCCAACACACCCTCTTATTCATTCATTTTCATTTATTTTTCATTTGATGATTTATGTTTGATGGGGTGAATATCTAGAAAGAGTTCCTTTAAGAGTAAAAAAATGATCGCACCATTACTGACATAAGTAATTGTGAGATTCTACTTGAATGACATTAGGAAACTAGACAAGAGATTTTAAGAATGACATTTTTAGGGTTTTATTTATTTATTATTATTATTTTTTTTATGGTGTGGGGATGATAAGAAGTGAGTAGTCAATATGGTGTGTGAATGCTTAGAACACCTTCTCACTCCCTCCTTGGCATGACAACTAACACTCATTGCCACTCCCTGACACACCCTCATATTCATTCACTTCCATGCATTTTGACCTAGTTCTCCCTTGTGTTTTCTTAGTACTCCCTAACACTCCTCAGCATGCATTGACGCTCTCTACTTAGCGCTTTTCGACATGCCCTGCCACTTCATAGCATACATAACACTACCTAACACACATTGGCACTTGGAACATGTTAGCGCTTGGAAATTCTTAGCACGTTTGACATGCATTGAGATGAGTTGGTATGCTTTGGCATGGATAAATATTAAAGTTATTTGAAATAAATTATTGGAAAGTAGACGAGAAGTAATAGAGGAAGATTTGGCATGTAGAATGCACTAACACTTTGCACTTGGCACCTATTCGCACCTAGTGTTGGTGTGCCTAGCATGCCCCTCATAGAAAAGGTAAATTGATGACTTATGAACCCTCTTATGTGTTCATCTCCTTGTAGTTTAACTTATTTCTCCATTTTGTTTCCTTGACCGTCCCTGACACGCATTATCACACCCTTGCACATCTTGGCATGCCTTAACACTTGGAACATCTTAGCATGTTTGACATGCCTTCACACTATCTGTCACATATTATCATTCCCAAGCATGACTTGGCACTCATGCCCTCACAACTAGCCTTAATTGGGAACCTTACATTCCCTGGAACACCTTGGAACTCCTTCGTTTTCATACTCTCATAGATAGCCTTACTTTTTTTGCAACTTGGGAACCCAACCAAGTCATTAGAAAAAGAATGTTGTGCCCAACCCAAAGTCTCCCTTTCTTTGAAATTACTTTTTCCACACCTTATCACAACGATAGGCTTCCCTCTCGCAAGTCTTCCTCTGAAATTCTCCTGAAACAATTCATCCTTGGGACACCTAGAATTCACCGACACTCCTTGGAACACACTCAGTATTCATTCATTACGAAGAATTTTGATCTAATTCTCCATTGTGTTCCCCTGGAACTCCCTAACACTTCTCAACATGCATTGAAATTGTCTGCCATGTGTTAGCACACCTTTTCATTCCTTGGAACTCCTTAGCTATCATGCCCTCACAACTACCCTTATGTTTTTTAGAATTGGGAACCCAAACAAGTCCTTCCTTGACTATAATATCTTGACCAAGTTACAATTACTAAAAGTACACTATGCGTTGTTCACCTAAGACTTTCCTATAACTCATCTTAGGCTACTCATTTCCAATCTCAACTCATCCCACTTAACAAGTTACCAAGTCAAGGCTCACATCCAACCGTGGCCACAAAACAAATAAGCAACATAGTTTACATCTTGACATGCCATAACACCTAGAACGTTTAACACTCCCTTAGCACCATGTGGCATGTGTTAGCATCCCCTACATTTATTGGAATGTTTTTCACTCCCTAACACACCCTAACACTCCTTGCCATTCCCTAACAGTCTAGCATGCCTTAGCACTGCCTAACATATAACATTGTCACTCCCTCCTTAGAAGACTTGGAACTCGCTGACACTCCCTATCACACACTCTTATCCATTAATTTCCATGGATTTTTAACTAGTTCTCCATTTTTTTTCCGTGGAAACCCCTAACACTCCTTGGCACACATTGGCACACCTTGACACCTGTCACATCTTGGCACGTCACCCCAACACACTAGCATTCCTTGGAACTACCTAGCATACCTTGCCACTCCCTCCTTAGCACACCTAGAACTCACTGACACTCCATGTCACACACTCTTATTCATTTCCATGCATTTGAAACTAGTGCTCCCTTGAATTTCCTTAGCATTCCATAACACTCCCTGACATGCATTGGCACACCTTAGAATAACCTAAATAACCTAACCACCACGCAAAGGAGAATGGAATGCCACGCAAGCGGTACACTAAACATTTTGTATTTGATAATACTCTCACATAAGGAAATAGAAGTAAGAAATTCAATCCATTCATTCATCAAATGTTAGAATAACCTTGTCCACTCAGATTCGAAAATAAAATAATGAGCCTATAGTTACACACATCAACCAAAATAGTGAAAAAGTAATAAGAAAAAAATTATAAATAAAATATGAATTAACCCAATACTAATCACATCATAATATAATATAATGACATGTTAAATGGCCACACCATTAATTTCTCTTCTTTTCTAACAACATTAGAAATCATATTAAGATAACGTTACACTAAAATATTACATAAATTTCTTATCATTTTTAACAACAATAAAAACTATACTAAAGTGACATTACATCATTTTACTAAAAACCATATAAAATAACATTACATCAAAAATGACATAAACTGTCCAAATTTTGTGAATAAATAGATGAACACAAAAATTATTTGGACTACCACAACTTTATTCAACCAATCATGCCAAATTTCTATAAACCACTAGGAATTCCATACGAGTTGAAATTTCAACAAACTCAATTTCACTTCAAAGTTGGGCCACTCACAAATTTTGAAGGGTGGAAGTCTAGCAATCCACATTAGTTGTCTAGTCAATCTTTTAGTCAAATTTGTTTAATCAATCGTTAAATTAAGATTTATTAGAAGAGATTTGAAATTTCGTATACGGAAATAATTCCGAGGAAAACGCAAATCTTATCTGGAAATAATTTCGAGGGAAAATGAAAATCCAATATAACAGGCTTGGAGCAGCACATCATGTCTGATCATCACTGTGAAGATGAGCCTCATCAACATTCAATTACGATTGCAAGATATTTAAAATTTAGTATCTGAAAAGAATTCCTAGGGAAAACACAAATCCAAAATAACAGGCATGGAGCAACACATCATGTATGATCACTGTGAAGATGAGCATCATCAACATTCTGAGGTGGGTAGATGCCATCTGCAAAAATTATGAAAGTACGATATTGACAAACACAGGGAAAATCAGATCTCCATAAATGACATCTTCGTCAGGATTCAATACTGTTGTCGAGTCCGACATTGAGGCCGCAAAGCAAGTTAGTAAGCCCTACATTTCCCCTGGCTCTATTTTTAAAATGTTGGGAAAAAATACTAAATTCTGTGGCCTTTTTGGTACCAAAAAGTCGAAGATGCAGCGAAGTAGAAGAACAGGGCTATGGTCACGACCCTGACTGTTGAAATTCGACATACCAAGGCCAGATTGCATGAAGAGATTCCCAAGTTGCAGAAATTGGATTAAAAAAAGGTCTGGATTAGTTATCCTTTATTTTATCCAAGTGTTTTTTAGGGCTTTCTCAGGGTTTCATAGATTTTCTCTTCAGTTACTCAATATTTTAATGATGTAGCAGCCTTTTCATCTCAATGTTCAATGGCGTAGTTCCAGGAAGCCCGGATTCGAACATTTTCAGAGCAGCACCTGTTCCAGAAAACCAATTGGTAAGGAGGCTTTAAAAATCCACTTGTCATATTATTTCATATTTTATTTCAAATTTACACCAAAAACATCACTGTAATCTTCTAGAGTTACAAAAACGTAATATTCTTTTAATATGTTCCTGCATACAGGGAATCAACAGGATTACTTCTATTTTCATAATATCAAATGTATGTTTGACAAAAGTCTCTATCACTATATCCCCGCTATCCACAACATCAACTATGCTCTGTTGAGCAGCATCTTCAACCACTTCCTTACCAATACAAGACATGTTGAAGCCATATACATTTCCCAAAACGATAGACTAGTTCCACCTTTTCCAACACCAACCACATACATCTTAGCTATGTCTGGAAGGATTGCTCCACTAGGTTTCAACCAATGATCACGAGCATAAATAACTGAGCTGAGCAATGATCATAAAACATGCACTATCGCATCCACTCACTCACTATCCCATCTACACTTTGACTTTCAATTGCCATGCAATTTTCAATATCTTCTATCATGTTGTGGACTACACTAATAACTCCATGCGAGTTTTGATTTTTGGAATTTTCACTTTCTTCATTGAGCATGTTATTTTGTTTTCCAGTCTAACAAGCTACAAATTCCATCTTCTCAGTTTCTTCAACTGCAATTACTTTTACAGTTCCTACCTAAGATTCTTTTACAGCTCCTACCTAGCTAAGATTCTTTTACAGCTCCTACCTAATGACCACCTCCAAATGTTTATTTCTCATTAATTTTGGAAGAGGGGGATTCTTTTGGTGTATTGAATGGGGAAATGAGACATAAGGGTATCATAAATGGGTAGAAGTGAGAGTTACTAAAATCTATAATCCTAACATTAGGGAATGATATGGGGCCTTAGGACCCGAGGGCAGAGGGGCTAGTGAGCCTAGAGAGAAGGCAATAAGAGAAATTGATTAGGGAACCCCCAATAGTTGTGATAAGGGGATTAGGGGCCCTATTATCATAACCCATAAGCCCTTAACCCATAACCACTAAATTCCCTATCCTTGTAACCCCCAAACCATAATCCTTTAACCCCTACACTTATAACTCATAACCCATTAAACCCTTGATCCCTTAAACCCTAAGCCACTAAACCCTTAACCCCTAACTGCTAACTTAGAATCCCTTAACCACCCTTACAAGTCATGAAAATGTAACTTTTGGAAGTAGTTTTGGACAACCGCCCCCAAAAGTCATTAGAATTAAAATTTTAGATGCGGTTGTTAAGTGACCGCCTCTAAATGTTAAATTCTCATAACTTGTATAAGGAGTAGAAGTCCAGTGCCTAATCTGATACTACTCCATGATAACTTTGATTATTTTGGACGTGAATTGCGTTTCATGGTCGGTAATGATCTCTCTTGGCACACTGAGCCTGGTAAAAATCTCCTCATAAATAAAAATTGACAATTTCCTATTCATTTGTTGGAGCTAGCGCCTTGGCCTCGAACCATTTCGTAACATTATCAATGCACACTAGAATATATTTCTTCTTTCGGGAGATTGGCATGATCAGGTCTACAAAATCAAGGGCCCACCTTTCGAATGGTTTGACTGATACTTGGGGCTGTAACAACATTTTTTTTTCTTGAACTGGCCTCCCCATTCTATATTAGTTATCGCATTGGCTGGTATGGGGGATGATTAATCAAAAGGGCTTGAAGTGCCATTGCATGGGGCTTCATTTGATTCAATTCCATGTTGCATATTTTTTGATTAAACAAATGGTACCCATGGTGAGGAGGTCTTTACCTTTTTAATTGCATGAAGAAAATGTCAAGGGAGAGGGCACCATTAGGTTTTCCCATTGAACCCTAATTCAACCAAATTCAATTCACTCCTTCATGTTCCATTGCATTTGATTCTTGGTTGTTTGCCTCGAGCACATGATATAGATAAATGGAAGAGAATAAACTATTATATGATGAATAAAGAGTTTAAAATTGCCAACAACAATCAAAGAAGAAAAATGATGTTCTTTTGTCAACATTATTCCTTCCTTGAACCTCAATTTACCCAAATTCTAATTCACTCCTTCATTTGCCATTGCATCTGATTCTTGGTTGTTTGCCCCGAGCACATGATATACATAAACATAAGAGAATCAACTACTATATGATGAATAAGGAGTTTAAAATCGCCAACAACAATCAAAGAATAAAAATGATGTTCTTCGGTCAACATTAATCCTTGAAGTAATGCATATGCTTCCACTTGATTTCTTGAGATTGATCCTATTCCCCATACAAAAGACAATTCCATTTTTCCTTTGGGACAAAGGATAACCTCTTCTACTACAATATTTTTTCTAGTTTGTGACAATTTCTTCTCCATACTAGGTATATAACACCTCACCATTTTTTTCTAAATGGTGGGAAAACTTATCACAACTCAATGGCCAAACAAACAACAAGGACAACCATCACTAGTTGTTATCTGATAATGCAGGTTGACTCATCACTATTATTCAAGGAAAACCATGCCACCTGTAATTACCCGCTAGTGGTCCATAATGGGACAAAATTTTACTCTTGCGAGGTGCCTCTAGGTCATGGGCCATTGACTTGTTTCCTTACGTTTGAACAAGACGAGTACGATACACAACTAGCTCATTCCAAACCCGATAAGAGGAGTACGAGTTCCAAACCCGATAAGAGGAGTACGAGTTCCAAACCAAATAAGAGGAGTACGAGTTCCAAACCTAATAAGAGGAGTACGAGGCACAAGTATATAATTATTCCTCGAATATTTATGTGAAGATTTTGTTTCATTTCTTCTATCTTTGAAGGCTATTAACAATTTTCGAGCAGACACGGCTTCCCGAGTAGTGAAGAAGCATGCACGAACATCAACCCTCAAAATGGTAGCGGTGAAAACCCCAAACAAGACCCTTAAGAGTGTCAAGAAGGCCTTGCTGATGAAGCCCGAGGCTAAAGTTTTTGAAAATGCCGAGAAACTAAAAAACTAGCTCTTGTGGAGGACATCAGAGTTGTCAAGGTTCCAGTAAAGAAATGGAAAAGCAAAAAAACTGGGAAGTTAAAAAAGCAGTGCCAAAAATGTCGTCGCTCTTGAGAAGCCAACCCGTCTGAGTGAATTTGGGCCCAACAAAGGTAGAGTTTCAAGGTCTATCTTATAAACAGCTCAAGTTGTTTGGTAGGGTTTAAATTTGTGCGTATGAAACGATTAGGATATGTTTATTAGAATAATTTGAGGTTTAATATTTTGTCACCATGATATTAATTGATTTGTGTTTTATTAAGAAAATGTATCATCTTCTTGTGTTTCATATTTCTGTATATATAGAAAAATAATTAGCAACACTCTTGGTTTATAGGGTTACACATTTTTTGTGCTATTTTGAACTTGTGCCAAAGTTTGCGCAAATTATCTCTATCATTCACTAGGGTTCTTACATGGTCTTCTTGCAACCTGTATCGACCACCCTCTCGAATCCTCTAGCCAAAACCCCAACTAGGATATGGGCATATCTTTTTGATGAGACTGATCATCAAACTCAACAATATATCATAGGTTTGTCATTACTAAAACTGAAAGGAAATTTTTAGTTAATCTAGGTACATGTAAAACACCATTGAGCTCAAAGATATCACCCAATGGAATTTGGAGTGAGATAGATCCCATTCTTGCTGTTGCATATTTGAAATCATCATCAAACATACACTTGTATGCTTGCAACCATATGTTTGGTTGCTCCAATATCCATGTACCATTTGACACCATACATTGTGTTGGATGAAAGAGATGAGATCATGGAGAAGTATGTCACAAGCTTGAATGAAAGCTCATCCACTCTAACAAATACTGTTTATGTTGTTATTTCTTGCCCTTCCCCTTCTTTTGAGGAAACTAATAAGGATAGTTGTCAAACTCTTGACACATGAAACACTTGATATGGCCCAAGAATTTCTTACCATTGATTCGAGGAATCTGAATTTTCTTTCTCTCCTGCTGACCTATACTAGGTCCCCTATTTTTTCTGGCATTCAATATATTTTTAGTGAGGGTTAGAATTTTTATCTTTCATCTCTATACCTTCAACTCACTCTAGTTTGTATCTTCTTGGATAAAATCATCCCATAACTTCTCAAGAGTCAAAAGTGGAAAGCTTTCTCGGGCATAGGCACCTTAGACAAAAGGTTTCCATGAAGATGAAAGCCCACTCAAGGCTGTGTACCGAATCTTCATGCTCGAGCTCTTTTCAAGTTGTTGCACATTGATCATAGAGTTTATTAATTTTTATCAAAGAAGTGGCTGCAATATCTATTTTGTTCATTTGTGTGGCTATAAGCTTGATCCTTAGAAGCATATTTCAATTGATGTTCTCACCCCGATATATAGTGAAGATAGCATCAAACATCCCGTTACTGATGGTTTTACTGATAATGTGTGGGATCCTTCATGGAGTCCAGGATGAATTGCTTTGTTTTGGCTATATTATTTTTATTTTTTTGTCAACTTTATAGATTGGTAGGTTGTTCAACTTTGGTATTTACAAATGCCAAAGATCATTCTCCTCCAACAACATCTATATTTTCACTTTCATGGTATGAAATTGGAGGGACGTTATAATCTGTCTTTGTATCGATTGAATGTAGTCAAAATATTACTCTTGGATTACACTGTTAGAAAAAATAGATCAAGTACCTAAAGAAAAACTATCATAGGTCCATAGTGTTTTTCTCAAGAATGAATCCAGGGCATCTGTTAATTTCTGAACATGTTCTATGCCATTTTAGATTAGGGCACACAATACTGAAGGAGATAGAACATACTAATAGATCGATGGAAGACAAGCCAAAACAGAGATGATGAATGGTGGAGTTATGACGATCAACAGGATGCTTCTACCAGCAAAGTCTCCAACAGGTCATTCAGCCAAGCGTGTCACACATAACCTCAGAACAACCCAAACAAAGAACATTCCATAGATATGCAGCTCCAATGCCATCCAGAGAGAGATAATTCCTCCACACAATGTGTGTTAAATTAACTCTAAGTCTCTCCAATATATAGGAATCTTTAAGGGTGTGTGACACGTCCTTTAAGACATTTAAGTCTATATTTTATTCTAGGTCGACCTAGCACATAAGTGGAATAAATTCAAAGTACATGTTTTGCTCATCCAATAGAGATGATCTTTAGATCAATATTACACCTCTCCGAAAGAGGAATCCAATAAAAATATTGGGATCATAATCTGAGTAGCACAACCCAAAGTTTGAACCTAGTTGTCCAATTTTAACACTCCCTCTCAACTAGGGAGAACTTCGTCCACAAGTGAAATCCATACATCGTGCGTCATCCCACTGTAACTTGATTTGCTGGCCTCTTTATTTAAGAACAGAAGTGGGTCAGTCACAAAGACATCATACCTGGCTGACAGATTTAGCCCAGAGGTCTGAAACCTCACTAGGACTCAAGAGAGTCATATACTAACCCAAAGTTAGTTTCATTGATCCGAAGTCAGTTGGAGGTCCGAAACGTCACTAGGACTCAAGAGAGTCATAAACTAACCCGAAGTCATTTGGAGGTCCGAAAACTCACTAGATTTTATCCCAGATCAAGTGGTTGGACATGTGCCATCCTAGATAGAGAGTACAACAATATCTGATGCGTCCATTAGTCTTTGCTACTAGTCTCTAGCTTTTCTTACCTCATTGGCCAAATGAGAGGTACTTCGCATGAGTTCAAAAATCCATGGGTAGGATGCATACGGGGCACAGATAAGAGAGAGGTAAACCATATCAATATCATCACGGTGGGGTAGAAGCACACCAACTAGGTTCGGCAAGCCTAGCCCTGTGGTTACTTATAGCACCAAATCTATCCCCAAAAAACCCCTTGGAGCTCCCAGAGCTCATCGTCCAGCAGGACCCTTAGAATAGGGTCATTCCATGATTCCAAGATTCTCACGGAAGGTTAGGAACATGACCTTCCCCAATGGCATTATGAGAATATCCGTGACCTGCTCATCAGTTCCTATATGATTGAGCCTTATGGCGCCTCACTGTACCATATCCCAGATAAAGTGGTACTAGCCATCAACATGCTTGGATCAATCGTGGAACCTAGGATTATATGACAAATGAATCCCCCTCTGGTTATCACAAAGGATAATGGTGGCATCTAGCACATGCGCGAACAACTCATTGAAGAGATTTCGCAACCAATTGACTTCACAATGGGCCATACATGCTGCAATGTATTCGACCTCAGTGGTGCTCAAGGCTACCAACTTTCGTTTCTTGCTCGAAGCAGATCTACTTGTGAATTAACATCCATATGTGCTTTTACGATCCACCACACTGCCAACCCAATCGACATAAGTATATCCATGGAGTGTCATAATCCCGACAGTGTATCTCAGCCCATGGTCTATCGTGCCTCAGAGATATCTCAAGAGTTTCTTGGCACCAACCCAGTGAATGTTATGATCAACCATGTGTTGACTCAAAGTGTTCACTGCACAACATACGTCCGGATGAGTGTTTACTAAGAACACCAGATCCCCTACGAGTTGATGATACTCAGTAGGATTTTCTAACATGGGCCCAGCAGCACTGCCGCTCAACTTTTTAGAAGTTTAGCTCCATTAGTGTCGACACGGACTTGCAGTCCATCATACTAAATATTTCCAGAAGCTTCACAATATATTTTCCTTGAGAAAGGAAAATCTCACCAGGTCTCTGCCAGACCTCCAGGCCTAACAAGTAGTGCATCAATCCTAGGTCCTTCATCTTGAACTCATCAACGAGCTCCCTCTTGCACTGATGAATGAGAGGGTCAACACCTGTCAGGAAGAGGTCGTCCTCATACAACACCAGAATGAGAGGCTTATCTCTATCAACCTTGAAGTAAAGGTTCAGATCAACATTACTACAAGTGAAGCCCAAATTCATTAGGTAGCTATCTATCCTCTCGTACCAAGCTCTGGGTACTTACTTCAACCCATAGAGGGATTTCTTCAACCTGCAGGCATGGGTGTCCCTATTTTGGACTTCGAACCCCAGAGGTTGCTCAACATACAACTCTTCCTTTATCGCATCATGCAGAAATGCAGTCTTTACATCCATCTGATGAAGACTCCATCCTTGCGTAGCAGCAAGGGCTATGATTGATCAAATGATGGTATATCGGGCCACAAGTGCAAGTGTGTCATCATAGTCTATGCCTTCCTCACAGGCAACGAATCTTGCCTTGAACTTTTCAGCACTCCCATCAGATCCATGCTTGATTTTGTATCGAGGTGACAACAACTTTGATCTATGGTCTAGGAACCATTTCCCATACATCACCCTCGCATCCTTGCAGATTCAGATAATTTACAGCTTCTTCAAATGATCTAGGCTCATATTGTACTCATGGCAACTAGATACCCTTGGTATTTATATGGCTTCTTGGTTTTCCTCTAGAATTTCCCCCTCTGAAGCCATATGTTTCTGAGCCATGAGGGTATTCTTTCGTTCAGCAATGGTATCCACTCAGGAGCATATATAGTTGTATTCTCCCTCTTAATGCCAGCTTCTCACTCGAGAGAAGACATTTATTTTAAATGAGGGCATCCCAGACACCAGCTTGGAAAGGATTTTTATTCTCCCATGGTCAAAACCATCCAAGACCACAGTCTTTTTCTAAAGACTCCAACAATGTGTCTGAAAGCTACAAAAACACATTTTACCATTACGCTCCAATGTGAGACTACTACTGTCACATGCTTACTGCTACATAGGTGTCTAACTATGTCACTGCCCAACAGGGAGAATATATATATCAACAAGCCTCAGCTTGTGTTAGAAGTCCTGTTATTCTGAGGAGGTCTGCTGTAGCTTCCTCAACCAACCCTCTTTACTGCGACCCATAGAACTAGGAATCCAAACATGATTCCTTCTTTCATAATTCTGCACTTGAGAGCTTCATCCACTACATCTAGCATCTCATCCAACACTCCTTCTTAATTTCATATCTGCCCAACTACAATTAATAGTTGACGGATCTAGGGCTACAAGACTTCAGATCCTGGTTCTGCGATTGTCTCCTAAATTGCACAGATCTAGAAACCAATCATACAAATGTTCAAAAAACAGAATTTACTCTTCTACATGTCAATCCATACCTTATGTGATACCTTTCTGATAGGCAGATCTAGCTCAGTCATAAGTGCCCAACTCCTGAACATGTGGTAAATGACACAGTATATCATCTTCTAAATATCACTATGGTCCTGCTTATGCATAGATCTATGAATTGGGTCTGCGGCTGCAATCTACAGCGTTGTTCCTACTCACCACCAGTAGGATCCTTGATCATCCTTACTTATACAGAAATTCAATCTACAGCTGCAAAGATTACAAAAAAACCTTTACCTAGAACTTCCACCTACAAACCTGGCCATTCAGAATCTGGATATAACTATTATGATGTGAAAATTAAGGACTGCTCTCATAGCCACATGAGACATCCGATCTCCTTTCTGTATTTTGGTGCAACACAGGTTGTAGACACTCTGAAATAATGAGTACTGGTTAGGAACATAGTCAGCTCATGGCATCTTGTTTACGCAAAAAAGATATGAGATTTCACTGCGGCTTCCCCTTATATACTCTCTCTACCACTGTGCATGCCCTTAATCATCTTCAAGTATTTAAGAACTGAGCATTCCATTCACTATTCAAATATGACAGGTATCAACCTTCTTACGCAGTCTCCATGTGACATGACTTAAATCAACCTTTGAATTTGGTGAGATTCTCTGCCTAAATTTGAATATGAAAATAGTCCAAACAGCCTTGGATACTAGCTGGTGGAATACACCTCTTCAAAGCATCTCTTAAACAGAGCTTTGCTAGCTGTCCCTTCGTCCAATCAAAATACAAAATATATACAAAAATAACACCACAAACTTACCTTGGAGATAGTGGCTCAAAGAAGGGCTGCGACATCCTCCAAAGGAAGTAGGGATTGCGGCCCATTTGCTGTCATTGCTCCAAGATATCAGCATGCACTATACATCAGTTTATGTGTAACTTCAAACTTTCTGCCCTCATCAAAAATTTAATTAGGGCCTACAGTATTCTCCATAAGGGACAGACCACCCATAAAAACAACCATTACTGTTGTTGTCTCCTTATTTAAGTGGGGTGACAGCTTGCATGGCTATCATAAGATGCCACACACACACATAAAGCAGACCTTGAAACTTTGGCTTCCACACAAGAAGTAACTCCAGCAGGTAGTGGCTTTGGTCAACAATCCAAGTTTCTCAGGTTAGTTAGGGCCAATCTCCAATTCAGAATTTTGCCTCAACAATAACCATAGATCCCAGATTATCTCTGCAATTCGAGTTTACAGATCTGAGCCTTTAAGGTATCACTGTACAACGGAAACAAATTTTGCAATGATGACCGAGTTTAAGACTGAGGCAGGGGTTCAATGCTTTAGATCTATCTTTAAGTCTGAGCTCTTCAAACTGGTCATAGGAATGAAGATAAACACGAAATTGATCACTTGCCTAACCGAGCCCTCCAATACTGCCCAGATTTCTTCCTAAGGGGCTGCGGCTTTCCTTCAACAAAAGGCTGCCCCTTTACGCTACAAATTTAGGGTAGATTCCTCCCTTAGATGCAGTGGAATCCTACAGTTGCAGCAACATCGTACAGTTGCAGTGGTAGCCTCTATAGAGGATTTTCCACCCTTAAACAGACCCTCAAACAATTCCTACTTGACTCGGCTTTATAGCAACATCTTCGGTTTCCTGAAATAGGCTTCAGACAACCTTATTTCTCCATGCTGGTCGTCCTCTTTTGCTACGGCAATATTTAGTGAAGCTTTAAGGCTTGCCACATTTATAGAGGCTTCTATTTTTTCTCTCATGCAGGCTTTGTTGTAGTGCTATGGCCTACGGCCTAGCACACAGCAGCCTAGAGCCTTTGGTCCCCCAAAAATAGTGCCCAAACAGTGCAGCGTTTAGCCCTTAAGGGCTCAGCCTAACAGTTAGCAAGCTCGACCTTCATTATAGCAGTTAATAAACCCAAATGAAGCTCCTTCTTCTTGCTGTGGTAGCTGTGTCTGGGGCACAGGAGAAATTCTACTTCACCAAGTCCTTTTCTAGAGGTAGCGTTGCACAAAATGGATCAATAGATCGGGGATCAACACAAATTGGGCATTGTCTTCCCCTTAAGCTCTGAAACCATGTTAATTTCTGAACATGTTCTATGCCATTTCAGATTAGGGCACACAATACTGAAGGAGATAGAACATACTAATAGATCAATGGAAGACAAGCCAAAACAGAGATGATGAATGGTGGAGTTACGTCGATCAGCAAGATGCTTCTACCAACAAAGTCTCCAACAGGTCATTCAGCCAAGCGTGTCACACATAACCCCAGAACAACCCAAACAAACAATAGTACATAGATATGCAGCTTCAACGCCATCCAGAGAGAGATAATTCCTCCACACAATGTGTGTTAAAGGAACAAGTCTCTCCAATATATAGGAATCTTTGGGGGTGTGTGATACGTCCTTTAAGACATTTAAGTCTAGATTTTATTCCAGGCCGACTTAGCACATAAGTGGAATAAATTAAAAGTACATGTTCTACTCATCCGATCGAGATGATATTTAGATAAATCTTACACCTCTCTCAAATAGGAATCCAATAAAAATATTGGGATCATCATTTGAGCAGCACAACCCAGAGTTTGAACCTAGTTGTCCAATTTTAACAACATCCCACTGTTGAAACCTTCTGACAACTTCCTATCCCCAGTAGAAGTCTGGGGTTATTGGAAGGTTTCAACAAATATGCTCTTTAGCTATGAGAATTCCATTAGATTAGGACGTATCTCACAAAGTGTTGCCCTGAGACTATTAGTCGTTTCTCTTGTCTTTTTGTGGTCATTCACTTCTCTTTTCATTGTGTGGGTCACTCCTTTTAGCCCCAAGTACATCATAGTACTCCAGGTTCAAGGTGTAGGATAAAGAATGCAGACGAGTGGCATTTGTTCCATCTTTTTATGATTACGTCCCTTAGGGTTCCAGACAAAAGAGGGCCCCACTCCTTAAGAAAATGTTGAATTCTTTCCAACAAAATGTTGACACCCTCCAAAATGTCACATCAATATCCCAAAGTAATAAAAAATCAACAAGTGGCTCCATTATGGAGAGAAAATCTCGACTTGATCACATCAAGCCTCATGAAGAATGGTAATTCTAATCCAAATTGTCTTTTGAAGTTTGCCACTAAAGACTGAACCATGGAAGATAATGTTGTCCTCGTTTCTAATAATTGTTTAAACATGATATAGTCAGATTCAAATCTGGTTTCTCCAACCTTTAGAGTTGAATATCAACAAATTGTCGGTATATTGCTTCAGCATGTTGGTGGGTAGCAATAAAAATTTGAATTTTTATTCCATTTTCACATACAATTTTCATCCCTTGAACTTCGACAACAATATATTTCATAGGAAAATTTAACCTATGAAGCAAACAGGGTCAAAAAAATATGGTATGTTACTTTGCATGAGCATTTTCTTTGATCACCTGCATGACATTTGAAGGACCAACGATCTTAATTGCTTCTAATTTTTTTAGCTCCCCAATCAATTGTCTTCTCCTCCCCCGAAGCTACTATAGCCCTCAAGAAGTATGGACCTGTAGGAGATAGAGTGTTTACCAAGGGCTTATTGGTCATATTGGTCTAACCATCAGAAATATAATGGACAAGCCATTACAACTCCAACAAGTACCAATCAGTTTTTTTACCTTTTACAACCATCCATTAAAGACTTATAATTAGCATCAGATACGCCTGGAAGGCGCCTCGGAAGCTCCACTGCCATAGTGTCTCATTATCCACTACCTATAGTTCTCAACTCTTAAATCTCCTTCTATCATACCATCCTCTGTCGGAACACCAATACACATAGCCTTGTGTCAGATTCATATTGGGATTATCTTGCTACACTTCAGTCGATCTTTGCTCATTTGTAATAATAGATTCTGAATTGACAAAACATTCAGCCATTTCATTGTTTATATTGCTTTTAGACATACTTGTCGCTGTTGACATAGTGTGGGGAAAATACTTGTTTTAACATTTATGACACGAAACCAACAGCTCAATCATTTGAGAATATTCACTTTCTCTATGTATATTCTCAATTGAATCTTTACTGAGGCTTACTATTTCATTATTTTTTTTGCTGATTCAATGTTTTGCAATGTCATATATCTGAAACATAGGTATGGTTCCATATTAGGCTGATTGGATGGGAGAGACATTGATGTTTGTGAAACATCAAACATATTTTCCAATTTCATATCTACTCCCTCACTTATTGCTTGAACACTATCAACTGCAATTTATTCCATTGGTCCTGGAGCTTCTGTTATACCATCGAACATAGTACCCGCTGTATCTGAATAAAGAGGTCAACCTGCACTGGAATATTTGGTCAAATGACTCTGTACACCTGCCCTTCCTGAAGTAAGCAACATTGTAGGGGGGTCAAGCCCCAACTGACCAACCATATAAAGAATTTGTCTATGCAATGTTGCCTGACTATATGGACCTATGCAGCTAGGTTCCCAGCATGAGATACTTTGAACATGAAGCAGCTTTTTGGTCTTGTCTTTAGCAGCAAGAACTTCAACAAATGCATTCCCTAACCCTCCTTCATAAAGAGGAATCTCTACTATAGATCATGATGGAACACCACAAGGGAAATTTTCTTCCATGATATATTGCACATACGTATCATTGGCCAATGAAAAATGATTCATGTCAGCAAGATAAAGGTGAGTATATAGAACATCCTCCCATCCAAGATGATCCTCTTTAAGACTTGCATAGGTTTGAAGATACCTTGTAGCCAACAACCAGTAGTAAATATGTCATTCCGTGTCTTTGAAATAACCAAACTCCTTTTATTCTGAATATTGGGGTCCATTGATGAGGTATCTAACTGATTATATTCTTTACAGTTGCCAATTATATCATTTCCTTCAAATTCAATGACCCAATATGTGACAGAACTATTCATAAAGGTCCCATCGTTCCCTACTCTAGAAGCCATTTTTTGTAATTTGGGCTCCAGATGGAATGATGAAGGATGCAGAATCCCAACAGGAGCAATAGAATCCAAATAATGAAGCATAATTTGAAACTTGTCAATGACAATTCTGGCATTCTTTTTGGAAATGCAAAGACAAGGATATAAAGAACAAGAGGTTGAGGTTTTTCAGATTTCTCTCTGGTAATGTTAGAATCTCCACTTACTACTGTTCTGTGCTGAATAAATTTATCTAAAGCATCATGTACTTCACTCCTCTCACACAAGTTCAGGGCCTTAGGGAAGTACACCGTAACACTGATTAAAGATGACCTAAACTACAGTGAAATACATTTGCCATTGCCTCACAATTTATTAGTGCTTGCTGCATTGAATCACCCTGAGATATTGGAGTCCCTGTGCATGTATCAACACTTGTGGCATCAGCCACAGGTTTTGTAGCTCCAGTTGTTAGTAAATTTGGAGCAATTGCATTATCTGATCTTTCTCTTAGCATTCACTTTTTTGGGGATATTTCATTATCCTTTATTAAACTGGATTAATACTCATCAAAATCCCGATCCCCATAAGAAAATTGTGAAATATTCCCTAAAGGCTTCTTAGCCAACTCAGACGTGACCCCTAAGTAATAATTTGTATCTTTAACTTTAACTAATCTTACCAGCCGCTAAATTTCCTGTTTTGAATTACTTTAACAAAGCCACAACACAGCATGCCAAAAACTTAAATGTTAGGAACCCAACAATCCCTTTCATCAATCTCCATAATCTGAAATGGCTATCCTTGCTACCCTTCATATTGAATTTCTTCTGCAATTATTGTCAATTCTTCTTGGATTAGATATTTCATATGAGCTTTCCTCTTCGTAAAATCCTGGTTAAAGCGCTCTCCCAAAATTGCAGTTTCAAAATCCACTTCATTAAGAAACTCTCTAATTTCAAAATAGAGCTCTTCGTCCGTAGGATATGATAGGCTTTCTTTCCCCTTAGACCTCCAATTTCCTTCTGCCATTTCAGCTATCTGCTTCTTACATTGCCTCTTTCCACGAATAGCCTCAGATTCAATTGGTGAATTCAATTTTGTCCCGCTTGTTTTTATATCTATAGGAGTGTTGAGGCTAACTAAAACAACGTTCTCTGTATCAATAAAATCACTACCCTAGTGCTTTGCAATACATTTAGAAGGGTTTTTCAAAGATTTCCCTTCATGGTTCCATTCATATTACATGCATGAGTCACCTTGCAAATATTTCCCCTCAATAAGATTAACATGAATATTATTGTGATCTACATACTCCCATGTGACACAATCGGTATCTTCATCATGGCTTTCCACAAACTTATTTTCTTGGTCACCAAAATCAATGTTGTGATTGCTTCTATAGGTTGTTTGTCCTTCTAACATGGAACTTATTGCCATTTCATCATCCTCTTCTATTGTATCTGTCATTTCATCATCTGATCCTGCACCCAATTCATCACCTTCAGACGCATCAAATGTAATTGTATGCTCTCCTTGGTTTGGTTTGGTTTTGTTATTAGGCAGTGTTCCTATCTCCTCTCTACCTTTAACCAAACTTCCATGCTCTTCATTCTCCATTTAGCCTCTTCCCAGGATAGAAGATTACTCCTTCTGGCTTACATTTATTTCAGATTCTCAATCTACTATGGAAGAAAATCCTCATCCTTTTCCTCCACTTGTATACACTCTGTCTTTCCTTTCATTGTCCTCAATCGATCATATATATTTCAAAATGTATTGCATATACATTCCCATATTATATTTTTTGATCTTAGGTACCTTTCAAAATTTCCATGGGTTGTCCGTCCTACGTATCGAAGGGGACACAAATTATTTTGATGAGATATTTGTTCAAGGAATTTGAGCCAGATCAGGTTAAATTTGAGGTGTGATGGAGTCTTCCTATTCTTGTTTACCACCTCTAGAATAATTATGGACTGGTCTGAGGCCCCACAATCATCGTGGAGGGACTCTCCCACCTAGTTGAGAAGAAAATTCTTCACCAGAAATATGCCCATTATTTCCCCTATGTAGTCTTTCCCTGATGTTCAGTGTGTCTATGTGGGGGGGAAGGCCAATGGATTCAACACATAAAACAGAATCTTCAGGCAGTGTTTGAAAATTTAAGCAAGATAATTTCGTCCCTTTAAGCCTCATTTTTCTCTGTTATTTAGAATTGGATTCAAATATCCACCAAATACCTTCTAATAAGATTCTATCTTTGATATCCTACCAAAACTGTCATCGCTTTCTCCAATAGTCCATATATATTTAGAGAATATAAAAATATTTTGAATTCTTTTGAGAATGCTATAACTAGCATGACATTATCTGATTTGAGGGTGTTTACCTTCTGAAATTCTTGTCTCCAACTGATCATTGGTCCTCCCAATTGTCCTTGGGTGCTAGTGCATTCAAACCTGACATTCTAAAAAATTATTCCTTAAGATAAATTTCTATCTTTCCCCTGATCTTGCTTCTTCAATAAAAATTATTGATGGTTTATGTAAATATATTATCCTTCTCAAGGAATGTTCTTACAGGTAGTGCCCAATGGGTTCTTACAGGTAGTACCCATGCCCTTGCTATTGGTGGAGAAAAATATCATTGGGGTGGAGCTTGGGGAGTTTCTATTGCTGTAAGTGCCCCCAAAATAGTAAGCTGTATGCTTTATTGTACCTCCTATTTTCCTTGTGAAGTGTTTTATTTCCTCCCTATAGGTTTCCTACCTCTGTTTTGTGGTAATTCCTCTCCTAGCACATTTTCTTTAATCTGGGATGACCCCTTGCCACTTTTTATTTTTTGGATCTAGTGAGGCAGCTGTGGCTTGAATGGATTTGCCATAAGGAGGGTTTAAATGACTCGAGAGGGGTGAGGTCCACCTAGCTCTACTTCCTTTTGGCCTCTATTACAAGGATCTCTCCTTCTATATGAACCTCAACCCTTTTCTTTGAAATCTGGGGGAGATTGCAAGGGCCTTTGTTCGCATTTGAAGTGTAGTGAGAGATTTCCTAGTTAGATTTTGAGCTAAAGAGTTTTCTAGTCTTTCCCTTAGCTTCTTTGTACACTCTAAATCTTTTTATAGTCTCTCTAGTATCTACTATTTTTTCCAAAGTCTTTATTGGATCCTTTACACAACCAACATTGTGGCTTGAGGCTTGCATTGGGAATTTTCTTTGTCCCTTTCAACATCAAGATCTAGGACCATTTTACTAGGGCTAGGAGATATGAAGGGAGATTCAAAAGAGATAAAGGGGTTGTATCACTTACTTGGCTCTTTATTTTCCTTTCCAGCATATTCCTCCTCCCTTTTCCTTATGACTAGCACGTGGGGCCATGTATATGGGAGATGCCCATGTTCTCTGCACATGCAACCTTGGGAGGTTGATGTAGTCTACCATCTACTAGTGGGAGCCTTTTTGGAGCCCGGATTTAACAATGCCCTCTAGGAGCCTCTCATTTAAATTGACCTCTACGTAGATCTTGGCTACTGTGGCTTTTCCCATTACTAATGTCTTGTTGTCAATTTTGAGGAAGGCCTCTAACTTGTTTCCAATTCTCTTCAGTATCTCTAGACTTCAATATTCAAGCAGGTGTGGGAGTTTTATGATTTATCTATATTACCAGCTTGAAGATTTGTTCTTAGACAAGGTCAAAACTAGGCTTCCAACCTCTGATATACAAACAAGCAACATGATCAAAGGTCCTTCCTTGTGAATTCTATCTTTATCTTTATTTCTTTTAAAAGGGAATGTTGGAAAACCTCTTGATCTTAGATGGAGCTTGGGTGTGTATCCAAGGCGTTTTTCCCTTGGTGGTTAAGAGTTGAGACCCATCCTTGGAGTGCTTTCATTACCATTTGTCTGTTGTTGAACTTCCCCATAAATTCTCTCTTTGAGTATTTCATCACTATTTTCACCACCAATTTCTCCTCTAGCTCTAGTTGCATCTCTCTCTTTGTTTAATGCACTTAGGTTTTTTCTTCCCCTTTTGTTTTTCCTTGTTTTCAAACTCTTCAAGGGTCCATGATCCCTTTCTTTTGTCTCTTCTGTTGTGTGCATCACCTCCTCTATAAAGTGAACACCAAGTACCTTGTATTCTCCCCCGTAGTGAGGATGGTGAAAATATTAGTTGGCAGCAAATCTTGGAGTAGAGCCTCCTGATCCTTTTCTCCAAGTTCATCTCCCCACAATGTGGAAACGCTTATTTGGCAAGTTGAAAATGCCATATCTTTGTCAATTTATTCACCTCCTTTTTTATGATTATTCTCTACATGGGGTTCGACATAGATTTTGTTGCCATCCCCCTCCTTGGTTGTGGAATGTCTTACCCAACAGTAAATCTGTGTTTTGGGTAAGAATCTATTCATAACGTAGCTTAATCAAATATCCTATCCAAAATGGCCCTAATAAGGATTTTTTATATTCTGAAATTGCTTTGGTGCTATTTTCACTCACAAACAAGGAGTTTGCAGACCTTTTTACTATTAGTTATTATAGGCTTCTTTTATGTCATTTTTAGTGATGCCACAGAATACATGATAGTTAGTTATTTATGGAAGCTATAGGGCCAAGAATGTTATAAATATTCCAGAACTTTGTCTAATAAAATGATTATAAATACTTCTAATGGAAATATGGGACCAAAAGTTTACTAAATAATTTTCATGCAACAACTTATGCAATTGCTTGAAGTTTGAGTTTTCATAAGAGATGTCAAATAATTTGTTTTGCTAATTCTTGCACATCAGTCTTTGCAAGCACACTAGAATATTTGTGGCCTTGTTTTGCTGGAAAAATTGGGGAAATTTTTTATGAAATTGATTTTTTTCCTACTTGTTCAATTTGGTTGTGATTGTTCTCACAAGGTTGCATAACTTACATAATATCAGATTATTTTTTCATGTCCTCATTATGTAAAAATCTCACTTTGACATCATTGTCTAGCTTACGTATCCATAAACTTAATTTTGAATATTATCTGAAGTTGAACCGACCTTGTCCAACAACTGCAATCATGAATCGACTCTTATTGTATATAAAGGTTGGTAGTGTAGATTCAAACATTATAAAAATTATAATACAGATTTTTAGCAACGAAAGGCCAACCTAGATCACCCAGTTGAGTCTTTGGGAATATTTTTCATCGACACTGTTTTGAATTGTTTGATAGTATATTCAAAATCATTTTTACTCACTTACATGCTGGGACTTGGCATTGTAGAGAGAAAGAAACAGAAAATTACAGAGTTGAAATCTGAATCGGACAAAGCAGAAGCTTTGGTATGCCAATACTTTAATTATCTGCATTTTCTTGTTTATGATGGTTATTTTGGTTTAAGGGTTATGCTATAAGAAAATATGTTTAATTGCTTATGCATGGATATTTGTAACATTTTCAGACTTTTATTAAGTTTTGCGCAACGAGATCTGGAAAATGGACCTTCAAGTAAGAAGCTCACAGCTGAGTCTGAAGGCTACTTTGAAGCCCTGTCTTTATATTGAGATATCAGGTGAAGATTTGATTGATTGTAAATAGGATTGCCTTCCTTGGTTGACGCAAGTTTGTTTTGCTTCACTGAATGGATGAAACCGTAATCTGGGATTTGTTTAGGTGCAATTTTTTTTTGTATACCATCAATATCCATATTCATATATTGTAGCCATGATTTTAAATCTCAATTACTTTTGTAAGTCTCAGCCATGCATTCAATGCTCTTCTCCTCATTTGAAGCATTTATTGCTCTCAAGAAGTATGGGCCTGAAAGTGACATACTGTCAAATTTATTGATGACTGGTTTGTTGTATTAGTCCTCAACAACTTCTCCTTTTGTAGAATGGTGGTGCTTACTTTTGAAATTTTGTCTCTTGTAACCTGTGGGTGCTTCATTCACCACTTTAAACATGACTTGCTAATATAGAGACATAATACTCTATAAGGGAATACCACATGCATGTATGGCAGGGGAAACTCCACTATATATTTCTTTCCTCCTGCCACAATCAAACATTATTTCCAAGAGTCTGGAGTTTAATCTCTTCCAGGCTTCCTCAACTGTTGAGGGAACTTGTTGCCCCTTTCTTTAACCTATGAGAACATGCTTGCTGCCCCTCCTTTCTTCCCCGGCTAATGCGTTTTCATGCTTCTTTTGATATTGGGCCTCAATCTTTCGGGTGATAGATTACAAAACTCAACCCCATTGTTAGGAATCCAAAGCAAAAGGGCTTTACCCCTTAGGTATGAATCCAAAATTTTCCTTGCACTTAATGCAATTCCATAAGTAGCTTCCACCTTATTTTTTTCCTTTTTCTCTATCTTTCTTTGACACACTTCCTCAGAGGGGAATCAATGGGAAATTTCTATTATTTTTTTCACCATCTCCTCTCCCTTCACCACTTCTTCCACCATGATTTTTATGATCATACCTTCCCCAAGACGATGAACGAGATTCCATCATAAGAATATAGGAGAGTAAGAAATAGAACAAATAAGAGTTTTGAGTACTGTTGTGCTATCAAAAACTTTTTTCTGAGTCCCTCCCTTCAAATCTGCTTGCCGAAGTTATTTTTCAGTGTTGTTCTACCAAACATGTCCACCCTAAGCTGTTCTCATTTATGCTATTCAAATATGCTTTTCAAAGTATGAAACTGAAAAATGAGATGATTTGGGGTTTCAAGTACTTTTGTAGAGAGCCGGGGGGTGGGGGGGATTTGATAAATAGGGGCGGCAGGCCTCCTCAAATGCCAGTTGGCGTGGGGAGGCCATGTGGACACACTCTATCTGTTCCCTCCAAAACCAGTAAGGTATTTTACAACTTTATTTTTGATTTTATGCATAATTTTTTTCTCTTGCTAATCAATGCTCTATCCTACAGATTCTAATGGGAATCAATAAATTTGCATTTCTAATACAAACTGGAAACCTGTTTTCCATCCTAGGATGGTGATTCCAAAGGTGGTAAACTATCTAGGATTCATTATGTATTTTAAATATTTCATTGTCATTAAAATAATTATTATATTTATGCTTAATATGCTTTGAAATTCTAATATGTCTAGTAGAAATGAAACTTCTATTATGTATGCTATGATAATCTAAGTCACAAATGGAGGCTAGAACCTGGAAATCAATCTCATATTCTCTCTGCAATATTTCCAAGTAAATGTGTTCTCAAAATTGCATTCTTGAAAGTATCTCATGTGGTTGACTATCTCCAAACCAGGTGACATATTGATCTTATGTTATATGCGCTTTTCTTGAAGTCAAACTTTATGGGACTTCTTCTGTTCATTTTCATAGCTTCTGCCTATGGGTGCTAGTCATGATCAGTTGAAAAAAGTTAAACATGTTGTTCAATATGCAGTGTTTGCAACTTACCATCTATCCCTTGAGTCCTGTTTCCTTGTAGATGAAGGTGCCACCTTGCCTGAACTTCCCTTGAAATTACCAATATTTTTTGCATTTCCAGACAAAAAATTAAGTTTAGATAGACCTATTTCTATGATTCCCAGCTCTGTTGTTCGTATTCGAGAAAAAAACCAATCGGGAGAAATGAAAAACCTGAAAATGTATAAGACAATGTCAACTGTCTTTTCCTTAGTAGATGATCCTCTGATTGAAAACAATAAATGAGAGTCCAAACCGCCTCTTACTAGTGGAGGCATTGGGCCACCTATGTCATACGTTATTGGTAAAACTAGCCCTGATGGAACTAGTCTTGTTCAAACTTAAATTGTTTTTAAGAAATATTTAATAGGAGATACATGTGCTCAAGTTACAGGGGTACAATGGAATACATATCCATATAGGCATAGACCTTCGTTGCCAACTACTCCTTCAGGTGATATATCTAGATTTTTAGCTTCAATAAAGGCATATTCAAATGACATTATATCTCATGTGGGTCCAGGTTCTTATGGGGCAGTCACGTCATATTTGGAACTTCAAGATAATGAATCAAAATATTCATATCTGGCAAATGGTTTCACTGTTTCAGTTTCATCCAAGGTTAATCTTAATTATCAAATAACAACAGAGGAGCTATCTGGGAAGGTGGCATGGGAGAATCAAGGAGTAGTAGAAAAGGAAATAAAGTCCAAGGTTTTTCTGGATAAGCAACTTTTAGGGTACAAAAACCAGCAACAGGTTTTCTCTAAAGAAGACTTTCCACCTTTTCCTTCTAATTTAAAGTATATTGGTTTTGTTATCAAGTCACTATGTGTTGAAGGGGACAGTCTGTGGGCATTCACAACTCTTTCACATCAAGTATTATGGCAGTTTTGGAAAGCCACTAGGAAGGTACCTCTGGGATGATTTGTTTGACCAGGTAGATTTTTTCTTCATGTTTTTTTCTTCTATAGTTTTCAAAAAAAAAGAATTCTTCATGTTTTCAATTCTTTGTTCAAGAAAAGGGTCCAAATATCTTTTTCATGCCCCACATTTATGGGTGTGAAACCCACCACAAATTCCATCATACTTCAAAATTGAGATAACTTATGAGTGCACATTTTTGCAAATGGCCATCATGAAGACTTCTAGCACATGAATATCTCTCCAAAACTGAAATGCTTCCCTTGCAACTATCTGGAAGCATACAATACTGGTTCTGCTGCCTCAAATTTTATTCAAGTGTTGTACGATAAGGTTGAGCCTTTTTCATAGGAAGAGACTCATCCTCATAACTTTTTGTCTCTGCATGAAAATATAGTGTTGGAATCCTCAATTCAAGGACATCCTCAATTCCTTGTGCATGAAAAAGGTCCAGAGTTCTTTGTCACACCCCACATTGATGGTTGTGCAACCCAGCACAAATTCCATCATATTTCAAAACTGAGATAACTTATGAGTGCACATTTTTGCTAGAATCCTCAATTCAAGGACATCCTCAATTCCCTGTACAGGAGCAAGGTTTAGAGATATTTGTCACACCCCACTTTGATGGTATTGACGAGTCTTCCTTGCTAATAAGCTCTAAATGTTAGACCATTGCCCAAATTTCAGTTATCTGTAATGGAAATAGTGACTAGCTTTTATGTTTGTATGAATAGCGAGTCTGGCCATTGTCCTATTCTTTTCCTACGAATGATATTAATTTTTCAAACTCCAACTAGTTTGTTGTTGAACTAATTAAAGCTTTGATGACAAACATATAGTTTTCAAAGATTTTTTCTAAATCTATTTTCTTGAGAAAATTTGTCTTTTTACTTTATGTACCATAACTACTACTGTGTGACATATGCTATGATACAATTACCTGGATAAATAGACAGAAGTGTTATACGACGTAGTCTTTTTTAAATTTGAAGAAACAAGATTTCCAAATACAAAGTTTATTAATTAAGAACATCTTTTAGACTTATTAGCCGAGTTATGATTATATATCGGTAGGGAATTTTGTGTATGCTGATGTTGTGTTGTCTCTTTGGATTCTGTTAAGTAAGAATGGTTAATAAGGAATGTGTTCTTGAGCAACAGACATAGATATTATTCTACTACCAACAAAGATCTCCATGCTTTTCAGGCATGGCAATGGAAACATAGATGTTTTTCTTGTTTTATAAAAGATTGTTGAGACTTTAATTTTTAAGATATAATTTTTAAAAGTCTAATTCTTTAAAGGGTACTAGCTCAATGGAAGAGCACCTGCTTTATAAGAAGGAGGTTGGTGGTTCGATTCCATCGTTCCCTGATATTCATAGGGAATGGTGACGATCAATTTTTGGTGACAGATGCTCTTTTGACCATCACCAATGAGCTTATGGTGACATTTTTCGACTCTCACCAAAATATGAAATGGTGACGGTCAATGAATGCCACCATATATACGCCTCAATAGTGACGACCATGAAAGGTCCGTCACCATAAATTCGTTGTTGTTGATATGAAATGGTGAGGGTCACTATTTGTCATTATAATCATTATTTGTGATAGAGTTTGATGTCACCAATGAACTTATCATGACATTTTTTGACCCTCACCGAATATGAAATGGTGATGGTCAACGAACGTCGCCATATGTATGCACCAATAGTGATGACCATTAGACGTCCATCACAAAAAATTGTTGTTGTTCATATGAAATGGTGACGGTCACTGCCCCTCATTATAATCAATATTTGTGACAGACCTTGAATGTCACCACAACACATAATTTTGGCGACGCCACCTTTGGTGACATTCAATTTTTTGGTGACGGAGGCTATTTTCTGTCACCATTTCTCATATGAAATGGTGACATTCACTATCCATCATTATAAATCATTATTGGTGACGGACCTTGAATGTCACCACAACACCTATAATTTTGGCGATGCCACCTTTGGTGACATTCAGTTTTTGGAGACGAAGGCTCTTTTGACCCTCACCAATGAGCTTATGGTGACATTTTTCGCCCCTCACCAATGCCCTTTTTTCTTGTAGTGATGTAAAACAAAAATTAGCCATATCTGTGGAATAGATCTAAATAGAAGTTTTTCATTTTCATATCCATGGTCTCAAACAATGAGGGAGAAAAACCCTTTTATATTCAACATGTAAAACACAAATTAGCCATAAAATTTTCCCATTGAAACCAAAAGTGATTTGATACAAAACATAGGTTTTAACCTTATATAGTTTAAAATTGTTTAAAATAGATTTTTAATAAAATGAAAAATATTCAATGTAAAAAACATAGTATTTAGAGACAAAGTAATTTGATACAAAACATATAGGTTTTAACCAAGTATATAGTTAATTGTTTTGAAAATAGATTCTTAAGAAAATGAAAAATATCCAATGTAAAACACATGCATTCTTATGCATTCTTATACACCCTTATGTCTATGTAAAGTAGTTTGAGTGATTCCATGGGTCTTCTACACCCTTGATAGGGTATAGATGGGACAGGTAGTGTTAACTTCTACAAGTTATATAGGCAGAGTCTGTAAAGGGCCAGGTAGCCTTTGGATCTCATCTTTTATGATAGGTGACATATCCAATAAATGCCCCTACAGTCAATCTATGGAATCTAGATCTAAATATAAGTTTTTCATTTTCATATCCATGGTCTCAAACAATGAGAGAGAGAAAAAACCTTTTATATTCAACATGTAAAACACAAATTAGCCATACAGGTTTCCCATTGAAACCAAAAGTGATTTGATACAAAACATAGGTTTTAACCTTAGTAAATGCCCCTACAGTCAATCTCTAGAATAATTTTAAATAGAAGTTTTTCATTTTCATATCCATGGTCTCAAACAATGAGAGAAAAAACCTTTTATATTCAATGTATGTAACACACAAATTAGCCACATCTATAGAATACATCTAAATAGAAGTTTTTCATTTTCATATCCATGGTCTCAAACAATGAGAGAGAAAAAAACCTTTTATATTGAACATGTAAAACACAAATTAGCCATAAACGTTTCCCATTGAAACCAAAAGTGATTTGATACAAAACATAGTTTTTAACCTAAGAGTAAATGCCCCTACAGTCAATCAATCTCTGGAATAGTTTTAAATATAGAATTTTTTCATTTTCATATCCATGGTCTCAAACAATGAGAGAAAAAACCTTTTATATTCAATGTATGTAAAACACAAATTAGCCACATCTCTAGAATAGATCTAAATAGAAGTTTTTCATTTTCATATCCATGGTCTCAAACAATGAGAGAGAGTAAAAAACCTTTTATATTCAACATGTAAAACACAAATTAGCTAATAAAGTTTCCCATTGAAACCAAAAGTGATTTGATACAAAACATAGGTTTTAACCTAAGAGTAAATGCCCCTACAGTCAATCAATCTTTGGAATAGTTTTAAATATAGAAGTTTTTCATTTTCATATCCATGGTCTCAAACAATGAGAGAAAAAAACTTTTATATTCAATGTATGTAAAACACAAATTAGCCACATGTTGGCGAAAAGTCAGGTCTCGCGGACAAGACCCAGGTTCAAGGGTTGTGGCCAACAAGGGGTCCGGTGTAGTCTAGGAACACGCCGACATTTTCACCCCGCTCTTGGAGAGCAGTGCGTCTCACCCGAGGCGTGCCGCGACCACATGCATAAGGGGATGAAATCACTGGTAAGGAATAAAACCGCAACCAAAGAAAGAAAGTGCATCCATTACATATACCAAATTACACATGCAAGATCACTTACTAAGTATTCAGATAGTTGTAACTTAAAATTTTAAATCAGTGTAAACACATTACAGCACATGAACAACTTATTGAGACAGCAATCTTCCCTTATATTATTCTTCTGGCTGAACACATGATTACATAGCTTTCTCTCTGATGACTCACAAGTCTGATACAGATGGATTTTAGAACAGAAAGGAAGAGCATAGAAAGTAAGAAACCATAGGAAGAACAAGCATGATTCTTCCGCAGCTGCTCTGCACGTCCTTCCCTGTCTCGATCCTTGCGACTTCTCTCGTATCCATTCAACCTTCAACCTCTCCTCTTTTCAGCCGGGTGATCGTCATTTATTCACCCGCTCCTCGCGACTGACAGCTTCTCTGTGTCTTCACTCTGGCTTTTCCCAGCTTCTCTTCTGATGTCTGCATGTTCTACTTTCTGTTTTCTGCTGTGTTTCTTTCATCTGCACTTATCTCTGTTCGATCTCCAGCTATCGAGTGCTTCCGCGCCACCTTGGTAGCTCCGCAACTCCTGGTCGTTGCGGCGCGGTCGCGGTTGCCATGTGTATTTATTCCGCAACTCAAAAAGAGTCAAAGTTCAAAATGTCTTGGCCAAGAGTTCAAAACTTAAACAAAAACAAGTGCCCCAACAGGCCCCGACCACAATTCTTTGACTCGTCCGCGAGTCAATCACAAATAACAGTTTCTATTTCCATTCCCCCGCTGGCTTCCATGCCCTGCTCTGCTGTTCCTTCTTCCGCCGCCCTTTCCTGCTGTGTTCTGCCACTTGCTGGTTCAAACAAGGGCCCCAACTCCGGGACCCGGCGGAGCGCTGAATCTCTAAGCTCTGTGAAGGCCGCCACCGCTTGCTGCCATTCCTGCATCAGCAAGTCGGCCTCTTGAGAGATTCAGTTGGCGGCGGCTTCGTCTATGGGCGTCGGGGCAGCCCCGAACAACGTGGCGAGCTGGTCCGCGGCCTTGGCATCCAGCTGGTGCATATCGTCAGCATGGGTGCGAAGGGGCGAACGAATCTCCCGGATGATGTGTTTGGCCGCTGCTGATTCGGCCTCAGTCTGCTGCATGTGAAGTTCCAGCTCGTCCGACTGGGCATAGAGCTGATCCAACCTTGCAGGGTCCGTGGTTGCCTGAATGTCCCGGGCGATCTGTTGCAGCTGGGCAGCGATGGGCTGCGTCTTGATCGTTAGCGCGAGGGAGCATTCCTGTAGACTTCGCAGAAGGGCAGAAGCTGCGGCTGCAGTGGAATGTAGAGTGGCTTGCATACTGACTGCCTGCGTCTGTTTGGCAGTCACCTGTCCTGAATGGTCCCTGGGTGGATCTGGAAGGGTAGGCCGTGCAGCTAACGCCGCTTGTAGCTCCTAGTTCTCCCTGCAAACAATAGTGAAAAATTCCCTGAGGTGGTGAGCCTGTAGTGCGATAGTGTCCTCCTCGATTCTGGTGGGAAGTGGAGCATGGTGAGCCTGTGCAGCGGGCCATACGCTGGAGATCGCCTGGATAGCAATGTTGACCTGCTCCTGGAGGTAGGTCTTCTCCCGCAGCAGCTGATTGCGCTGTTCAGTAAGCGCCGTGATCTGATTCCGCTGCTCGGTGCACCGCTGCTGTAGCTCTGTGTGAATCTGCTCGGCCTTGAGGGCCGCCCGCTGAATGAGCAGGTACAACTGTGCTGGACTCAATTGTTCTGCATTTGTTGTGCTGGGTGCACCCTGCTCTGGCGTCTATTCTTGCGAAGATTGGCCCATGGCCGCTGGTCAGCCTGAAGTCTCTGGAGGATGGACCGGCGTCTGCTGCTGCACCGAAGTGGCCATATCAGGCTCCAGCCGGTCCTGCTGCGTGGTTTGCTCTGTGGAAGGGGCGGCCGAATCAGCCCCAACTATGGCTGGCTGGACAGATATAGTGGGAAGAGGATCCCGGGATGTGGCCACGGGGTCAACCGGTGGTACCACGGCTGCAGTACTGGAGGTGAACTCCGCCCCGTGGTCACCGCTGAAAAGTTCCCGGATCAAAGAATCTGACACAGTGGCTGATGAGTTGGACGGATTGGGGGAGGTGGCATGTGGTCGGCTAGTGGAGGGGGCGGTGGATGGAGTGAAAGAGGTGGGAGGGAGACGAAGGTTGAGGAAATCTGCCGAATCAATCAGCGGTTCCTCCAGAATCAAAGTTGCTATGGGCGGAGTGGCTGGTGGATCATCCTCCGTAAGATCCACCACTGGATCTGTGACCGTAGTGCGGGCCCTTTTGGATGGAGGTGGGTCGGAGGAATCGGGTTTGGGGCCCGGTTCACCCATTGGTGTGATGAGGGGGGTGGCAGAAGTGAACAGGTTAGTGGGAATGGGGGAAATGAGGGGGGCGGTATTGGAGAGACCACGGGACCGATTAATATGAAATTCAGCAAAAGAAGGAAATATAGGGGCACCACTTGAAGCAACCTGGGTTGCCACATTGAGTCGCCGTACCTGGTCGTTGAAATGCTCGACGATGGGGACCAGCGATTCAGGCAGGTCCGGTGCGGTCCCAGCTGCATCTGGTGTTGTCTCCGCCGCAACTTGTGAAGATCCCCCTGCGCCGGTCGCGGCAGGCTGCTGTGCGGCCCTCATCCCCTCAAAATTGTAGCGGATGATTCCGTCGCGGATGTGCTGGACAACCCCCGGCCACACAGAGACCTCCCTGTGGAAAACGTTGTCGTTCAGCTGAAAGCGAAGGGGCGCCATATGAAAGGTGTGGTGCGGTACGCAAGTTGGCCGGATGAAAGTGTGGCTGTGGCTGACTCCAAACCACACCTGTTCACTGTATTCATCCAACAGGTGCTGGGGCACCCGTTGCTGGTGAGTGACCACATCGGTCAACATCCCATACCACGCCCGGAACGCCTCTGCGTTCACCTGCTTGGTGCTGGGATCCATGGAAACCTACCAGGGGGTGTATTTCATCGCCATAGGCTGGCTTATGGTCGTCTCCGCCGGATCCCGGATAGGAGGAAGGTGCCATTTCCACATGGCGAACGCTAAGATCAAGTACCCATAAATAAAACTGGTAGTCCACTTGTAGTTGTCTTCGCAAGCCGCGAAGAGTTCCTTCAACACAAACGAGCTCCAATTCAACCTGGCTCCCTGGACGCAATGCTCTGCAATGGAAATTGTGTCCAGAGTGCACTCTCCCTTCGTGTAGTGGCGCATGGTCTTGCTAGCGATCAAGTAGCAAGCGAACCGGATTTCTGGTACGTTTATCAAATCTATTTTGGCACCTTTACCACCCCTGCGAGTGCCATACTTGGTGTAGAGGTCCGCGTCAGCCGACTTTCGGGCGCGCTTGGAGGATGTCTAGCCCGCAGTGGAGACATCTGCACCAGTTTGAGATAGCCCCGTAAGCGGATTAATGTCTGCGGCATGTATTGGAATTTCTTCATTAAGCCACAGGGACCCGTTCTGCACCCGACTGAGGAGGAACCGGGTACATTGCAGAGCTGGTCCTGTAGTTCCGAAGACGGGAAGACTCCTCAAATTCATCAAAGTCGACTGCTGTAGGCCCCGGAATTCTGGACGTATCCGACTGTTGGAGCTGCTCCCGGGCGTGTAATGGTGCTCCATGTATATTTGCCAATGGAGGTGGGGAAACTCAGCCGGGTCGGACAAGTTGGCGTCCATACATGGTGCATTGTCATACTTGCCGACTAGGGACTCTACACGGTGAATTCTGCCATCTAACGCTGGTTCAGGGACTGAGAGGAGAGCTCTCGGCATCTTGGCGCGCCGCTGATAGACTTGGACGATTCTTCTGTAACTTCTTTCGAGGTGCTGTGTGCTCTGATACTGCGAATGCTTCGGAGTCACTGCAACTTCCAAATTGAACTGGTCCGTCATCCTCTTGCTGATAGCCTTCGTGCAAATTGGGCCATTTGCTGGCACGCGCGGAGTTGATGAGACTCCATAACGGCAATTAATTCTTGCTATCTTTCTTGCCTGCGATAATCGTGCGATCAATCGTAGGCATGTGTGTAATCTGACAGTTGCTGACAGCGTCATGGGGAGATGGGTGGACTCGACGGCTGAGGAAACTGCGGGTGATGGCAAATGATTACGGTATGATTACTGTCTATTAAGGGAATTTATGACCAGATCTGAGCGATCCTACGGACTGACAAAAGGACTGACGGAAATGAACTGGACTGACACTGGCACGAGGATGGATCCTACGTGAACGACACGCTGGACTGGAGAAGCGACATGCTGGACTGGCGCTGCGACAGGCTGGACTGGCCCGCCTCGACCACAGTCGGTTGCGGTAATGTTCCCGCAACTGACTGGTTATTTGACTGATTACCGACAATTGGAAAAGACTACCTACATTCATCCCGGTTGCGGGAGAGTTATTTAACTACGCTACTCTACGGGTTCTCTCGGTTGCGAGAGTTATTAATGAAAAGTGAGAAAGTACCTACTCCTGGTAGGGTTTCAGGCGTGCGCCATTCACCCATCCCGGAAGAACTGTGCCGTCCAGTTGTGCCAACCGAACGGCTCCTGAGTTGCGGATCTCGATGACGAAGTACGGTCCCAACCAGTGCATCTGGAGCTTGCCTGGAAACTTCTGGAACCGGCTGTCGTATAAGAGAACTTTGCCGCCAACTTGGAAAGCCTTAGTTTTGATGTGGCGGTCGTGCCACGCTTTCTGCCTGGCCTTCTGGACCTTTTGGTGGAATTCCGTGAGGAATCGAGCCTCATCCAGCTCTTGTAGCTCCTGGAGGCGTTCCTGAAGTGACGCCTCTTCTGAGAATTGAAGGGATGTTGCGATCAAAAGGATGGGTACGGTGAACTCGGCGGGAATCACAGCTTCCCAGCCATACACCAGCTGGAATGGCGTCTGGTTGGTCAAATGTTTTACCGTGGTCCGGTAAGCCCATAATGTCGCTGGTATCCGCTCATCCCAATCGTCCCGTTGAGCATTGCAAATTTTAGTCAAGCCCTTTTCAAGAATCTTATTGAAGGCTTCCACCGTACCATTGGCCTGTGGGTGGTATGGGCTGCTTTTATGATGCTGAATCATAAATGTGTCCAGTAGTGACTTGACCGTGGCATTAATGAAACGCGTACCCTGATCGCTGGTTAAGCTCCGTGGGCAGCCAAAACGGCTGATGATGTGTTCAAAGATGAACCGAGCAGTGGTCTTTGCCGAGCAGTCACGTACCGCTGCCGCCTCAGCCCACCGGGTGAGGTAATCCGTTGCGGTGATGATGTACCGGGCTTTGGAATGGCGAGTGATTGGTGCGATGGGGCCAACGAAATCAACAACCCACTTTTCAAACGGCCACAACACATGCACTGGGTGTAGCGGGAGCTCGTCCCGGTGTGAAGGCCTTCCCGTCCGCTGGCAAACATCGCAACGCTTCACATAGGCTTTACAGTCTGCATGTACCGTCGGCCACCACAGGCCAGCTTGAAGCACTTTCCTTGTGGTAGGTTTTGCACCCACATGCCCTCCCGCAACACCACTGTGACATTCCCACATCACTGCTTCCCGTTCATGGTCAAGAACGCACCTGCGCAACACCTCATCCAACCCCAATTTGTACAGCTGCCCTGCAATCAATTGGTAGTCGGCCGCCCGGACAACAAGGTGGCGTTTCTGAAGCGGGGTGTAATCCTCAGGGCACTGTCCCGTGGTCAGATACATGGCAATGTCAGCCAGGTAATCTGGTACTGCTTCAACTCGGAAGAGGTCAGCATCCGAAAGCTGATCGTCCAACGGGCCTTCATTCTCTCCCGTCTCCAACCTGGATAAGTGATCGGGACCAACATTTAACCTGCCCGGCTTGACAATCACCTCAAACGTGAACTCCTGAAAAAGTAGGAGCCATCGACAGATTCTTCCTTCCAACACAGGCTTATTTACCAGATATTTCAATGCAGAATGGTCTGTAAAAAATGTAAATTTTCCGCCCAGGAGATAGTGGCGGAACTTCTGGAGAGAGTACACCATCGCCAACGCCTCCTGCTCGGTCGTGGTGTAATTCTTCTCCGCATTCGATAACCGTCGGCTGGCGAAGTATACGGGGTGGTCAACTGTCGTTTCGCCGGGTTGCACCAATACAGCTCCAAGTGCAATTCTGGACGCATCAATGTGCACATGGAACTGCTTATCCCAGTTGGGATGAACAAGTATGGGTGCCGTCACCATCTTCTCCTTCAATGTGTCGAGTGCCCTCCTGCACTCCGCCGTCCACTCAAATGCTTCTGACTTCCGCAACAGTTTCTCCAGAGGGGCAGTGATTTTGGCGTAGTTGCGGATAAATCGCCTGTAGTATCCTGTGTGCCCGAGCAATGCCCGCAACTGCTTCACGTTCTCGGGGGCCTCCATGTGGACGATGACCGTGACTTTGGCAGGATCAACGCAGACCCCTTGCTTGCACACCACGTGACCCAAGAGTGTGCCGAATGGTACTGCAAAAATACATTTCTTCAAGTTCAAGGAAATCTGCAGCTGGCGACACCGGTCGAACATAACACGCAACAGGGAGGCGTGTTTCTTCAGCAGGCTGTAAACAGTCCAATCATCCATATAGACTTCCAGGAACTTGTGAATGTACTCCCGGAAAGCAGCAATGACAATCCGAGAAAACACAGCCGGTGCGTTCTTCAGACCAAACGGCATCACGTGGTATGCGAATGATCCCCACTCGGTGGTGAATGTCGTCTTTGCTTTGTCTTCCTCGGCGATGCGCACCTGATGGTAGCCCGAAAACCCATCAGTGAAGGAATAAGCTTCGTTTCCCGCGACATGATCTAGAACTTCATCGCTGAAAGGAGTGGGAAACGGATCGTGGATACAAGCATTATTCAAGCTCCGATAGTCTACACAGACCCGGATCTCCGCTTTGTCCTTCTTGTTCTGGATGACAACCGGACTCACCCATTCCGCTTCTTCTACTGGAAAGATGAGACCTGCAGCCAGCATTTTGTCAATTTCCATCTTGACCTTCTCTTTGATACGTGGATTCAACCGGTAGGGTCGGTGCTTCACCGGCCTGGCCCCCGGTTTCAGTGTGATGCGCATCTCGCCCAGATCCCCCTTGATCCCCTTCAGGTCTGCAACTGATGACGGAAATAAATCTTCATACTCCCGGAGGAGGCTGAAAGTTTCTCTTGTCGACTCCTCATCCCAGTAATCTCCCACTGTTGCGAGCTTGGGTTTCTCGTTCATTCCAATGTTCAGCTTCTTTGTCTTTAGGGGTTGCAAATGGACTCCTTCTGTCATCGGCTCGTCGCGGATGCTCTGTTCGCCCTCCTTTTTGTCGAAGTAGAGATGCCTAAGGTCCTCCAAACTATCATCCTCCGGATCGCCGTCAATCCGTTGGCAAACCAATTCGCGCCTGACCTCCAGGCGTGACGCCACTGGCCCCTCATCGGGCTCAGGATGGCAGAAAACCATAACCTCCTTGACGGCTTGTAGCGCCGGAGATTCCTGCACCGTCTCCCCTTCGAACGAGAAGCTCTGGACGAACTTTTCCGCAACTGCTTGCCAGGAGCGGGTTCCCCGTTTCCTCTATTCCTCCAGGTACCTGGCCTGGGGAATTGTACCCAGGGAGTGGACAAACCTGTGGACCCACAACTCCTCAGGGTACCTGGAGCTACACCACTGTTCCTCGCACGCCCGCAAATGCTGTCGCGGGTCGGAAGCTCCATGATGTTTAAGTGTAATGCAGGGCCCTTCATCCTCTTTGAAACGTGCCCGCAGAGCATCCGCCACACGCTCCCATCGCAACAGAGTGTTGCAGTGATTGTTCCACCATCGTCCCGATGTTGACTTCAAGGCCACATCCAAAAGTGGTATCCGGCTTTCCTCTGGGACCCGGTCTTCCACCTTGGCAATAAAAGTATTCACTGCTTGCATGTTTGATAACGTGGGGTATCCGTGGATCTCATTCCCTACCCACCGGACTTGAGCAATGGAGGCACATCTCCGCGTGGTGGTCTCATACCCCCCTTGCTGCCAGTCTTCCCACGCGAGCTCGGATCCGAGCTTCGAGCTCTGCACACTCCGCCAACTGATAGAGCCAGTTGCGATCGGGTTAATATAATCGTCCCGCTTTCCTGCAGTCATCTGATAGAGATGGTCCATCATCTGAGCATCCTCCCGACTGTCCACTGTTTCCGTATATTGCGGCCCTTGATACGGGTCGAGAGGCTGGGTGACCCGTACCTCCCCATCTTCAAAGATCATCAGCTCCTTCTTGAGGTCGATGATGGCGTAATTCTCAAAAGCCCAATCAATGCCGAGTAAAGAAGGATAGGGATCCTTATCGCCCATGATATCAATAACCTCAAAATCGGTATAGGTCTTCACCCCCGCAACATCAACCTCGACACCCTCGAGTCGGCCGATTGGCAAAATGCAGTACTGGTTCGCCATCCTGAGTTGGATTGACGAGTGGGCTAGCCGTGGCCTTCCAAGAGCCTCCCATGTCTTTCGCGGCAGTATATTGACGTCGGACCCCAAGTCCAACATGGTGTCGCTGATTTGGAACCCTGCGACCTGCGTGTTGAGCCGGAATTCTTTGCCTGTTCGTTGCTTGTTCCGCTTGACATGTTGCACATATTGAGGGACGTATTGAGGGCTAGCGTCCGCCTGACCTCTAGGTTCTGCGCGCCCCTGCAGCGCTCCATCCAAAGCATGTTTGAGCTGCTGCCACAGCACAGTGTTATCAACAATCCTGAGGAATAGCCGGAGCCAATCCTCGACCACAGTATCTGCGACGTTCTTCGCCCCGGATTCTGGCTGCCTGGGCTCCTCCAACCTTTCCTCGTTGCGCAACTGGGCGAATGCCTCAACTGCCTCCTGGAAATACTTCTTCTGGACTTCGAGCCTGATCAACTTCTTTGGGGATGCCGGCCGAACCACTCGTGCTGGCTCCTTCTCGTGGGCATCCTCTCCAGTATTCTTTTCACCCCACGTTACTATCGCGACGTTCTGCCTGTCAGGGGTTGCAGCCCCCCGCGGTTCTGAGTTTATCAGATTCGCTCCCCTCTACCGCACTCATTCTTCCCACTTCTTGATGAGCTCTGGACAGTCTTCGGTGGCATGGGCGTTGACCCGGCACTGGGAACACTAGGGTCGTCGCGGAAGGGGACACTCTCGAGCCACATGACCTTCCTGGTCACAGTTGTAGCATTTGACCGGACCGCGTCCGCCTGTTCGGCCTCCCCACATGCCGCCACCTCTTCCCCTTGGAGCCTCGTTCACCCTGTACGAGGGACAATCCAATCGATCCGCAAGAGCGTCAAGCGCCCTGCACTGCTCAGTGTTGTGGGTCGTAGACACACAGAATTCGCAGTATACATTATTCGGGACCGTGGAGTACTTCTGTAATATCGGGCACATCCGAGGAGGGTGCCCCATCGTCCGGAAAATCTCACAGTACTCTGTGGTGGAGGACCCTGGTTGCGGTTGGAACACCGCAAAGGTCTGTTGCGGCTAGTAGACTCCCTGCGGGTTCATCCCCGCACCACCCCTTGGTGGTGGACCTCCCTGGATAGCTGCGACCGAGGGTCCTGCTCCTGCGCCGCGCAACCGAGGACATTCGGTTGCTACGTGGCCCTCGACCAGACAATGTGTACACCAAACATTCGGTCGCGCTGGCCTCACCGGCTGAAGTTCCTTGAGCTTTTCGGTCAAGCTGGCGATCTGGTGTTGCAACCCTACCAAAGAAGGGTCTTGCGGGGCCACCACCCCCCGATATTCCTGGGGGTAGCCCGCCATGGCTTCAATCTTCATGGCCTGCTCCAAAGCGTCCTGCAGATTATCAATCTTCTGCTGAGTGAGAAGGGTTCGTGTCAAGGGGAGCAGAGCCTTGATGAACCAGTCCCTCTGGTGGTTTGGATCGATCGGGTAGCTCAGTTTCCTGATCGCATCCTTGAATCGCCGCATCAACTCCCACGCGGTCTCACCTTCCTTCTGTTTAATTTCCCACAGCTCGGACAGGCCCTGCTGGTCTGTCTGGGGAAGCTTGAATTCGCGGACAAAATCCCGCTTCACGTCTGCAATTACCGGGTTAGGGTGCGCCTCGGACCACTTGATGAACCAACGCAGAGCTCTCTCTCTGAGCGTGGTTTGAAACTCTATCAAATTCCCTGCATCCGGCGTCTGTCGAGCCCTCCAGATGGCTTCGCACAGATACCAGTGTTGTTCTACGTCGTCGTTGCCCCGGCCAGAGAACTCTGGGTACCGGGTGAAAGATCCAGTCATGTGTACTTGGGGAGAATTAACCAGGATAAAACCTCCCGGTCCTGGTTGCGTAACGGTCCCTCTAGGGAAAATAGTACTACTAGCAACGCTGCTGCTACTGGGCGTTACCGACGCCGCTGAACTACTATATGATTGACTTAATGATTGTAACTGAATAAAAATATTTCTTAAAGGTTGATAAAGTACCAGGGGAAGGTCGGGATCCTGGCCATGCGGAAGGTGGGACGTAGGGCTGCCTGGAGGGGTGGGTGCCGTCTGATCCTGGAACATCTGCTGCATCATGCCGTGCCATTCATCATCGGAACTTTCTTCGGGTTGCATCTTTCCATTATCTTCGCTAGTCGTTACTTCTCTTTCTCGCGTCGCTGGGCTCCCATGCACCCACTGTACGTCTGCTGCCGTCCCGTCTCCTGTCCGGGTATCCAAACCCATAACTCCGCAGCAAACTCCACCGCGTATCCTTCCAACATGGTCCGTACCAGAAAATCCACCGCTCGGGTTAGTTCAGTGTCTACCCGATGCAGTGCTACCAGGTCTTCGTGTGCCCACCTGCGGTTTATCTTCCGCGAACCTTCCTGGGGCAACGTCGCTCGTAACCTTCGCAACCAATTGTAAAGGTCAGTAGGGAACCTTCCCCAGAAAATTTCATACGTATCACTAGCTGAGTCAGAGAAAAGAACAAGCTCCCTGATCACCGCCTCCTTTTTCTTGATCAGCTCCGGTTGCTGAGTAATGAAATGGTCAAGATGATCATCCCAGCATCGCCGCATTGCTCCTTCAAAAATCCTCGAGACCATGATCTAGATCCCCTCAGAACATGCAGGTCCCGGAAACGGAACCATTTGTTGGCGAAAAGTCAGGTCTCGCGGACAAGACCCAGGTTCAAGGGTTGTGGCCAACAAGGGGTCCGGTGTAGTCTAGGAACACGCGGCATTTTCACCGTTCTTGGAGGCATTCATCTCACAAGGCGTGCCGCGACCACACATGCATAAGGGATGAGATGTGGTAAGGAATAAACCATAGCCAAAGAAAGAAAGTGCATCCATTACATATGTAAATTACCATTCAAGATCACTTACTAAGTATTGAGACATTCGCAACTTAAAATTTAAATCGTTAAAACATTATTTTATGAACAACTTATTGGAACAGCAATCTTTACCTGTTATTCTTACGGCCGAACACATGATTACCCCACTATCTCTGCGATGACTCACAAGATGATTGAGATGGATTTTAGAACAGAAAGGAAGAACATAGAAAGTAAGAAACCATAGGAAGAACAAGCATGATTCTTCCGCAGCTGCTCTGCGCGTCCTTCCCTGTCTCGATCCTCGCGACTTCTCTCGTATCCATTCAACCTTCAACCTCTCCTCTTTTCAGCCGGGTGATCGTCATTTATTCACCCGCTCCTCGCAACTGACAGCTTCTCTGTGTCTTCACTCTGGCTTTTCCCAGCTTCTCTTCTGATGTCTGCGTGTTCTACTTTCTGTTTTCTGCTGTGTTTCTTTCATCTACACTTATCTCTTTTCGATCTCCAGCTATCGAGTGCTTCCGCGCCACCTTGGTAGCTCTGCAACTCCTGGTCGTTGTGGCGCGGTCGCGGTTGCCATGTGTATTTATTCCGCAACTCAAAAAGAGTCAAAGTTCAAAATGTCTTGGCCAAGAGTTCAAAACTTAAACAAAAACAAGGGCCCCAACACCACATCTCTAGAATAGATCTACATAGAAGTTTTTCATTTTCATATCCATGGTCTCAAACAATGAGAGAAAAAACATTTTATATTAAATGTATGTAAAACACAAATTAGCCACATCTCTAGAATAGATCTAAATAAAAGTTTTTCATTTTCATTTCCATGGTTTCAAAAAATGAGAGAGAGAAAAAAACCTTTTATATTCAACATGTAAAACACAAATTAGCCATAAAAGATTCCCATTGAAACCGTAAGTGATTTGATACAAAACATAGCTTTTAACCTAAGAGTAAATGCCCCTACAGTCAATATTTGGAATAGTTTTAAATAGAAGTTTTTCATTTTTATATCCACGGTCGTAAACAATGAGAGAAAAAAATATTTTATATTCAATGTATGTAAAACACAAATTAGCCATATCTCTAGAATAGATCTAAATAGAAGTTTTTCATTTTCATATCCATGGTCTCAAATAATGAGAGAGAAAAAAACCTTTTATATTCAACATGTAAAACACAAATTAGCCATAAAAGTTTCCCATTGAAACCAAAAGTGATTTGATACAAAACATAGGTTTTAACCTAAGAGTAAATGCCCCTACAGTCAACCTCTGGAATAATTTTAAATATAATTTTTTCATTTTCATATCCATGGTCTCAAACAATGAGAGACTCTTTATATTCAATATATGTAAAACACAAATTAGCCACATCTCTAGAATAGATCTAAATAGAAGTTTTTCATTTTCATATCCATGGTCTCGAACAATCAGAGAGAAAAAAACTTTTTATATTCAACATGTAAAAAACAAATTAGCCATAAACGTTTCCCATTGAAACCAAAAGTTATTTGATACAAAACATAGGCTTTAACCTAAGAGTAAATGCCCCTAGAATCAATCAATCTCTGGAATAGTTTTAAATATTGAATTTTTTCATTTTCAAATCCATGGTCTCAAACTATGAGAGAAAAAACCTTTTATATTCAATGTATGTAAAACACAAATTAGCCACATCTCTAAAATAGATCTAAATAAAAGTTTTTCATTTTCATATCCATGGTCTCAAACAATGAGTGAGAAAAAAACCTTTTATATTCAACATGTAAAACACAAATTAGCCATAAAAGTTTCCCATTGAAACTATAATTGATTTGATACAAAACATAGGTTTTAACCTAAGAGTAAATGCCCCTACAGTCAATCTCTAGAATAGTTTTAAATAGAAGTTTTTCATTTTAATATCCATGGTCTCAAACAATGAGAGAAAAAACCTTTTATTTTCAATGTATGTAAAACAGAAATTAGCCATATCTCTAGAATAGATCTAAATAGAAGTTTTTCATTTTCATATCCATGGTCTCAAACAACGAGAGAAAAAACCTTTTATATTCAATGTATGTAAAACACAAATTAGCCATATCTCTAGAATAGATCTAAATAGAAGTTTTTCATTTTCATATCCATGGTCTCAAACAATGAGAGAGAAAAAAACCTTCTATATTCAACATGTAAAACACAAATTAGCCATAAAAGTTTCCCATTGAAACCATAAGTGATTTGGTACAAAACATAGGTTTTAACCTAAGAGTAAATGCCCCTACAGTCAATCTCTGGAATAGTTTTAAACAGAAGTTTTTCATTTTCATATCCATGTTCTCAAACAATGAGAGAAAAAACCTTTTATATTCAATGTATGTAAAACACAAATTAGCCATATCTCTAGAATAAATCTAAATAGAAGTTTTTCATTTTCATATCCATGGTCTCAAACAATGAGGGAGAAAAAAGCTTTTATATTCAACATGTAAAACACAAATTAGCCATAAAAGTTTCCCATTGAAACCAAAAGTGATTTGATACAAAACATAGGTTTTAACCTAAGAGTAAATGCCCCTACAGTCAATCTCTGGAATAGTTTTAAATAGAAGTTTTTCATTTTCATATTGATGGTCTTAAACAATGAGAGAAAAAAACTTTTATATTCAACGTATGTAAAACACAAATTAGCCATATATCTAGAATAGATCTAAATAGAAGTTTTTCATTTTCATATCCATGGTCTCAAACAATGAGAGAGAAAGAAAACCTTTTATATTCAACATGTAAAACACAAATTAGCCATAAAAGTTTCCCATTGAAACCAAAAGTGATTTGATACAAAACATAGGTTTTAACCTAAGAGTAAATGCCCCTACAGTCAATCTCTGGAATAGTTTTAAATAGAAGTTTTTCATTTTCATATCCATGGTCTCAAACACTAAGAGAAAAAACCTTTTATATTCAATGTATGTAAAACAAAAATTAGCCACATCTATAGAATAGATCTAAATAGAAATTTTTCATTTTCATATCCATGGTCTCAAACAATGAGAGAGAAAAAAACCTTTTATATTTAACATGTATATAGTATTTAGAAACAAAAAGTAATTTGATACAAAACATAGGTTTTAACCAAGTATATAGTTTTTCATTTTCATATCCATGGTCTCAAAACAATGAGAGAGAAAAAACCTTTTATATTCAACACATGTAAAACACAAATTAGCCATAAAAGTTTCCCATTGAAACCAAAAGTGATTTGATACAAAACATAGGTTTTAACCTAATCTAGAAAATGCCCCTACATTCAATCTCTAGAATAGATCTAAATACAAGTTTTTCATTTTCATATCCATGGTCTCAAACAATGAGAGAGAGAAAAAAATTTTATATTCAACATATATATAGTATTTAGAAACAAAAAGTAATTTGATACAAAACATAGGTTTTAACCAAGTATATAGTTTTTCATTTTCATATCCATGGTCTCAAACAATGAGAGAAAACAAACCTTTAATATTCAACACATGTAAAACACAAATTAGCCATAAAAGTTTCACATTGAAACCAAAAGTGATTTGATACAAAACATAGGTTTTAACCTAATCTAGTAAATGCTCCATACATTTAACTAGAATAGATCTAAATAGAATTTTTTCATTTTGATATCCATGGTCTCAAACAATGAGAGAGAAAAAAACCTTTTATATTCAACATGTATATAGTATTTAGAAACAAAAAGTAATTTTATACAAAACATAGGTTTTAACCAAGTATATAGTTTTTCATTTTCATATCCATGGTATCAAACAATGAGAGAGAAATTTTTTTTTATATTCAACATGTAAAACAAAAATTAGCCATAAAAGTTTCCCATTGAAACCAAAAGTGATTTGATACAAAACATAGGTTTTAACCTAATCTAGTTAATGCCCCTACATTCAATCTCTAGAATAGATCTAATTAGAAGTTTTTCATTTTCATATCCATGGTAGTTCTATAGGCAGAGTCTATAAAGGTCCAGGTAGCCTCTGGATCTCATATTTTATGAAAGGTGACATATCTAGTAAATGCCCCTACAGTCAATCTCTGGAACAGATCTAAATTCCCCTAGAGTAAATTCCCCTACAGTCAACATGTATATAGTATTTTTTTTAAAAAGTAATTTGATAAAAAACATAGGTTTTAACCAAGTATATAATTTTTCATTTTCATATCCATGGTCTCAAACAATGAGAGAAAAAAACCTTTTATATTCAACATGTAAAACATGAATTAGCCATAAAAGTTTCCCATTGAAACCAAAAGTGATTTGATACAAAACATAAGTTTTAACCTAAGAGTAAATGCCCCTACATTCAATCTCTAGAATAGATCTAATTAGAAGTTTTTCATTTTCATATCCATGGTAGTTCTATAGGCAGAGTCTGTAAAGGGCCAGGTAGCCTATGGATCTCATCTCTTATGAAATGTGACATATCTAGTAAATGCCCCTACAGTCAATCTCTAGAATAGATCTCTAAATAAAAGTTTTTCATTTCTCTCATGCATTTGCAATAAATGTGAATTTAATATATACATTTTTATTGAATTTTTTTTTTTTAGGGATAAGAAAACCATTAAATATGGTTGAAAAATGGAAATTATGCATAGAAGTTTCTTTCTATCCCAATCCAGGGAAAGCAGTGATTACATATGTGCTTTCCAATATTGCGACTAGCAAAGTCGTCCAAAGGAAAATGAATATACCGGGAAGAACAACAAACAACGAGGAATATTATATTGGATTTATAAAAGGCTTGGGAACAACGATGGAGTATGGATCAAATGGAATTGTAGTTTTCACCAATTTTGAACTTGTGTGCAACCAGATGAATGGCGTGTACCAAGTTAAGAAGGAGAGACTAAAAGAACTGCATGGAATAGAAAAAAATATTGTTATCCGATTTCAATTTTTTAGTATAAGGCATTGTACAAATGTGAATAAGATGTCTGCTGATTTATTGCATGGGGAAATGCAAATTCAAGATTCATCTATCAAAGATTAATTAATAGATGAATTAGAATTATCCGGGGCAATGCCAATGCAAGATTCATCTCTCGATATGAATTAGTTTTAAGACACTCTTCTTCAAAAATTCAAGATTCATCTCTCAAAGATGAATTAGTTTTGAGACGCTCTTCTTCAAAAATTCAAGATTCATCTCTCAAAGATGAATTAGTGTTGAGACGCTCTCCTTAAAAATTTATTGATCGACATTGTAACATATCATGGATATGTGTGTGTTGTGTACTTATAAATGCGTCTTTTGTAATGACCATGTGCTTTTTTCAATTATATACCAAGTGTGCTCCCACCACACCATGTAAAGTGCAACTTGGTTAACTTCACATTTGAAACAAGTGGTGAAATTCACATTATTATGAAATTAAATGCGGGGACTTCAACAATTTTTTGTTTAAATGGAGTTTCACTTCTTTTTTTATGACAATGTGTTTTTTTCATTTTTATACCAAGTGTGCTCCCACCATGTAAAACACAATTTGGTGAACTTATAAATTTTATAACTTTTTTTTTGCTTAAATTGAGTTTCACACATCAATTAGTGTTTTGAAAGTTGTGTTTTACATAATTTGTTTACACTAAATTACATTAATTTTCTGAAATTTATTTTGAATTTAATTTAAATTAGTTATTTGAAAAAATAATTGTAAATGTCCACCGTAGATATATATATCATGGAGGATGAACGTCGAATATTAACAGAATCCCATATCTCTACGAGAGGGGGGGATCAAGGATTGAGAGCTGTTCATTGTAAATTTAACTATAATCTTAAATCTCCATACATGTGTGTACATATGGAATTGATTTTTTATCAACTTTGTGAGTTAATTAGTTGTTAATAAGTTTCATTTTTTATTTTTTAGGAGCTAATAAGAAGAGAAGGGTCTCTACTCCATCCATGGATGCCCATGTTTCAGCCAGTCATGGTATGGTTTTAACACAATTTAATCAATGAATATGTACACGTGTATTTATATGTATGCATGTATTTTTCAATTGATTATAAATTCGTATTTGTTTATAAAGCTTCTCTCTCCTCTCGAGAGGTTGGTGGTGGTTCAAATCCCCTTATAGGGCCATCAATAAATGGTAGCAGGTTGCGTGAAGGTGGTGATATTTATTCCCCGGAGGTCAATCAACGGCTGGTGCTGCTAGTTCTTAGCAGGGTCGTTCTGGTTCTCAACCGTATCAAGGTGGAGAAGATGATAGCCAACCACGTCGAGGTTGCCATAAATTTCAATATTTTTTTCATTGAATTTGTACAAATTTTTTTACATGTGTTTTTTCTAATATAAAAAATTATATATATATATATATATATATATATATATATTTATACAGAGGCTGAAAATGCTCCAAATGTTGGTCAAAATAGACACAGGGCATAATGCTACATTCAAGAAGAAGGTTGTCTACCCACCACAACTTATCCGGTCAACGTTTTTGATATACCATGGGAAAGAAACATGGCGCAATGCACCTTACAAAGGTGTCAACAACTTCATGAAAAATTACAGAGAGATCTCGTGACTTTGACTCTACTTGCTGAGGGTCGACAAAGCCTCGAAATAGCTACACATTCATTGGGTGAACTAGTAAAAGCCTACAGAAATCTTGGGCCAACGACTGATACATTTGTATAAGTCATGAGAAATAGAACGAAACAGTAATGGGTTCTGATAAATGGGAGGATGTAAAACAAAGAGTTACAAAAGAAATGGCAAAGTCAATGTTTAATTTCAAGGAAGGGCCAAAAATAAAAATGTTGAAGGTGCAATATTTCAAGCACCACGATATAGCTCACTATTTATATGATAGGCACCTTCCAGACTATGGAAGGCTTCCATGGAATGACGAGGTTCCTGTTTATTTTGAAAAATTACTTTAGCAGATTTTTTTTTGGAAATGAAACCCAATTACAATAACCTTCCATCAAAATTTTTTGGTCCGGGGAAAGGTCGATTGTGTGACCGTAGGGGCGCTAGGCAAGATGTGGAGTTGCCTCACCCTGAGCCGCCATTGGTGAGTCGACCTTTTCGGGTCGAGACTTTGCGGTCAGAGATGGATGAGACTTCTCAAATAAGTTGAGAAGCAATGGATGTCATCATCGACAATGTTCACAGCGGATTGCGTGGAGTCGATGTTTGTCTAAATTGACAAAGAGCACGTGAGAATGCACGTGCCAATTTTGTGTATTGTACAAATGAAGAGATTGACAACATGAATGTTGAAGATCTGAGAATATATGCAAAGAATTTTTGCAATGGTTGGCAGGACCTAATTCTTCATGAGGAAGAGGGCATGGGAATGGTATGTGTTAATGACCTTAGGGTTCAATTATTTTAACACATACATGTGTACAATTTGTAATAAATACATGTGTATGTACATGTATACATTTATTTGTATGTACATTAATCTAACAAAAATGTATCATTATATGTTAAAACACCATTTGTAGTTGTCACGCATGATGAATGACGAAAATGTTAATATCACGTTCGGGGCCTCTGGTTCAAACAATGAAGATGGGTCTCACCATCAAGATATGTTGACAAATGTTAGTGTTTTTTAAGTGATATTTTTAAAATAAATAATTGTGCATACATGTACATGTACATATATAATAATAAAATGTTTTAACAGACTCCGATTCCATCCGATGTTTTTGGGATGGCGGTACCTTCTTCTTCCTTGGGAGATGTACCTTCTACATATTTTGGGATCGTGGTACCTTCTTCTTCCCTGGGAGATGTACCTTCTACTTCCTTAGGAGATGTGCCACATCCACAACAAGTATGGACAATTTTTCACTTTTAAAATTTATGTTTAAGTTATATATATTCCACCTCAAAAAGTTCCATTAAAAATTGAGATATATATCTATATCTTGAGTTATTTTAAATTTTTTGAATTTTAGGCTTTTGGAGATTTTCTTTTGGAGCCTCTCTTAGGAGATGTCCCAAATTCACCTGCAGAAGTATTAAATTTTTCACTTTTAAATATATATGTTTTTTTAAAAGTTATAATTTATAAATTGAAGTTTAAAAGTTTTATTATAAATTGAGATCTTGATCTTGAGTTATTTTATACTTTTAAAATTTTGAATTTTAGGTTTCTATAGAAGATTTCTTTAATCCACGGACTCTAGCGACGGAGATAGGAACATCCACACCATTTCAGCCATTTGAACAAGTTGTCTAATTTTTTTTAATATTATTGAAAATAAGTTTATATATACATGCATTTTCATCTGAAATTTTTTAATATATATAACTGTACATGTATATTGTACAGTTTACTATTGGAGATGTTCCCATGGGGGAAGTTGTAGCAGGTGAGCAACAAATGGAGAGGGAACCTCATGAGGTATTGCATGATTTTTTTTTATATATATTTTTTTTACATGAAGTTTTATATATTATCACTCATTTTTAAAAAATCAAATTTTAATGTTTGTACGTGCATTGTGTACAGGTTTCCCATGCTTCACAAGGTAGCGCGCGGATTGAGACTCTGCTAAGAAAAACACTACATCCATCTGTATTTGATGGACATGATTTGTAGATTTGATTGAAATTTCTAGTCTTAAATTTACTTTTTTATATATTATCTAGATGCACAGTCATATATATATATATATATATATATATATATATATATATATATATATATATATAACTTGATACTTGATACTTGTGAGATCTACAATTTTTGGACATATTTTATTATAGTGTTAATGTAATTTGTTTTTTTCCAAAAAGTTAAGTTTTGGATGGTTTTGGTACTTTTGGCATGTGAATGTGAAGTAATGTTGTTATATAATTTGATTGGTTTTTAAAACTTTTAAGTTTTGGATAGTTGAACTACTAGTAATGTTATCATCTATAAATTAATGTTTTGCTTATGAACTACATTTGGCATGTTATGTAATGACGTGTTATAATTTTTTTTGTTTTTAAAACTTAAGTTTTGGATGCTTGAAGTACATTTGGCATGTGAAGTAATGTTGTGATCTATAATTTTTTGTTAAATTAAAAGTTAAGTTTTGGATGGTTTCAGTCTACATTTGGCTTGTGATATAATGTTAAATGTTTTTATTGGATAGTTGAACTATAATTGGCATGGCATGTGAAGTAATGTTGCATGATATATAATCAAAAAGTTTTTAAAACTTAAGTTTTGGATGGTTTCAATCTACATTTGGCATGTGATATAATGTTAAATGTTTTTATTGGATAGTTGAACTACAATTGGCATGACATGTGAAGTAATGTTGTGATATAATCAAAAAAATTTTAAAACTCAAGTTTTGGATGGTTGAAGTACATTTGGCATGTGAAGTAATTTTGTGATCTATAATTTTTTTGTTAAATTAAAGGCTAAGTTTTGGATGGTTTAAATCTACATTTGGCATGTGATATAATGTTAAATGTTTTTATTGGATAGTTGAACTATAATTGGCATGGCATGTGAGGTAATGTTGCACGGTATATAATCAAAAAGTTTTTAAAGCTTAAGTTTTGAATGGTTTCAATCTACATTTGGCATGTGATATAATGTTAAATGTTTTTATTGGATAGTTAAACTACAATTGGCATGGAATGTGAATAATGTTGTGATATAATCAATAAGTTTTTAAAACTCAAGTTTTGGATGGTTGAAGTACATTAGGCATGTGAAGTAATGTTGTGATGTAATCAAAAAGTTTTTAAAACTATGTTTTTGATGGTTTCAATCTACATTTGGCATGTGATATAATGTTAAATGTTTAATGTTTTTATTGGATAGTTGAACTACAATTGGCATGACATGTGAAGTAATTTGTTTTGATATAATCGAAAAGTTTTTAAAATTCAAGTTTTGGATGGTTGAAGTACATTTGGCATCTTAAGATTGCTTTTGATCTCTACATACTCTTCTCTTGTTTGAGTGAAAAAATTTCCAATGGGAAGAACATAGCTTTTCAATGCAACTAACCATATCAATTGAGCTCTAATTGAAAAAAGAGTAAAGAAAAGTTAACATGCCACAAAACATGTCAGCAAAATAACATTCGTGGTTGTCATTTTTGTTGGAATAGCTAAATCATATTTTAAGGATTCTCCATCAAAAAACAATTTCAATGAAGAGAATCCTTCATATGATTTAGTTATTTCAATAAAAATAACAAACAAGGATGTTATTTTGTTGGCTTTTTGGTTTTTTTTACTTTTCTTTGAAATAGAGCTAAATTGATATGGTTAGTTGGATTGAAAAGCTATGTTCTTTTCATTGGAAATTTTTTTCACTCAAACAATAGTATGTAGTATGTAAAGATCAAAAACAATCTTAAGATTACTTTTAAGTACGATCAAGTGTTCTTGAAACATTTTCCCACATGATGATACCTTCATTGACCTATGAACTAAAGTAGTTCATAGGCTATATGTTCTGCCTCTTTCCCATATAAATCCCTTTAATTTTGATTGGAAATATAAGAAGTAGATATATGTTTGTTGAATTGGGGTCAATGTCATTAATGCACTCAACTAGGTAGCCTTGTTGATTTATAAATTGGTAAATTGATGACATTCAGTTAATTGAATTCTAGAACACACACACACACACACACACACACACACACACACACATATATCCAATACGTGCACAACATTTTTCATCAATGCACATAGAACATATTTGACCATTGGACAGACAAATCTTGTACTAGATTTTCAATCAGGAATAGAGATGTGGGTCAAATCCCACCAAAAGTCGGAGAAGTGCTCCGAGTCTCTTGTCTGAAATGAATCTTCATACAAAATTATACTTTGGATGATTTATTTACATTGTGGATACTTTTTACCAAAAAAGCCCACAAGAAAAACTGGGTGTGCATTGAGTTCGTGTATATATCCAGTACATGCAACATTTTTCATCAATGCACATAGAAAAACTACTTTTAGTTAATTGCATTCTAGAACATATATATTGAGTACGTGAAACATTTTTCATCAATGCACATAGTAAAACTACTTGAACAGTTAATTGCATTCTAGAACACACACACATATATATATATATATATATATATCCAATACATGCAACATTTTTCATCAATGCATGTATAGAAAAGCTACTTTCAGTTGATACTAGAGTGTGCATGTACCAAAAAAAATCTTACATGTGCAAACACTTGCACAGATAACATAAAAAGGAAGCTCAATTTTTAATTGAGTACTAGAAGTTCTAGAACATATAATCCAAAGAGAATAAATTGTTGCACAGTTCAATCAAAAAAATTCCAATGGAATTTCATCTTCAATAATCCGTTCATGATCGGATTTTGACATTTTCCATTTCTTAATATTCATTTTTTTCTTTGATTGAACCTCGATCAACTTTATGCGTGTTGCACACACCAAGTGACTATATTGACAACTTATGAAATCAGGTTCATAGTCTTCAAAGTAAACAAAATTCCCACTTTGATTAGTTTGTCTGAAAAAATAACCTTTCAGTATAATAGATCCTCTTTCATATGGAAATATGTGATCATTATAGTCTTCTAATAATTTCATTTTTCATTCAGTGCAACGCATCAAATAATACTTCACATTTTCATCGTTGTCAGTAGGTGCAATTACAACAAAAACATCTCTTGCACAATAAAACAAACTTAACAAAATTATACATATTCAAATTTATTTCTAGATCTTTATCATTAGAAAGCAATTCAAATGTTACCTTCTCTAACAAGATCAGAAACTTGATCACCATCGGATGATATTGTAGTCTCCTCTGATTGCATTTCTTCAAACATTGCAACGGACATTTTTCCCTTTGTATTTAGCTCTGTATGTTTCCAATCTTTTACATACATTTTGTTTTCACAAACGTCATTGGATTTTGTGTTGTTTATGCAAACATGACAAAAAAAAGAATATTTTCTTTTATCCAATGCAAACACATTTCTGGACGACTTTGTTTTAATTGAATGCAATTTTCGAGTCCCTTTTATTGTTTCAACGTCATTTCCAATTGATCTATCTACGTCTTCGATCCCAATATGCCAAAAAAACCTTTATATGGAAAATTTAAAGAAGAATGTAAATATGATATCAAAATACAATCAAAGATAATCATTGTGATAAATGTACACTATTTAAAATTAGATATCCAATAAAAATTAAATTGAATGTACCTTCGCACTTCCCTTGATCGGTTAGTCTCATGGCTTAGAGTAGCGATGCACCATTGAACAACTTCTTTCACATCCACAATTCGGCTTGCAGAGGGGTTCATTTGATATCTTCGAAGTGCTCGTTTTATGCATGCCCCTGCACCATCATGTTCTCCTTTTCCATGGCTAGTCTCAAAGAAATTCCAGCAATGTTTAATGCATGTTTTCTTATGAAGACAACACAACCAAAAGAATGATCGTGTAGATTTGAATTGACCTGCGCATCTGTCTGACCATATCCAATGTTCATTGAATGTTATTCCACGATTTTTCAAGGAATCATAAATTTTTCCAAAACAATGTTGTACAAAATATGTATCATGTGTACGATCGTCATTGATATAAAAGTGATATTCTTTAATAATATGTCGATTTTCACTGGTGCTTTCTATATGATCGACGTTTTGTTCAGCATGTCTATATAGAATATGGATGAGCATGGAGACTTGGTCAGAATGATAGTATTCACTCTGAATTTCTTTTTGTGGAACAAATGTGTAGTTTTCTGCAAAATCAATTACTGACAAAATGGTCCCTGGTGGAAAAACTTCACGGGATTTTTTGAATTGCAAGTCTTGCCATTGAGCTCTATGGGAATGCTTGGTGTATTTGTAAATTTCTGCCTCAAACTTTCTCAAAAAGTCTATCACAAAAATTTCTTCTTCTCATAATTCAATTCTTTTAACACTATTTGCACCTTGAATCGATGTATGGATATATTCATATCTCTTCCATTTCACTTTCATGTTGGACAATGATTGATCATTTATATCAGTACGATATTTGTTTTGAAATTTAGTCAAATTTCCACAATCATCACATTTTTTACCACCAACAGATTTCTTTAAGTAAAATAGTTCATTGCTTTCTCTTTCACATAAAATTTGAGATATGAAATCACAGATAGTGGAAGAAGGAGGTGAATCCTTCCAAAATGTTCTACCAAAATCAAGGAATGTGTCATAATGTAACTCAAATTCCATATGATAAGGGCAAGAACAAGTGTCATGTACGGTGATAGGTTTTACATACCATGGTTTTTGTTGAACAAAAAGCACTAATTGAAACATGAATTTCATGATTCTCTTCTTTGAATTTGTTGAACAACTCTATCTGAGTGGTTTCCAAGAAATGTATTTCATGTTCTGCGTACTGATTTCGTGCTATTATTCTTCGCATCACATGCCTTGCAGTTGGCGAAACACGGGAATTGTTCTTCCAATATTCATATATTATTTTTTTAAAATTTTATCCAAGTCTATCTTTGTATGGTTGCCTACAAATAGATCTCCAACAAGCGAGTTCATCATTTACATATATTTGCAACCGAAATTTCTGATGTTTGTGCAAAGTTTTTCGCGAGGTTCCTAATGCTCATGCCATAGATTTTACCAAGTGATTCTCTTTAGGACTTGATGAAACCACTGCCATATGTATTGCTCTACGTACAACTGAAATTTTTTTCTTTCTAGATCTTCTAATTGAATTTATAACACTATTTATATTTTGTATCACATTTTCCTTCATTTTTTTTTTATCTCTGGTTGATTTTCGAATACCCAATAAAGTCGTAGCTTCTTTTAATTTCCTTAATGATAGGAGACCTTTCAACATTTGGGCTTGAACTGTCACCTTTTCCTTTATGAAATACTTCTCAAAAATACAGTTAACACAATATCGTATATAATGGTCAGCTTTTTTATCTCCATATGTGTGAGTGTCAACATTTTCTAACATCTCATCATCGACATTGATTTCATCTGTACATATTCGAATGAATAGTACATAATAAGTTTACATATTCAATAAATAACTAAACTAATAAATATATGTATAATTTCAATACTTCGTACATGTGTTCAACATATATATATGTACATACCTTGTGATTCAATTTCTTCACTTGAATTTATTTCAACATTTTCACCATCTTCAATCATTGGTTCAATATTTCTTTCACTTTCTCTTTCAAAATTTTGTATCTCATCATCAATGTTTTGAGGAATATCTCTCTCTGTTTACATTGAAAAATATTTTTCAAATTAGATCATTAAATACAAATTAAGCTTCACATTTTACACTAGGAAAATTTTAAATATATCAAAATCATAATATTTACATTGACATACCTGTTTCAACTTCTAGTTGAGGCTGATTTTCCCCTTCAATATTTGAGAGTGCTTCTATCTTTCTTTTGCGAGATTGTCTCGTCTCTTCTCTACGTTCCTCATGGTCGTTTTTTCAATCATATTTTCTCATACAATTCCTTTGATTTCCCATGATTATAGAGTATGAAGTTCAAAAAATTTCCTTCAAAAATTTAGACAAAAACTCAATTAAAAAAAACATCACAAAAGATTTGACTTAAAAAAACTCATTTTAAAAATTTTGCAAAAAATACATATTCCAATCCAAAACACTTACTTTAAAAAAATCAAGAAAAAAATGTCTTATAAAAATGAAATGAAGTTCAAAATATTTCCTTCCAAGTCCTACAAAAAAAATTCATTTAAAAAGTTACACAAAAACTCATTTTAAAAAATCATTATAAAATATTTACTTCAACCCAAAACCAAAAACGGTCCTTTCGAAATTAAGCCCAAATCCATGCTTTAAAAAAAAATGAAGCCCAAAAAACATCCAAAAAACTATATCATATACCTCCAAGACATGTCTTTTGAATGTACCTCCAAGAAAAGTCGTAAAAAAATGTTTTTTGAATGTACCTCCAAGAAAATTCTTTAAACCCAAAACAATTCCTTGCAAAATCAGATCAAATGTACTAAAATAATGTGTCTCAAAGAAAATTCCTTTGAATGTACCTCCAAGAAAAGTCCTTAAACCCAAAATAATTGTTTGATAAATTAGATCAAGACTTTTGTAAAATCAAACCAAACGTGCAAAAATAATGAATAAGTTTGCGGCAATTTATATTGCCGCGAAGTGTTTTTTTGGAGGGGCTTGGCGGTACTTTCCGGTCGATGGAAAGTTAGGTAAAATTTCGGCCGAAATTTTTAGAAATATTTCGGTCGAACTACTTTTTCATTTGACTTAACGGGCTGTCAATGCAAAAAACAGTTCGATCGAACTTTGTTTAAGAGTTCGGCCGGACTAAGGCGTCACCAGTTATGCAGAGCCAAGCCCTGAATACGTTTCTGCAACTTTGGACTGATCAAACTCCATGAATATTATGAATTAACTGTCGAAACCAAGACAAGAATTTTCAGAATTGAATCTACTTTCAGGAAATATAACTTTTATGGAATTTCATAAATATTTACTAATTTTAATTAATTTTGTAATAAAACGGATGCAAACAATTTCTAAAGGTCATTGTGATTCAGTGAAATCAAAATTATGTATCTTCCAAAATACATTGTAAAAAAATTGAAAAAACTATGGTACATTACATTGGTCCGTCATCTCTAATGGGTAGCTTTTATATTTTTAGTTTATAACTTATATGTTAAGAAATTTCTTGCGTCGCAAAACATATTCAAAATATGCAGTTTTTCATATTGGAAGAGTTCAAAAAATTCTAGTAATTATGATATGCATCCATTGGCTTTGTAAATATGATGAAATCGAAGTAGACTCTGTCTATATTATTGTAACACATTTTGTTTCTCAAAAACACAATTTTTCAAAGAATACAACATTGCATATTAACATGACTTCTTATGAATCCGTTGATTGTTAAAAAACACACACTCAAAGAAACACTAAGTTGACATATCAAATGTTTATAAAAAAACTCCAAAAAATAAGTATTAGAAAGCTAAAAATTTTTTTTACAACTTTTATTTTTATCGCAAAATGAAATTCTAAAAAGAAAAATTGTTTTAGCTTGGAGAAAGTTGAAGAACCGAAAAAAATGAAAGTTTTTTTCTCAAAAAAAGGGCAAAAATGTAACCCAACTTGACATTTTCACCGAAAGCTATAAAAAGTGAGACTTGTAGATTATAGTTTTAATAAATTGACACTATGTGATTAAGAATAAGTTACAAATATAAGTAATAAGAGGAATGTGAATTTTAGTGCACATAAAACGCCACCCTAAAAATTCTATACTCTTGATCAATTTAGAATAACCTAAGATTTCTAGATTGGAGGGTAGTATAGTAATTGAGGAGGCTTCTTAATGGGTAAGGGAATTTAGTTACTCTATCCTTCCACCAAAGCTATAAAAGGTGAGACTTGTAGATTATAGTTTTAATAAATTGACACTATGTGATTAATAATAAGTTACAAACATAAGTAATAAGAAGAATGTACACGAGGGCCATGGTAATCAATGTTATTATTTTTACTATTTTTATTTAGAATATTTTTATTTAAAATAGTAATTTGTATTTGTATTTTTTTAAATGAATATTGTTAAAATTCCCTGACCCTTTAAGAAGCATCCTAAATTACTATATTCTAAATTGATCAAGAGTATAGAATTTTTAGAGTGGTATTTTATGTGCACTAAAATTCCCATGAGGTCCATCACTATGTATGTGATTCATTGCAACCTTGGATATAAAGAATAATGGTTATAAATATTTAAAAATAATTAGTTTAGATCTATACTGTTTATGAGATGGAGCAAATCTCTTTTCACTCTAAAAGTGCTTTGCATATCAAGATCTATACTGTTTATGAGATGGATCAAATCTCTTTTCACTCTAAAAGAGCTTTTCATATCAAGACATTTGATCTCTCTTGGCTCTTGAGATTGATCTAGGCCATCTTAATTTCCCCCTTTAAATAAAGTACATTTCCCATGAATACCATGGGTCATAAAAAAACATATATAAAATTATTTACTTGTGGATCTAATGGCCTAAATCATTTCAATCGTCTAATATTTGATCCAATAGCTCAAACATGGACACATTGTCAGCTAGGGGAATTATTTTCAAATAAAAACTCTTTGAAACGTAATTATCTTATTGATTTATGTTTTTAATATTATATTAATTTATATTTATTATTTTAAAAAATATATATTTTGATTGAAAATAGTGTTTAATTTTGAATAAAAATTTAAAATTAAATATTATTGAAAGTTATATAATTATATTGTTATAACTTTAATGGTGAGAATAAGAAGTGTTAATATTATTATGAATACTATTTAAACTAAAATTTTCTTATTAATTAAAATTTTTAATATTATATAAATTTAAATTTATATGATTAAAAATTTATCTTAATTAATCATAAAAATATAAGTTTATAATCCCACACAGAAAAGTATTTAACATAAGTAAAAGGCAACGAATCTTAAAATTATATGACCATACATTAAACTAATAATACTTAATAGTATAAACTTTTCCATTTAGATAAACAATATTAATAAATACTATTTGGTGTATTCGTCTCATATTTCAAAGGGGTTTGAGATATCAATATCCTAATCACGGTTCCACTTTTCTCAAAATTTAAATCGACAGCCATTATTAAAATTGATATTACGACAACATTGCTTTTTTTTTTTTTTTTAAATTAATGATGAAATTTTTGAATTTGTGATTTTTGTTCGCTTCCCGCAAAAACTACCACGTTACCAAACATCTTTTTCACCATGTAATCGTACTCAATACAAAGTTATTTAACATCTTTTTTAAATTTTATAAAACATATGTAAAAAGATAAAATTGAAATGATAATAAAAATGATTACAAGTCATTTGAAACCGCTAGGGAACAATATGATTTATGTATTATAAGGAAAAAATGTATAACTGCAAATAAACCTAAATGCCATAAAGGTACATGAATCGAAACAAACCATGGGAACAACAACAATTTTGAAAAAATACAAATTCGAAGGAAGATTGGATTGTAGCATCCTTATGATTGCCCACAGGATGGTAACATAGATTCATTTAGGCTGATTAGTAGGTAATACAAATATAGTTTATAATATTTAATATTTATATTGTTAAAAATAATACCTTATTGTATACCAATTTCAAAAAACAAACAAATTGGTTGACATTGCAAAAAAAACACAAATGATAAAAATCGAGTCAACACCTTGAACATCATTCCTTCTAAAATGTTGGGTACTATAACACACAATCAATAATGATAGTAAACTGTGACTATAAATGTGTTGTGGTGTTGTGTTGTTGAATTAGTGAAAGAATGGTTTTTCTTAGTATAGTGGATGGTAAATTTTTTATGGATATAAATATAAAAGTGATGTAAATATATTTTTCTATTTATTTAAATATTATACTTGAATTTGTATTTTTTTTTGTTAATTAGGTTTTTTTTATTATATCATAATAGTATACAGAGTTAAATATTTTGCTTACTCATTGTCATGGGTTTAATATTTTTCGTACTCACTGTCATGGTCTATTATAAGGGAAATCTGATCAATGACAATGGAGATGACTTACTGGTTTTTTGCTCATCAAAATACTCAAAGTTGTAGATTCAATTTAAGCTATCTTGCGTTGAGACAACTCTCTCGAAGCATTGTAAAAATTGTTACAGATCATCTCACATGTGTAGCTGACCATCCATCTATCTATGAAAGTAAAATAAAGTTTCTTAATGCAAAGCATAAAACAAGAGACATCGACAAACATAATCTATCAGAGGACGTTATCGGGGTCGAGTCCTACACACTTGAGATTGTTGAGGATGGTGTCTATGCTAAAGATTCCCCTTAATATGTGCTAGGTGGGCATTGAGGCTAGCCAAGTAAGAGCACTAGTGACGTTTTAACTCTTTGGATTTCATTGAGACCGAAAATTATATCATTGTGATCTTCATGTTTCTCTTTGAGAACATGACCTAGAAGTGTTTTCATTTTCCAGTGAAAGGTGATGGAATTAAAGTATTGAATTCATAGTCCATTGGTGTGACTAGGGTTATGGACCCAAGTAGCAAATCCTTTGTGTATTTTAGAGCCTAAATAGGCCTAGTGGTCATTGGTGCTCAAAGCTTCCAATTGTTGAATTTTCTCTTGAATTATAAGAGGGATGGAAGATTGGAAAATTGTTATAGTGGAATGGGTTTGAGCTTGGAATCAGGGCTTGCCCAAAGAGCCTTGATTCCTAGACTTCGATGAGAATGCATCCTCTTCCTTGGCATGGAATCCAATTACAAGCATGAACTAGAGCTGATAAAAGTCATAGGGTGGTGAGGACTTGTAAGCCATGACAAATTTAACTAGAACAAGGTTGTGTGGAGAATGGGAATCAATGCCCAGGCTAACTAAGAGGAGAGGCGATGAATTGACAGAAAAGGGAGTGACACAAGGGGGAGGCATTGGGTGTGGTAAGAAGCCAAATCAAGCCAAAATACAATGGGAAGATTGAACTCCAGGAGTCCACCCTACTTGCAAACTACTGATGTCCACCATGTCAAAGGAACTAGACTATAATAATTGCAAGAGTTGATCATAGAAGAGTTTAGGAATTTAATAGTGTCCTCTAGGATTTGTTTTATTATGGGAATTTTGAGGTCTAAAATGGGCCTCCTAAGAAAAATGTACAACAAAATAAAATTTATAAGAACCAATAGGATTCGAGATGATGATGTCAACCATGGGGGATGATTCACCATTTTCTAAGTAGGCACTCCAATGGAAATATCCCACTTGTAGTTGAAAATGGATGTGGGTGTATAAAGAAGACTTGGATTGATAGGGGGTAGAGTGACAAAATGTTGAGGATGCAAAGCATTCCATCTTAATGTGTTTGTAGATCGAGGCTTGTGGCATGTGCAAGCACATTGAGGGAAATGGCCACACCATCCCCTTATCTTTAATGTTGGGATAGGCGACGGGATGGTGGGATTCTAGCCCCCCACCTCTAATAGATCATTTTTCGACACCACCATTAGGGTGTATACTGCAACTGCATATCCAAAAAACTAATTTTTTAAACCATAATAATATCATAACTATATTTTTTTGAATGCCTATTTTATGATGGTAGGAATTATATCTTACAAGTTGTAGGAGTAAAAACATTAAACAAAAAAATGTATGGTAATAAAAATAGAAAATACTAATAATTGAGCCCATATTGTGTCTCTTTATAGGATCTTATATGAGTTAAACCATTCTCTGCTCATAACATCTCCTTCTTTGTAATATCTACATGGATATGGATACTTTTTTGTTTATCTACTCAAAATGCTAAAGGGAACTAGAGTTCTCAAATACAAAGCCCATGAAATGGCCATCTTGGGAAAAAAAACGCCCATAAATTTTAGTACAAAATAACCCAAAAATTGAATTTTCTGCCATAGGAAGCCTAAGAAGAATGAAAAGTTGACCAAATTTCTTTCAAAGAGTTTGGATCTATGAACTAAGCTCTAAGTACTTCCCATTATAGATACTCATGAAAACATCTACTTACATCTCCCATACATGAAGCTCTACTATGATTCTTGTTGCAATGATTTACAAGTTTTCTGTGGGCTTATTTTCCTTGTAGATGCATTGGGAAAACTCACCTTTCAAGTGAATCCATTCAATATTCAAATTCACTACATTACAATATTCCTATTTTATTTCTTTTTCTCATTGCTTGAGGTTGAATTATAGTAGTTCCATCTCACACACAACACAATAACCCTTATGTTAATGACTATGTGTAATTTTAACAGAGAAACCAAATAAAAAAATAAACACATAAGGTCACTTAATATAAAGGGCCTATAACACCCATTGACATTAATGCGCCATGCTAAAACAAGATATGTTAGTGTACCAACCTCCCACAAATTGACTACCATGCCTAACATGAAAAATAACTCAGGAAAACAAATATAGAATTCATAGACAAGAGAGGAGATACATTTACCAAATTAAATCTTCCACCATAAGCACTAGAGCCTATGAGCGTTTTACCAATTCTAAGAGGTTAGAAGCAACATCTGACTCCCTACTAGAGCTAAATAAATTTCAAGGTGAACTATTCATAACGAGACTAAAAAGGTTGAGAGAGACCAACATATCCCTTGTTCCTAATATCTCTAGGCTTTAACCCACGTGTAATATGTCCATTCACAATCATATGCCATATAGAAATTGGAGCTTACAGATGATTTTATGAAGTTACTAGAAAAGTTTCATACCAACTCAAAGCTTCTGTTCTATAATTGTTAAAGGGAGTTCCTATCTCTAAGCGATTTTTGGAATCGATTTGGCTCAACTGTTTGTCGATTATTTGATCTAAATAATCATCCGATTTATCAATAATATTGAGTAGGAACTATAAATATTGATTCTTCAATTTTTCTCTCTGGTTGAAGAACCTCTCATTGATTCCCACGACCCTACTTCCTGGTCAATTTTCTTTTACTTCATTCCAGATTCCAACCCTACCACTACCCATGGAATTTACTTCAAAGTGGAATGGGAGTAATTCCCTAATGGGTGGGATGGCCTCTGCATGTCTAAATGACCAGTTTATTAAACCCTTGGGAGGAGCGAGACTCGTTGACTAAAGGGATTCCTTATGTCTAGTGTGGCTAAATAGTAAGCAACTCTACTGAATGGTCCACTAAATGGGAATTTCCTCAGAGGGTAGGGTGATTAGTGGTTATAGATGTCTTCTTTTCCTGTAGTGCAGGTTAGGTTTATTCCTTGTCCTTTGTGAGTGCAGTTAGGTCTGGTCTGGGGGTATGGGTTAGGAGTGGGCATAGCGGTTAATAGAACCAAGTCTAGAAGTGTAGCTATGTGTGCGCTATGGGAGGTGTCTCTGCTCTCTTTGGTAGGTACTTCCCCCTCCCTTGCTCTGGGTATATATCTATTCGGGTAGGTTCTGTCTGTGTGGGTTTCCCCTCTCTCTGGCTGGGTAGGTGTCTCTTTATACGACTGGTTGTTCACAACAAGGGATGATGGATGCGACATATATAGGCAAGTACTTAATTCCCCATTGGGTGACCGATCATAGGTCTACCTATACAATCACAAAGGCAGTGATAACAGGTTTCATAGCATGGTGGATGGCTTATATACTCTTTAGTCAGGAGCATTAAAATGAAGGGGTTGAAAGCGAAAGATTGGGAATCCATTAGGGGACCTGGTCCCTCAATTCAAGCTCTACCTAAGACTCCATCCACTGCTTGCTATAAGAATCGCTGGTAGGAAACATGTTAGGGTTTAGTGAGCCATGTAATCGATCGTTATAATATAATAAGACTTTCACTTGCGGGCGTATCCACGCAAGCTTATGGGAATGATCGACCGATAGGAAGGGAAATATCGATTTCTTCAATAAAGTAAGTTGACTTCGGAATTTTAGAGTAGATCAATTTCTAATGATGCTAGAGACATGATCCAGCGAGATCTTGACCAACAACTATTCCTGCCAAGTCAGCCTCATTTTGTGGTTCGGCTACTGTATATCCACCCCACCTAGTCTATGATATTGAGCCTAGTATCGAAACGCCTGATTATGGCCACTTTGACTTCTCCCATTAGAAGGAGTGGCGTTATTGGCTAGATAGCCGTCTCTTCCTATCCTAGAAGGCTATTATGGATTGCGTCCCTCCGCTTCCTGCCTTCTTCCAGCAGGGGTCCCATCCCCGCATATATTGGGGGGCATCAAAGGACTTGAGAGAAAATATGGATATGAGCTTGGGAGGTTAAGGTTATAGCCGTATGTGGGTGGAACGGGAATGTAGCGGTGTTTGGGCAAGTGATCAACGAGAGCTCATACTAGTATTAAGGGAACCGAGGAGCTAGTGAGAGTTTGGCTAGTGACTCAAGAGCTAGTGAGAGTGACGAGACCGAGATGTAGTCTGTTCGGAATGGAATTCGCCACTTGGATTTCCCCTAATAGTTTAGTGTTATCCCAGGGAACTAGATAACCTTTATCCTTTATTGGGTTTGTCTATTCGTCGTTGACTCAGTACCGACCAATCCTTCCTTGGGTATTAGAAGGTTTCGATGGGTAGGAACTAGTTAGGTGCTTGAGGATAATAATACATGTGCTTCACTGATCAATAAGTTGAGCCAAGTCATCGGTTATATCTCACATGAGAAATCTTGTCCCATTTTATATGCATGCCACACTAAATGTTTTATTGAAATGGTGTCATGGGATTAGAATTATAACTATAGGTGGGGTTATGTCGATGCCCCCCACTTTTACACTCAAATTCCTTCCTCCAAATGCACCACACTAAGTGGTTTATTGAAATGGTCTCATGGGATTAGAGTTATTACTATAGGAGGGGTTATGCCAAGGCCCACCACTTTGACACTCAACTACCTTCATCCAAATAAGCTCCTTGATTTCCTTCTGATTCTGCCAATTTTTTTTATCCATGCAAAACTTGATTCTATTCAAAACCATATCCTTTTCAATGAACTATATGAACTATGGATACACGTGAAATCTCCTTGGGAGATGATGGAGTTAGAGATACTTGATAATAATTGTTGAATCCTCCACTAGTGTGACTCTTTATATGGCCATTTAAAACAATAATAAAATACCTTGGAGTAAAACTAATGCTTCTACCTCATTATTAAAAGTAATTTCAATGCCCAATGCAAACTTAATCAGTTGATTTCCATTAGGGCTAGAAACAAAACCCTCTCCCCTCCCTTGACACCTGCCATCCTTGGATTACCTTTTGAACCGCCATTAGAAAAATATGTTGGTATCTTTTCACCCTCCATTTTTTTAAATCGACTTTTCTTAATATAAGTTTCCACATCTTAACTCAATATAGAGGAACTGCCAAAATTTTCAATGTAGAAGCCCAAATTGGTAGTGATTCTCTAAGATAGTTATTTTCTCCCATCTCTAGGTTAAGAAAAGGGCTGGATCCAAAGCCATTAGAGCATATTGTCTCATCTAGAACACTCCTATTTTATTTGGAAATATTTCTTGGCTTTACCCAATCCTACTTTAATATGAATTTGTGTCTAAATATTGTTACTAATTTAATAAGAAATGTGACAGGAAAATGAGAGTTATATCCCTACAAACCTATATTTTTTAAAACCAAAAACACCAAAATCAATCACTATTTCAAAAATGTTGTTAATGATCGCACTGTGTTTGATCCAGGTGGATATCGGTGGCCACCCACCTATTCCATTTGGACCAGCACCATCAATTCTTTCAGTTTTGAAGTTGCAACAAAACTTACTATTTTTAGCAGTTTTTCGGGTCCTGAACTTCCAGAGTCATTTTGAGGCCCTAAATGACGTTTTTTGAGAAAAAAAAGAGCAACATGGGTCCATGGATTGATGTTTCTCGTTCAAAAGTTGTACTCCTCGGACAAATCTTTCTAACGAGCTATTGAGCGCGTCAAACGGAGATCAGATGCCAAAGTTACGTCCCCGGGAAGTTGAACCACCAATTTACCCAAACGGGGCCCATAGTTTTGGCGCTTCATCTCCTAGGGTTAGGTTTTCGGAAGTTTAGTGTTCTCCATTGTTTCTCAATAATAAATAGGCCCTCGAGCCTCATTGTAACACAGTTTAGAGGTCTGTAGCCATCACATCTCTTCTCATAGATTCGCTACTAGCACCCTAGCTATTTTATTTCCATTATGCCTGTAAGCATATTTCTGTTATTTGATATTAATGAAATGAAGCATTATTTCTGCTGCATCTCTATGTTCATGGTTATTTCTGTATTTTATTGCATTCCTACATAAATCCGGATCAATGTTCTTTTATTTTATTTTTATCCCTCAAGGTTAAAATTACATACTTTTACGACCACGACCTCAATAGCATCATAATGTTACCTTAAAATAGATCACATAGTCGAAAAGTGATGCTACCCACACCACCATTTTTTTAGCTTAAAATTTGAAATTCTTTGAAACCATGGACTTTACAACTAGTACTATGACAACCATAATGTTAAAATCAATGTTTGAATAAAAAAATCCTAATAACACCCCCACAATTATACTTTTCTTAAATCATAACTTTTTTTAAACAAAGATGAGTAGATTTATATTATTTTTTTCACTTAGACGTAACAATTACTCACGAAATGAGTTACAATATTATCTCATTCTTGTGGGCCAATTAGAATAGCTTCGACTAATTGCACTTTTATTGGAAAACCAATAGGTCATCCTCCTCCAAATAAGACTAGGGAGGGAAAAGTTTCAAAACTAAGATTTCTATTTTTTACGAGGAGAGCGAGAGTAAATTTTAACAAATTTCTTACACAAGAAAATAAAGAAACATAAAATTTCTATAAATTACTAGAACATGACCCATTGCTTAGCCAATGAGATTCTTGAATGAAGTTCTTTCTAATGTGGTCTTTCTTGCTTCTTGTTACCGGTGGGGAGGAGTGTTTCTTTTTATGCACATCTGAATAGGAAAGGGGAGAAGAAGAGAACTTCTTCTCATCCCCCTTACCAACAACCTCATCTTTTAAAGTAGGCTTTGGGAAAATATTTCCCAACGGAGGAGTTTTCCTTGGAGGGTCTTGATTTGGTTCTTCTTCATCATTCAAATTAAGAGGGGACTTTGGAACATGATTATTTGACTGATTTGCTTGGGCCTCAAGATTCTCTCCTTCTTCCTCTGAATTCACATCTTCTTCCTTAGGAACATTCAAAACTTCAAATTTGTTTCTAGAAAGGGGTTGTTGTTGAGATTCAACCTTATATTGTTGCTTCTTCTTATTTACGTGCTTCCTGTGTTTCCTGTGAATTGGAGTGAATCCTTTCTTATTTTCTGCATGCTCTTTTGGAGGCGATGGGTTAATGGAGCTTCGAGAGATTGAATATTTTGGACAAATTTTTGAAAAGTGTCCATACTCATGACACATATTGCATTTGAAAGGAATATTTTTATATTCTAGAGCTTGTAGGTGAGACCATCCATCCAAATTTAGTTGAATCGCCTTTGGGAGGCCTTTTTAGAAATCCATTACAACAAAAATTCTGGCACACAAAAAAATGTTCACATGATCTATATCACAAGAAATAACTTTTCCCAATTTATCTCCTATAGCCTTAAAGATGCCTTTACTCTAGCAGCAAAGAGGGATAAAGAAAAATCTGATCCACATAGGTGCATATGAAATTTCCATCACGGGATTAAAGTTCAGAGACCATTGAGTAAGAAATAGACCCGTGGTACCCATGAAATAAGGACCCGGTTTATAGATCTTGTCTTGATCTTCCTAATTTCAAAGAGAAATGCATAATACCCATTTCCACAATAGAAATTGCTCTTGGATTCATGATTTACCCAACTATCAAAAACCCATTCTTCAATGGCTTCATAACTTGGGCATAAGCGAGTAAACTTTCCCAATAATATCTTTTACTTCAACATTACTACATTCTTTTTTGTTGAGGAGGAGAACCCCAGGTCCAAAGAAAGGAGAAACCTAGGTCCAAAGAATGGTTTAATTCTACCTTCTTTGTGAATTTTTTTGAGAAAGTCATTGTGTATGAATTAAGCCACATGGCAAACAAAAAACCCTGCTTTCTTAAATCATAACTTACAAACGATACATTTATAACAAAAATTATAAATCAACCCTTACATCACAAGGAGGTGTTATCAATAACACCCTCTTATTTTGTAAGCTTAAAAATACAATATTGTTAAAATTATATATATAACCCTCTTATTTTCTAAACTTAAAAGTAAATATTGTTAAAAAAATAATATAATTAATTTATTTATTTATTTATTAAAAATAAATTAAAAATATATCAAAAAAATTAAAATTAAAATAAAATTTAGATTTAATATATATATATATATATATATATATATATATATAATTTCTTCGAAATTTTAAACTTAATAACCATACCATACCTTTAAATTGAAAAACAATGCTTCTTAGTGTTTCTAGTTAGAACCTCCACTTTTCCAGAGCTTCAAGTAGTTGTATACTTTTTCAACTATGAGCATCGGGATCTATCATTGGTCTCTTTCCTTTGTTCAACCACTCCCACTATTTCGACTACAATATTGTTTATGTAATGTTTATGAAGGCTTAGTATTTCCAAACACGTCTTCAAAGTATATCCCTATTCCCATAGCACTCTTTAGACACTAGATTGATGCAACATGAAGCATGAAATTATTATACCTACCGCCTGCAGTTATTATGCATCATTTTTTGCTGGATAGTGACATTAATTGTCTTTGATTAGACATATTTCTTGAATTTTTGTATAGTTTGACTATAGTTAAGTTTTAATAAATTTTTAATTTATTTTTCTTGCATATGATTGGTTGATAGTTTCAACATGTTATTGCAAAACGCATAGTTCTTCGTGCCAATTTTAATGGTTTTCATTGAAATTATTCACCTTTTATTGCCGCTGATCGTCCTGCAATGCTGTCATTTATACATTGCCGTCCTTTATATGATTATCTTTGTACAATAAAAAAATACATATGTCCTGTCATTTATAAATATACATCTATCTGCTACTCTAAAAGCATTTCGTTGAATTTATGAATCCATTCGTTCTGTGCCACGTAACTTAGATCACCTGCAATTCACATGGGTTAAGATAACGCAAGGGTGTCGCACTAGGGAATCGAGAAGATAGAAATTATTATTTGTAACTTTAAAAATAGATATAGTAACAATGCCTTTCAATTCCCAAATAGAAATTTAAATTCACATTCAACTTCACATTTAAAGCACTGACAATAAATTCACATTTAAAGCACTAACTTATGACACACAAGATATCCTAAATTTTATGGAGATGAATGGTAGTCGCTGATCTCTAAAATATAGGATTTGAAATGAAGAAGTCTACGGAATTGGAATGCAGTCCACATGAATTTTCAACCAACTTTGTGGTGGCCAACTTATTTTTTATTTCACTAGAATTCATGTTCTCGTCCCTATGTCGAATTAAGCGGCTAAAAGTGTCGGTGTAACTAAATGCATACGATGCAGCGCATTAAGATGAAAGGAGTGGTCTCTGGATGACAAAAAAATTAGTAATCAATGCTTTCGAATGAAACATTATCACTACTTCGCAATGTCCGAATGACGGAGTGCATTCCATAGCCGAGATTTGCTTGACCCGCACAGATTCTGTGCAAAAATTTAATAGGCAATAGACACGAAGAAATGGGGAAAGAATTGCTTATTTTTTAATATTAAATTAATATTTTTTGAAATGATATATATAATTAGTTTACACAATTTTTATTTCTTAAGTAGAGTTGTTATTTTTCAACTTATTTTTTCAATTCAATTATATTAAACCTTGGGTTTAATACCCCTTCCTTCCATGACATATATATACTGGCCACACTTTAACAATTCGTATTGGACAATATTCATATGCGCTTGTCAACATAACATATATATATACCCCATAATCCAATCACTATAGCACGTTCATAAACCAACTCGCAATTCTTCATCTTCGACCTTGGGCTTAAAACTAACATATGTAATTTTGACCTACAACAATTCCCAATATATATAAACAGCCTTGGGCCCACAACTTACCTTTTCACTAGCATTACAATTTATATCAACCTCGATGCATACAAAATACCTTTCAAACATTATACCACGACTTGAATTAAAACAAACATTTGGGCCCACGTGACATAACTCACCTCGCCATCCGACAGCTCCAAACTTGTTGCGCTCCAACCAATGATCGAACGGATATAAGTGAATATTTCATTTTTTATATGCTCGGAGCTTACTCATCCAAAATTACGCGAAAATTGTGGTTTTTGGAAACCACCTAAGGCCACGTGTCAAACGCTGGACTGTATCGCGTTTTTTTTTCAAATACCATTTACCACTTTTCAATCATGTGAAACCCACTGGTCTTCGAACTCTGGTTTCACTGTTCTCCTCACGGTTCCGTTTGTCACCTCAAGGTTCCGTTCCAACTTCAACACTCCTGCATTTCAAACGAAGATTACTCTCTGCACACACCATTCCATTGCGCCATTCTTGTCTTCTGCGACTGATGTTGTGAATCGATATAATCAGTATCACTTCCAGCAATCAGAAAACAAGCTCAATAAGCAGAGCTAACTTCACTTGTGTTCATTAGCAAAGGGTCTAACTCATCGATTCACTGTCCTTCCATAAATTCATAAAAAATAAATTATTATAAATTTTCATTTAATTAATATTATAAATTTTCATTTAATTAATATTATAATATTTCATTTAAATATTACAAAATTATATTAGAAAATTAAATAGTGTAAAAACGAGATTAAAATTGATTTATAAATTAAAAATATTAAAGTTGGCTGATGTATAATTCAATAATTTTTTTTAAGAAAATCAAATTCTTTTGTTTGGATTTTGGATTTTAATAAATTTAGATTCTTCCTCTAATTAACAAAATTTACACTGAGAAAAAAATTTGACCACGCCTGATCATGACCATATTTTGCCTTTGGACTCACTACAAAATAATGAAAAAAACAATACACACTCTGTGTTGTTTTTTGTTTTAAAAAAAATACACATTAAAAAAAAATTACATACTATCTTTTCGTTATTGGCTTTCGAGCCTTTTAAAACTTTTCATAACAAAACTATTTAAAAAAAATAAAACAAAATAACATATTATATATATTATAAACTTTAAAAAAAATTTATAATATATATATAGATGCATTTACCATACATATACATTTAAAAAGTCAAAAGAATTTGGAATAAATTCCATCGTGGCACTTTATAAAACAAAAGAAATTAAACCCTTTAAAATAAAATTTGCCATGACTTGAAAAAAAAAAAAATGTCAATAGTTTAAACCAAAGTTTGAAACCTTTATCGTGGACTTAAAATGAAAAATTAAACCAAAACAAAATTTGTTTTCGCGTTCCAATCTACCCCTACGTCAGCAGACCCTTTCTTCGCGCGATAGGCCTCCCATTGGCTGGAGGTGGGACCCCCAGAATTCAAACCAAAAACTAAATTTCTTTGTATGAAATTTTCGCGTACCAATTGGCTGCAGTGACGTCAACTCAATGGACGTGCGATAATGTTGAACTCTTAGTTAAACTGAGAGGGGGGGGGGTGAATCAGTTTAACACATTCATAGACTTTTTAAACCTTTTATTCAAACTAACACACATCTTCATTTCATGTCCAGCTTAAATCTGGAGAGTTAATAAATCAACCATATTCCCAGTTTAACTTACGTGGCTCTTAATCTTCTTTTTCAAATAAATATATTCATAACTTTCGAACTTAATTCTGGCTCCCGGTTTATATATATATTATTTTAAATCTTTATATTATGCTGCCAACCAACGTTCATACCTTCGTGACCTTATATTAACATTATACGCCTTTTAAATGAATGACTTTATTATAAACGTTTGGCTCCGGGCCCCACCTATATAACCAATAGCCAATCAACCGAACGCACCGTACCTGGCTTAACCTTCGCACACCTTTGTTAAACTCTGGGCATGTTCAACGCGCGATCGCCGTCCGATGGCCCGTTTCCAAATCAACGACTCTTATCCATTTCGCGCGGATTCCAACGCAGAACGTTAACGCGCGAAGGCACAGTTTAACAGGAAGTTTTCGACTGGGTCCACATGCCACGTGTTGATTCCTGTATGGAATCGCTCCTCCTCCGGGCAATACCACCTTCCGTATAGGAGTGGTGCGAAGAATACCACCATCCAGCGCCAAACCACCGTCACTGTTCATCAGGTCTTGGTTCCGCTTCTCTCTTATGCTCCAGGTTCCACTCCATTCAATTATATATATATATATATATATATATATATATATATATATATATATATATATATATATATATATATATATATATATATATATATATATATTTTCCGACTATGGTTCCGTTATACTCTGACGCAGAGTTCTGCTCCTTTTCTCGGTTCCGTATATTCTTATGCATTTGAATATGGTTCCGTTATATATAACGCACAATTTTTTGGTGTATACATATATATAAACCATATATATATATAACGCACCTACCATGTTTACAACCTCCATGTCAATCGAATACAAGTGCTCCGTTAAAAAAAATTATGTTATGTGTAACGCCCGGCTGTATAAAAGATTCTCGAGATTTATCTATATATGTACATATTTTTGGAATAACAACAGTTTCTCTGCAATAACATCTGTGGCTCTGCCTCTTTCGCTACTGTCACTCTGCCTCTGCCTCTACTGCTGTGATAATAGTTCTGTCTTCGTATTTTTTTCCTCTGCCTCCATTGTCTGTCTTTGTCTCCTTGTAACTGTTCCTATTTCTGCATCTGCTACCTCCTTTGCTTCCTCTGCCTCCATTGTCTGTCTTTGTCTCCTTGTAACTATTCCTGTTTCTGCATCTGCTACCTCCTTTCCCATCAATGACAACATTTCCAACAGATAAACCATTAAATCCGGTTTATAAACTCTTATCGGGTCCAGATTTAGCCTTGCTGACTGTCTTCCATTTTTGCGTGATCTGCATTGGATTGGATAATGGAAATTTGATGTGGACCATGGACTCCACTTCAACCAACGTGGCCCATTCAAAAAATTCAACGCTGGTGGTAAATATTGTTGGTTGGTGAGTAGTTATGAAGCGGAGAGCATAAGGTTAAATGCATCATGGTAGTGGCATGGTCAATGCACGATTTTATGCATAGAGGTATGGCTATGACCTCCAGGTTGCAGTCAATAGGCAAGGTGAATTTTCTCATGAACTTTGCCACTCTGTGCTCCATGCGGATATATTTAACTCCCCCTTCTTCTTCCTTCTCTTTCCTCTTCCGCTCGCCACTGATGTTCATAATGTTATCGTTTTCCACTTGAACCTTGATGTCGTTGGATTTAAGACCAGGCATGTCGACTATAAAAACATAATAATGAGGGTATTCTTTCACATTCACGGGAGTCGAAGCCGTGGCCTCGGATACACAAATGGAAAACGATATCTACTTTCGTACAACTAACCATTTTCATTTGAGTTTTCGTTGAGCAAGAAAACCCCAAATGCCAATGTCTCTTTCAGTGGTGTGAGCTTTAATGAGGGAGCCCTTGACTTATGTAGTAGGGTGCGGGGCAACAGGGTCAAAAGGATAAAGGCAGAGCTTGTCCCATCAACTACTCACATGCAATCTCCCTCTGCTACCCAACAGAAGAGGAAACGTCCTGTGTGTAATCGGATTTCAATAATAAATAATTAAGTAAATGACACCCAGTAAGATGGGGGAAGTTCAGAGATGAAACATCGCCATCTGGAAATTTCTGCCACTGGGAACGAAGGCTGGAAGCTTTTGTAGTGGGGCACTACCCACAACGGGATCGACTAGGTCAAGCGTTCGATTCATAGCCCTTGCAATTTATCAGCGCGACTGCTAATTGTCCTGCAAATCCCTAAGATTCAACGTGCTTTTCATCAAAGGAGTCCTCATCGAGCAATGACAGATTTCTAGTACAGTGAGTGGAAATCTAATTGATCATTTTAGAAGATTTTGTTTTGCAGTGCATTGAATTGTATTATATCGATTAGCAATGTTTATAAAATATCTAATATGAAATGGATAACCATATTATTTCTCTCTAAGATAACAACTAAAATCACAACACAAAATTCAATTTTATAAGTTTACTTTAATTTAGCTATATCTAATTGTATTATAAAACATATCTAATTGTATTATAAAACAAGTGTAACTATATTATATAAAAAAACATTAGAAATTGAAAAATATAATTAATAAAAAAACACATTCCTAATGAATAGAATATCAAATCTATCCAATATCTAAAAAAATCAAATTAGTTAACTAAATTATATTATTAAATTTTAGAATATATAATGAATATATCAAATATATAACTATACAAAATATTAACAATTTTAATGGCTATATACTATGCCATACAATTATATTTCTATATAAAAAAAAAGCATTCGAAATTGAAAAATGTAATTAAAAAACCACATTCCTAATGAGCAGAATATTAAATCTATCCAATATCTAAAAACTCAAATTGGTTAACTAAATTGCATTATTAAAATTTTGGAATATACATTAAATATATCAAATATATAACTATACAAAATATTAAACAATTTTAATTGCTATATATCATTTCATGTACTTTTAAGTAAAAATAACATGCAAATTTTTGAATAATAATAATAAATTCCTAATATATATAACTTATATTTTTTGTTATTACAAATTCTTATAATAATATTTTTATTTTTATCATTATAAATTTTCATATTCATATATATACTTTAGGAAAATGTAAAAGTTTTCAGATGGTAGACAATATGGCATTGTTATTGTGGTTGGGTAGAATTGGATTAACAAAATATTAGTAAAAACCTAAATGGATTAGATTCTAAACCTTAATACTAACATAAATACTTATTTTTTTACTTTAATTTAGCTATATTTAAACTAAACTAAGCGACAACTTTATTACAAAGAAAATTCTCATAGACATCCTTAAACTCAAATGACAACATTTAGCAAATCCTCATAGACATGCTCAAACTCAAATTGCAACAATTATTTCTAATTTAATTTAACTATACTTTATTACAAAGAAAATCTTCATAAACATTTTCAAACTCAAATTGCAACATCTCTATAATTACATTAAGCGGCATGTAATAGCTACCCATAGACATTTCCAAGATCACATTACAACATTACTATATTTAAATTAAGCAACAGGTAGTAGCTACCTTGTAGCCTTATCTTTATAAAACAATTATTTAGGTTTTATATTATCTTAAACAAAAACACATTTAAAAAAAATGATTATTTTCTTTTGATTTATTTTTTTAAATTACACTAAATTGAAATCCACAAAATTAAGGTCAAATATTATGATTGAACTCTTTCAAACCATGCCTCAAGTTGGAGCATTGTACATGCGACCTCCAAATAAAAAATGTTAATAATCATCTATGTAAATGTTATTTTGCATTTAGTACATTCATTGTTATGCAAGATAATTATCTTTATATAATAGAGTTTTTACATTTTTATATAAGTAATATATATTATATATATTTTTATAATTTAATTCATTGTTATGCAAGATAATTATCTTTATATAATAGAGTTTTTACATTTTTATATAAGTAATATATGTTATATATATTTTTATAAATTAATTCATTGTTATGCAAGATAATTATCTTTATATAATAGAGATTTTACATTTTTATATAAGTAATATATGTTATATATATTTTTATAAATTAATTACTAAATTGTTAAGATAAAATGTTATTTTACCAAAAATAAGATGGTAATATTCATTAATTTAATATATAGTTCTCTTTTAGATTTTTATAATTATGAATATTTGTATATATATTTTGTTGACATTTTTAGAACTTTAATCTTTTTGTAAATAAGATTTTGTCTTGAAGTTTAGGTAGTATTATTCATTTATTTAATGTATGGTTAAGTTTGATTTTAAAATTAGATTATTATAATTATAAATATTTTCACATATATTTTGTTAACATTTTTAGAATTTTAATCATTTTTTAGAATTTTAATCACTTAGTGAATAAGATTTTGTCATAGAGTTCTCTTAATTAAGAATTTAAGAATTATGTGGTATTAAAAAACATCACTATTGTATTAAGAATTATGAGGTGCTCTACAACCCAGTATATAATGAAAAACATTTACATTAAAAAAATAAAAATAATAAAATATAAATCAACTTAAGAGTAAAAAAATAGGAATGGAGTGTATAGTAAATTTAAATTTATATTAATTAATAGAATTTAAATTATATTAGGGATTTTAAATTTAACAAAATAAGCCAGTGTAGATCCATCTTAAACTCATATTTAATAATTTTTTTGATTTTTAGTTTATGCGAGTCCTAGTTTATATGAGTCCTAAGATGATACTAACTTGTCTCTTGAGTAGCCACAACCCAGGTGTGGCTTGAGTAGTTGTGACCCAAGGGCATCTAAGTTGTCAAAATCACCCAAGGATCACACTTGGCCTGGGCCACACCAACCCTTACCATGGTTGGATTTTGGTCCATGGAGTTTTGAACCGGTGACTTTAGACCATAAAGTGTATTAATAGAACACTCTATCACCTTCTGCTCTAGGCCAAGTGGACTTAAACCTAGATTTATTAAGCATAAAAAGAGATTACAGTACAAGGAAAAGACCCTTTAGCAGATTTTTTTGAGGAACCCCTTATAAAAATACCCCAGACATCCGTTTGTAGCAGAGGTTACTAGAGAAGGCTGGCGAGCAGAGGTTTTTGCGGATGTTTTTTGTTCGGTACGCTTATCATCCAAAACCGCACCAGTGCGCTAAACAAGAGAAAGCACCGGTGCTTTACAACTCTTCAGGACCGGTGCATCATAAAACACCGTGCCAAAATAGAAACCACCCAGTGCAGTATTAAGAAACTGTATCGGTGCGCCTATAAAACCCTCCACACTGGAACAGGGTTAAATAAAAAAAATTACGGCCAAAAAACCACATTTTTCACTTTTCTTAGTGCTCCAGAGCTCTCAAGCACTGGTGCAATTGATCCTTGTCTGAGTCGCCCTGACATCGGTGCTCCCATTGCACCCATTGCACGCATTGCTGCTATGCATTGCCCACCAATCTCTAGCTTGCATTTTGCAAAACGGTGGGAAAATTTTCTTTTGCAAATTCTACAGCCAATATGCCTCTTCGACGACCAAATGTACAGGTATTTTTATTTTTTTTCCATAATTAAGCTTTTTAGCGGATTAGAATTTCAAATAACCTTAAAAGTAACCATTTAAAAGTTTTTTTTTTTTTTTTTTGGTCGCGCGATGCGCTCGAGCCATTCAGCTCGCACCGGTAAGCGGTGCTGCTTGTAAAATTTACAGGCCGCACCGCAACTGGTGCTAATGGTATCCGCACCTTTTCTGGGGAGGTACCGAAAGGCGCACCTCGTTATTTAAAAAAAAAAAAAAAGTGCATTGCAGTGATTGAGCGAGCCACACCGTTGACCATGTGGAATAGCGGCAACATGGTGCCCAGATGGAAATATCCGCCCCGAGGCGGGTATGTTTGTCAGTGCACCGCATTTGGCATTTAGATAGGGTCAACGGTGTGGCCTGGTAAAAGACCGTACTGTTGACTATGTAATGAAGTCAGGAGGTCGGTGCGTAGAGCCAAATATATGTGCCGGGGCATAGATTTTGGTCAACGCACTGCACTCTTGACACCATACATAGTCAATGGTGCTTTGAAAATTTTCAGGTGCACAGCCTACAGTGCATTTAATGTCATATGGGCATCGCCACCAGTGCACGACAAAAAAAGGACACACCGGTACTGGTGCATGACTGTTTTTTGCGGCACATCGACTGTTTCTTTTCTCTTTCCAAAAAACATTATATACATATATTCCTAAATACATGTCTCATTTAATATTTTTATTTATTTATTTAATATGTCAATCATTCAGAGAGAAGAGGTGGAACAATAGAAATAATAGGCAGAGCAGTATGAAATGGCTCGCCTGTGGGAGGCACGAGAGAGGGAGAGAGATGCATACCCTCGCCCTATTACATCAGCTACCTAGGGGCTCCTAAGGTAGGTAGGCCTCCTCAAGTTCTGTGAGGAGGCTACTTCTCTAAAGGGCCATGGTGTGTTTTTGAGACATCTTATCTGTAGGTGGAATTCCCACCAACAGGATTTCCAGGTTGGTCCTAACCAGTGGTACACCCCCACTGAGGAGGACATATATTTCATTACAGGGCTATCGAGGAGAGGGGTGTATTTTCTCTCATTCCCAGAGGTTCCAGCTGGCTATGTAGCACGGAGTCAGTTAGTGTAATCATAGAGATACATTAGATCAGATGTACTTTCTCCTTCATATTTTCAAGTCTTCGGAGGTCAGCTACATATTGGTGCATTTGGTAGTGAGGAGGTGATGTGCCTCACACTTCTGATTTCGACAATTTCACACAAAACCAGTGACATGCAATGCATTAGTTTCTCACTTCTATATTATGTTGATTCTTTAGTACATGAGCCATGACTTGTCAGGTGGTTTTCCATTTTTTTGCAGTAGTTATGTACAACCTTAGATAGATGTCATGCTCATGCACAAGGGAGGGTGAGCTTCCCTTTTGCTTCAAAGTTTTTTTGTTTATTTTTTGAGAGGTTTCTAGAGACGAGGCCAGCTTTTGTTTGGTAGCCTCGTAGGCTGATGTTCGAGGCATGAATGCACATGTGGGGGCAGATGATGCCCAAGAGGGGTGAGATTGTGTTTCCAACGAGGATATCACATGATGCATTGGAGTTGCTAGCCAGTGTTGACGAGATGCATCCCTTCATTATGGTCCCCTATCCTTATGCTGGATTGGATTAGCGAGGGTGTGCCAACATCCTCTTCATAAATGATGAGCCGCCAGATGATAGAGGTAATATTACTGTTTTATTTAAATTTATTCTAACATGTTCTTTAACTTGTTTTTATTAAACTGTGTATTGAAATTTTCTAATTATTGTTGTGTACTTGTATATATTTTGTATACATTGGGTCATTTGATGGCGAGGACATGCCGACACCACCACATGATCTAGGTGTGGATCCTGATGACGATCAGGGCATGCCAGATGTCAAGGATCATCAGGAGGCCAATGCAGAGAGACCTTCTCTTTGTGGTGCGCTAGTACTGCCTTTTTCTAGGCGCGGTCGGCTTGATACTAGACACAGGATGGAGTTGGGCGACCAACTCACTGCATTGATTATTGAGGCAGGAATAAGGCCCACTCATAAGAGAGACATACAGGACGATGGTAGGATGTTATAGATGTGGAGAGGCATGCCGTGTGACATGTACAACCTCATGTGGCATGTCGTAGGAGCTAAGACCTTAGTTACACGACTAAAGAGGACTGTTTCATGTTATAGGCATGGTTGAGATGCAACACGTGATCGATAGTCCACGAGAAGCGACTCATCATCTCATGATCATTCACCTCGCGCCACGCTAGATGAGCAGCGTCCACTAGCATCTAGCAGCATCCATCATGGAGATGAGGCTGGACCTTCGGCCATATCCAGTCAGCAGCCTGCAGCATCCAACAGTACTCATGATCATGAGCAGCTGGACCATTGACCATTGAGGCTGCACCATTGACTGAGCAGGCCTCGACTAGTATTGCTATTGATGTTGTACCACCAGCTGATCCATGACATTTATATTACAGTTGTATATTTTTAACATTATTCAGTTATATATATATATATATGGTCCATGCATTATATGTTCATGTTGCAGTTGTACTTAGTTTACATGTTGGTAATCATCATGATGTGTATATTGTTAGGTCATGTTAGGTATATTCATTTAATGTGCAACTTGCAGATAGATGTGTATGTGATAGCATGAATTATTTTACATGAGATGTATATTTGATGTTTGTGTTGTGATGATGTTATACAATGCTAATTTTGTTTTGTTAGATGATCATGATCACGATGATGTTAGCGAATTTGAATGTGTTTTTTAGTTGAATATGATGTTTGTACGATGGTTATCATGATCATGATGTTTATTAATTAATTTAATATTAATGACCATGATATTTATTGAATATTATGTCGTAATTGTAATTGAAATTGAAATTTTATTTGTATTTGTAATTGTAATTTTAATTGTGATTGTATATATGACAAATTGTAAAATTGTAATTGTAATTCTAATTGTATGCAAAATTCTAAAATTGTAATTGTAATTGTAATTGTAAAATTTTAATTGTAATTGTAATTGTATGTAAAATTCTAAAATTGTAATTCTAATTCTAATCATAATTGTATGTGAAATTGTAAAATTGTAATTTTAATTCTAATTCTAATTGTAATTGTATGTAAAATGTTTGTAAAATTTTAATTGTATTAATGTGAAATGATTTTATTAAAATTTGTAAATTTGTAAATTTGTATATAATTGTAAAATAATAAATCTAGAATAATGTGAATTTTTGTAACATAATAAAGTTTAGAAAATAATGCAAATAAATTCATGTACATTATAATTATCATTATTTTATTATGATCTTACATACAAAAAAAAAGAACTTTATACAGTACGCCATTTCTAGCGGAGGTTCCTGGTTTTTCGTCCTATGAGCTTATCATCATAACCTCCAATAGTGCGTCTTATTACTGTAGCACATTAGTGCTTCACAAATCTTCCGCACCAATGCGTCATAAAACACCGTGCCAAAACGTAAACCACGATCTTACGAAACCGCACCGGTGCGCCTATAAAACCTCGCGCACCGGAACAGGGTTAAATAAAACCTCGTGCGAACCAAGTATGTCATTGAAATATATTTGCTAAGAAGGCAAATTTATTCTGTAAAGTGCAGTGTTAGAGCAGCGGAGGGTTCGAATTGTGGGCGAGAATTTTTCTGAGGAGATGAGGGTTTGAAAAGACGAGAGTTTGAATTTCGGCTGAGAATTTTATAGCAGAGAAAATGAGTGATTCAAACAGAAAGATGGACAAAGATGCTTACATGGATTCAGACGGCTACAGAGCTTGACGGAGTACAAAAGGAGAAAATATTTATGAAAAATATGAGAAGGGCAGTAGAGAAAGTTCGGTTGAGACTAGCGATAGGGTTAAGAGGACTGATCACGAGGGTAAGTATTTTCTTGAGCATAGAAGAGAGCATTCGGTTGAGGTCGGCGATAGGGTTAAGAGGTCCCATGATGGAGAAAGGGAGACCATAATTGATGGTAGAGAAATACCCGTCGACGCTTTGGCATCTAGTAAGGTGAAACAGTCCTTCGAAAGCAAGGAGTCCTATTCGCTAAGGGGTGTCAGAGAGAGATCAATTGAATCTCTTGAACGGGCTAAGAGATCATATGAAGGTAAAGATTCTCATTCTTACAAGGATGGCAAGGAAAGATTGGACAGTAGAGAAAGATCAATCGAGGCAGTTGATAAAGCCAAGAGGCACCATGAAGGGAAGGATTCTCATTCCCTTAAGGACAACAGAGAAATATCAATTGACGTTTTTGATCGGGCTGGTAGGTCCCATGAAGGAAAAGATTCTCGAGAATGCATTTAAAAGCAGCTGGGAGCATTGTTCGAGCTTCGGTTGGCTTACATAAACTTTTACTGGCAAAGATGATGTCGCATAAAATCACATCTTCGGCTTTCAATTGATCCTGAATGGAATCTCTAACTTGTCTGAGCTGTGGTCCCGTGGATAACGAGGAATATCACATGGAAGGTACCCAAAAATCCAAATTTTTGAAAGTATATGTGAATTAGCACTTATCAAAGACCGAAATGGCGAACAAAATTTGAACATGATACACTTAATTATTCACTGGTTCCATTTGTTATTGAAAATGATGCTCTCTCTGGATGAAACTAGTAAAAATACTGCTTGTATTATAAATGGAAATCCAATGACCATTTCTGTGGAAAGAAGAGCATAGATACTTGCAGCTACCATATTTCCACTTGCAAATCAGTTTCCCAATGGAAAATCTAATGTAATAGCCCATTTTTCAATTTCTTTCCTCTGCTCAACCCTATACTCATTTTCTACGGGAAACCATTACCTCCACATGTAATAACTGCATCGTCTAGTCGAAAATCAGTCTTCTTCTGCTAACAAATGTAGAATGAAGGACTCGTTGCCATTTCTCCTAGAACATTCAAGGTCAGTTTCTCGTAAAACAGAGATTGTATAAATTTTGTTAAGACCAAGATAGAAAGCACAAAGGAGAAAAGAGGAAATTGGATGCTAGGATGGAGGAGGAACTTACAAATGAGCAAGCAGATCATGGGGCACCTTTTCTTGTTGCAGGTTATGGAAAGGTTCAAGTTTCTTTTTCTGAAAGAAGAAGAGGTGTAGTTTTGAAAAGAAATGGCCCAAATATTTTCACAGCAAAATGTACATTTCCAACATGTATAATTTTGGTGTACACATGTAAAAGTAATTTCGGTGCCTCAACCGCAAATCAATGCTAATGTAGAGATAACTGCACTGGTGTGTTCTAGTTACTCCGCACCGGTGCGTTTTAGTTACTATGCATCGGTGTCGTGTTACCGATGGACGCACCAGTGCGGTGCTATTAAGTGACGCACTGGCGACGAATAACCGCAAATAAAAAAGCACAACTTTATTTTCTTTAAGTGAAAAAGAAGCAACAAATTGAAAAATGGGTGGAAAAATATTTTTGAAAATCTAATTTCATAAAACAATTCCTTAAATACTAAACACTTTTCATTATTTCACTATTTTTGCTAAAATTTTCAGCCAGAGATTTGCAAGAGAGAGCATTGTGGAGCAGTGAAATACGTTCGAACAGAAGTATTCAGACAATCAGAATCCAAACCTATGTTGATTCAAACCTAGTAGCATATAATTTCAAATGATCTCATGATTAAATTTGATTATTTGTTTTTACTTTTTTTCTACAGTTTTATCCATTTTTACCGTAAACCCTTTATTTTTTTTGTTTCTTCCCTTTCTTCTCCATGTTTCTGTGATTTCGGAATTAGGGATTTTTATTTTAGATTGACATCCAATCCACGAGATGACTTGCATATTCGGATCCTAATCCATGTCGGCCCTTGCGTGAACTTTTGAAAAATATGGATTTTTTTTTATCGGTGTGCCCTGCGTAAGATAGCGCACCAGTGCGCTGTATTATACAACGCACTGTGCAAGTACTGTGTAATAAAATATTTAAAAACATTTTTTTTTAAAATTAGTGTGCCATATCTAAAATAGGGCATCGGTGCCCTATGTTACAAGGATAGCATTGTACGGTCTATTATACTGTTTGTGCAGTGCATTTATAATACCCCCATGCACCGACGTCGGTGCGTACATCATGAAAGGCACACCGGTTTCTTGAGATTTATTTTTTACCTTAAAGTTGACAATTTATTTATAAATGTATTAATGAATGATATGGTACAAGTTTTAGATTGATAAAGAAATGATTGACAAGAGATCAAGTAACAAAAATACTGATAACACATCAAGAAAAGAAAAAAAAGCAAGTTCTTTGTAAATTCTTTACAAAAATATTATTTTTGAACTATATGTAAGTTTAACTAATATGTATTGTTTACTGTGTATCATGAAGAGCCACAAAATGACGAAGCTCGATAAGATTATTTCTGATCGAGGACTAGAAGAGCATAAAATCTTGATGGAAAAATTGCAAAAGGATGAATTAGGTGGATGAAAAAATACTATCGATCCAATATGAGTTTCTTTTTTTAATTTTCATTAATAATATACTTAAAAATATTAGATAACATGTGTCAAAAAATATATTAATTCATATCTGTTTAATGTTCTATAGGGACCAACAACTCAGAAAATGAATGTTGTTCTAAGAAAGGAAAAAAAATAGAACATGCAAATGAAAATGAATTTCTCCTTAGCTCATCTGGAGTGGTGTTGGAGGTTAATGAAAGGGGGAAATTTTTTTACAAAAGTTTGAGGTATCTAGTGGAACGAATGTATAGACGTTATTTCCACTTACAATACAAAAACCAATCCAATGATTTCAAGAACCAAATTTTATCTAAACTACAGGAAGAGTTTCCAGAGAATTGGTTAATGAGACATGTTAGACTTTTAATAGCAAAAACGTACAACAAAAAAAAATAAGAAATGAAAAGAGTAATATTGCTTTAAATGTTTGTCTAGAATTATTTATAAATATCATTTTTGTTATATTTACTTTTCATGTATCATTATAAAAATTAAATAGTTTATTTTCATGTTACATTTTTAGGAAGATTATGAAAATCTCAAAATTTGAATGAGTTGATATCAGAAATATGCTAGTAGGAATGTCCAAAAAGGTGTACAAGGGGATGGTCAAATAAATGGACAAAATTGCATCTCAGGAGGAGCCATCTCAACAACAACGTGCTTCAAATGTAATATGTAATCATTGATTTTTTCGATAATTAGGTACAATAAATAAATAATTTAGCATTAAATATTAATTTTCAAGTATTTTCTTGCAGACAAGAAAAGAAAAGAAAATGGAACCCTTTCAACTCATAAAACATGACGACAAGGAAGAAAAAGGTTGATATCTAAGTTTGTGAGTAATTGTTACTTCCTTATAACAACTTAAATATATTTCATTTTTGTATTTTTTAAGTTGTTTTACAAAAATCATCATTGAATGTATTAAAAAAGGTGCTAACATACAAAGAAGAACCATCAGACTAATTGATTGAAATTAGGTTAAATATGGGTTGTGAGTATATGTTGGCATATTAGAAATTAATTCTGGAATTTGTAAGCATCTATCGATCTTGTTTCACTTAGCTCTGTCAGAATTAATAGAACAAAAAAAAACTTTTATATTAAATATATGATTTGTTATGGGATATAAAACTTGCAGGAAACAAAGTATGGAACTGTGCCAACATATGAAATTTTGAAAGATGGCATGGTACATGGTTTTGAAAGAATGTGTATAGTTGATGAGTCAATTGTTGCTATGGTACGTCATTTTTATTTTTAATTTACATTGATGTATATTATTTAATATTTCAATTTTCATTATTCTCACCAATGTATATACACTCATTTAAATTTATTTTTATGTTTGTAGATGGAAGGTGAAGAAGAAGAAAACAATCAACATTGTGAACAAAACATTCCTGAAAATAACCCAAGTCATGGAAGTAGCTCTAGCAGTGACATCAGTTCAAGAAAAGAATGATGATCACTATGTTTGGATATCAAAGCAAGGCGTTTTATATTTTGAAATATTTGTTTGTGAAATCGGACATTTTGTTTAATGTAATGGACATAGTGTCCCAATTGAAAGACAAAGGGATACCAATCACTATGTCATTTTGTATGACAAAGACTATCTTATTCATATCTATCTATCTATCTATCTATCTATCTATCTATCTATATATATATATGTTTTAATTTATTCTATTGCGTTCTCCATTGTCGTTCTTAAATGCACTAATAAAAATTTAATTCATATTAATATTTTTATAAGATATATATGTGTCGACCTTTGATGAATAATGAATTTTAAAAAATCACAATAATTATGATATAATATACCAAATTAATCAAAACATCACATTCAAATGAATTAATAAAAATTTAATTAATATGAATATTATTATAATATGTGTCAACTTTTGATGACTAACAAATTTAGAAAAATCACAATAATTGCACTGTCACAGGTTGATGTTTCTAAAAAATACAAAATGAACACCAATGCGTTTGTATCCTGCAGTTCACTAGTGCGTTCTACGACCTATGGGCACCGCACAAATACTAAAACCAATTAAAAATCTTGGTGCGTTTGTTTGATACTGTGCACCGGTGCTTTTATGTGAGACTATGCACCGTTGCATTTATACGACGTATGGGAACTGCACAAATACATTTACCAATTGTAAATATCGGTGTGTTTGTCTGATACGGCGCACCGGTGTGTTTCTATAAGTCTACGTACCGGTGCGTTGAGACGACCTATGGGCACCACACAAATCCCAAGACCAATTGGTATGACCACGTGCATTGTATCACCAACATTGTGCCCGGTGCAGGTTTATACCTTGACGGTCTGGTTTAGGAACCGTCGACCGCTCCAGGGCCACCGTCTAGATGACACGCACCGGTGGGTTGAAACTTTAGTAGCACACCGATGAAAAAAACATCCGTAATAACCTCCGGCCGCTCAGTTTTTTTTATTTGTGTTGAATTTCCATTAAAAGCTCTGCCAAAACCTCCGTAACCATAAACGGATGTTGTAGAAAATGATTTTTTTTACAATTTTGGCCAATTTTATAACACTAAAAACCTCCTTTATAACCACCACTAGAGGGTCTTTTCCTTGTAGTGTCAAATTTCTTAAGGCATAATTTCTCATTATTTAGTATAAAAAAATCAATGTGTCATGGATTTATATGATGAAAAAAAAAGTACACTTTAAATTTTTTTATCCCTCTTGATGTTTGATAGATTCTTATTTTTAAGATAGATCTATACTAGTAGTATTGAAATAAAGTTACATCAGAATACATCATAACTAAGAAATTATTGACAAACCAATCTAGGAGATCTATTTATATACTTCAATGTTTAATCAATTTACCTAAAATAAGATTGATATAGGTTGAGAGTGCAAGCTTCTGTGATCCATAACATTTTAATTATAAATCTTCTGGGAAATCACATAAGAAATTTTGGAACCAAAATTTCTTATGTGATTTCCCGGAAGATTTATAATTAAAAAGATTGATATAGTAAACACAGATCATGCAAGTTAGAGCCAAAGTGGTTAAATAAATTTTTAAAATGACATAATTTTCCTTAATTAGATTACTCAAGCTAATTGAGACCATCTTAGTTGGTTCAACATAATAAGTTAAAATATTATTTAGTAAACTCATTGATTAAATCATGCCCATAAACTCACCCCAATAATGATAACTTCCTAAATCCAAAGAAAAGATTGAGGTTTTAGAAGGTTTGCTTCAATGAATGACTTTGAAATTTTTTTAGTCATTTGATCCTTCGTTATGCAATGGATAAGAGACCACATTCTCCTAGACTAATTTTCTATTATAGTCTACATCAAGCTTCACATGCTTCATCTCACTATGAACAATAAAATTAGTGGCCCTTATATTGCACTTTGATTGTTAAAATACAAATTGGTCACTTCCATAAAATAGAATCTAAGCTCACCTATTTGGTTATGAATCCATACAAGTTTAGTTCTAGGATTCACTATGCCTTTATATTCAACTTTAAAAGTTCACAAGGAAACAACCTTTTTTTTTTGCATGACCAAAAAATTAGACCAAACCCAAGGTAAAACCCATAGCCAAAATTTTTATGCACCAAGGGTTAATTGTTTCAAGTTAATTTGAATAACGAATTAACCCATAGCCAAGGGTTTATTTTTTCAGGTTCTTGCAATTCTATTCAATAACGAGTGATATGTACCCTTTAATATATTGAGAAATTCATTTTTTTTTATTCAAATGGATCTCCTTTAGATCTTTCAAGAACTTGGAGATAAAGTTGATACTAAAGGAAATACTAATTCTATTATGATTCAAGTAAATAAGACTTCCAATTAGTTACGTCTACATATTAGCACCAACCTTTAAAAATTCACATTATTTAGACAACTTTAGTCCTGATTGAAATGGAATAGAACAAGACTTGGATTCTTCCATATTAAATCTCCTCAAAATATCCATTGCATACTTCAATTGAGAATTGAAGCTACCATAATCCAATTACATAACATGGATGTCTAAAAAGAATTGTATTAGAGCCATGCTATCTATCATCTCAAATATCTTCTTCAATGTCTCCTTTAAACTCATAATAACATAATCATTATCCATGGAGATGATCAAATAATTTAAATATAACATTATAGCTAATACATATTCATTTATATTTAATACATAAATACTATATGGTCTAATTCATAATATTTGAAAACAAAACTAGGAAATAAGTTATTAATTTTCTCATACCATGCCTTGTGGGTGGTTTCAAATCATATAAGTATCCTGTAGCTAACACACCAAAATCCATCACATATGAAACTTGGAGGTCACTCCATATAAATATCCCAATTTCTATCCCCATGTAGAAAGGAACTCTTCACATATACCTTATGCACATCTTAAAAAGACTAGCAACAAGATAAATTAGAATGATTCTGGGAAAATTCCTTTTTATCTACTGGAGAATAGGTATTCATGTAGGAAATACCTTCTTATTGAGAAAATACCTTCACTACTAGTTGAGACTTATGCCTCTAAAAAATGACATATGTTGTAAACTTAGTCTTGTAGATTCACATGCATTTAACCATGTTCTTTGCTTGTGGTTAAGGAATTAGGTCCCAAGTTTTTCTCTTTAGGAAAGAACTATATCTTCAACGATTTTGTTTTATTATATTGGTTGATAATGTGCATCTACATATCTCTTAGATCACATGCCTCTAACAAACAAAACATTAGTGCAACATTTCTTTATTGTTTTTTACCTTGAGTTTTCTTCAAACTAGATGCATTACAAGTGCATTAACAATAATAGTTTCAATCATCTTAGTTGACCACTCAATATAATAAAATTGCTATGCAAAAAAATTCTCTATATCAATTGCTATTTTTCAATTCTTTCTTGTCAATTCTACAATAAAAATATAATTAAAAGTTGATGTGACCATTTTAATTAGTTTAGTCAAAGGGTAGGTCAATCAATTCATAATTCCTTAATGTTTCTATATAATTTCTATTTAGGGTACTCAAATAAGATGTTAACAAAGTAATACATGAAGTTTACTCATCAAACATAACATATCTTTGATAAATAACTTCCTATTTGATGAAATCAAATAGTCTATATATATTTGACTATTTAGAATAACTCAACATAATACAAACATGCAAGCCTTGAAATCCTTTTTTTTTCTAGTTCACATTGTGAATATTATCTAAAGCCGCACATAGTTTTGAGATGCCTTGAAGGCTTCCTCCCATTCCATTTCTTAAGAGGACTCACATCCCATCTTACTTCCCATATTACTTTTATCAATATCTTATTTAAAAGATAATTTGAGAAAAATCGACTTCTCCCCAAAAACTAATTGGATTCCTTTTGCTTAAACCAAATTTCTTTCCATCTCAATGAAGGTCTTATTCTTTATCTCAATAATTCCATTTTCCCTAGGAGTATAAACTATGTGCCTCTTCGTACCATACCCTTCAAATTCCTCTCCCATTATTTGTACCAAATACCTAATATAGCATAAGAAACCAAGATATACATAACATACACAAGTTGAAAGCATGAAGGATAATCCTATAGTGATAATAGAGATGACTTACATAATTAACTCCTTACATATTAGGAGAAAGCCCTCCAAATATCCTTAATACATCCACTTATTCAAATCATAAGTTCATCTGTATATAATGACTATATTAACATCTATACATATATATTCCTACCCATTTCACATGTTGGTATCCTATTATTTGCACTCCTATAACATGCAAATTCAAGCCTATTTATGCCTTCCATAGGATCATAACATAGTAAAATTCTTCGAAAATCCTTATTCTCAAAACTTTGTAGTTAAAGGTTTTAGATGGGATGAAACCAACTAACAAGATTTCCTTATTTCCATGATCTTTCAATACCATTAATGACTATCCATCCATTGCAATTCAAGTGTTATCTGGGTCAATAAGTTGGTGTTGTGTTGTTTTCTGTCCTTACTTCCATGAAATATTATTATAACTTCTCTATTTAGTTGTAGTTTTTGGTCTTTCATAATATTTTGGTTAAAGTATATATATTTAATGTTTGATAATATCTTGGTTAAAGTATATATATTTAATGTTATGTTCCATGAATAATGATGATTATGGAATATTATTCCTTGCGAAAGAGGATGCACAAATAACCCTTGTGTTTCATATCTAATATATTGGTCAAGTTGAACTTGATCTTCCACCCCTTTGCCCTCAATCTCCTTTTTTGGTGCAATGAATTTCTTTATTTTTTATATTTAATATTCCATGCTTCTTTCTTTTCAGATAATTCATTCATATTTTAAGTTTAAATTTTGAAGTTTGTATTCAACTTCTTTAGGTATTATGTGAGGAATTTTTTTTTTTTTGGTATATTTTCTTCATTCCCCTCCCATTACTTAATCTCGTTGATGTCCATAACATTCTTTCATATTTGAATTTGAGATTGGAATTTTGATTTCACGCCTTCCACACTTGTTGCTTTCTTTATCCTTCTTGGAAACTTCCTCTTTAATTATCTTGGAAGTATTATTACAATGATAGGTGTTTTCTTTGCCGATTTGGGATGGGAAAACATTATTCACCCCAGCCAATGGGAAAGCTTAATTTTTGTCCTTCCAACTAATTAAATTTTTCCATTTATTCGTCACTCCAACTAATTAAAATTTTCCATCTATATTATTGCCATCTAGACTAAACTAGGCTATCAACAAGTCCACCCACATTCACACGCCATCCTCCACCCACATTCACGACATCCTCCGAGCCGGCCTTCTGCCCACGTTCTCACTCCATACCTTCTTGTTTCTGCAGCATTAAATTGCATTGAATAGGCACAACAAATTTTTTCATTCGTTTTTTCTATATTTTTCCTATTGAATTTGATATTCACACACCATCCTCCGCCCACATTCACAACATCCTATAAGTCAGCCTTCTTCCCACGTTCTCATGCCATAAGTGCCTATTTTTGAAACATTGAATTGCATTGAGTAGGCATGTACAATTTCTCCATTCGATTTTTATTTTATTTTTCCTATGGCATTTGGTCACTTCACATTTGAATATTCACCTCCACCTCCCACCTGCCTGTTTATGCAATTGAATATGCATGGAAAATTTCTCCATTCAATTTTGTTTTATTTTTCCTACTTCGTTTGGTGTGTTGGATGGACTTTCAACCGCCACTATATACTAAGGGTTTCCTTCTTCCATGTTGTTTCAAGAAGTAAATTTTAAAACATCAAGCTTCAAATTTGACAACATCGAAGCTGAGGGACATCGAACCATCCAAACTGAAGAACTTCAAGGGATTTATTTCCAAATACACCAGGTAACTTGTCTATTCTAGATAATGATGCAAATATCCTCTTCCTGAAACTTGTGCATCGAGATTGGCCGATCGTATGACTTCCTACATTTATAGTTCAATACTAAATAATCTCCACTTGACAGTGAATGCAAAAAAAATGAAATGAATAGACTGCATATATATAAATACCTGAAAGGGACACAAAGTATACCTCATGTAGATCATGGATTTTACACTTAGTAATGAGATTCTACAGAGTTTTTGGTCGTGGAACGTTTCAAAATAAAGCCCTTCTCAAACCTAGATATCATTTCTCCCAGCAATCCACATTGTGCGTCATTGGGCTTGATCACGATGAAGGTCTGCTCCATAATGAATCTTCATAGGATTGAAACAAAAATGAAATAATAGGTCTCTTTGCATGCAAGAGGATACCGTTCACACTGACGCATAGTTCGAATGCTACAAAAATTGTACCTACAAACATTCACTAAGAAAATTTGATTAAGTGATCCATGAGTCTAACAGATGTAGTGGGTACCTAGAATGCAACGACACCTAAAGAAGGGGAGTTGTCACATGCCTTCTGTGCCTTGTGTATGTAAGGCATGTGGTCTATCAGGAAAAAATAACAAAAATGTGTCACTTTGCAGTGTGGTTATGCTGCCTCAATAGGGGTTCCTTATCCTTCCTATTGGCCAACAGTCTTATATTTCCTTCTCACGGGTCTGTGTTTAAGGTGACTCCAGTGTTATATAACATGAGTATCCTTATCCTTCCCATTCTTTATGGGTTTCCATCACTTTTTAAAATTTGGAGCTAAAGGCCTCGTAGAAACTCGATTTGGTTTGGGTTGCAGAAACTGACATTTTGGTGTTGCATGGGTTGCTTGTGCGAAAAAAACGCTTGTTTATGGGGGGCTTTCTTGGTTGATTGGACAGGGATGTGATTTGTTTTGACTGTAATTATTTACTATTATTTCTTTACTCTAGTTTCTTATTGTCATTTTATGCTTGTAGTTTTTTTTTACCGTAAAATATTTCTTTCAACTATAAATTCTTACTTTTTTTTTTCAACATATTATATATGCGTGTCTTATAATTTTTCAAGTTGCTCAATATATTTATGGGTTCGTCTTATGTTCAGATACTCGATGTTACAGTACACAATTATATTTACTATTGTATACTATTTACTATATATCATATTATAATCTCCATTTGAGCGTCGCCGAGGGTTTCAAAAGGAAGCCTTTGTATTATTCTGAATTGTATTGACATCTGACGTCTATTATACAATATAAAAGCTTCAGTGAGTAATTGAATGGAAAGATACAGAGTCGAGATGTAGTAATTAGCTACATTCATGAAATTACTTTATGCTTTCTTTTTGGTTTCTGCAGAATCTTCTTCTTGAGCATGACTTTCACTTTCTAGTCTGTTTGCACCCCAATCTTACTCGAAGTATCTTCCTCATTTATTTCTCTTCCTTCGTTCTTCTATGGTATTGAATGTACATCGAATTATGTTCCAGATATTCATTCTTGGTTGAAGATTTCTCTAATGAAAATTCTAGAGCATTGATCTTATATTTAGATACTTTGACCTCATTTTGCATATGTTCATTTGACTTCTCAAGTTGAAATATTTTATTATTAAGTTCTGCCACAATAGCTTCAAATTATACTAAAGTGTCCTCGAACTTCCCTCTAAGTTTATATGCTTTCTTAGAAAATTATTTTCCTTCAGTTTCACCCTCACCGCAATTTTCTTGTGCCAACGTTAGTTGTTATTTCAACTCGGAACTCCTTTTCTCTTCCAATTTCAGTAGTGATTCCAATTTCGTTGACTTCTTTGTAGTCTCCTATTCCTTACCGTGAGAAATGGAAATTAAATCTTGAAGATCAAGGTGTATTTTCCTCGAGGCACTAGCTTGTAACTCATATTCTTAGGAGCTATCTTGAATCAACTTCAAATTCTGCTCCATCTCTTCATTCCTTGACCTTCTTACTATCCATTCCATAAATATTTTGATATGGACTTCTGATTATTAATCCCAATTGTCTCATCACACTATATGCCATGATGTTTATTGAGGAACATTAGACCAACATAAAATAAGCAACACCAAATCACCAGTAAGCATTGACACATAGAAAGGAAATTTTTTAAAGTTATCTCCAACATAAATTTGTGGGTAATACTCTGTCATATCAATTGTGTCGCTATCCTCTATTGCTTGTAAAATTTCAATAATGTTCATAAAAATAGGGCCATCTGATAGCACAACTAGTGATTCAATAATAGTGCATCTCTATCAAAACATCTTAAACAAGTCAACTAGAGGAACAAATATCCTCGCCTTTAATAATTATGTGCATCAAAACTTACTAGTAAATCCAAGAGGTAAAGTGGGTGAAACCACCTATGGAATGGTATCAAGAGCTAACTATTAATTGTATGCTCTATTTTTAAATTTTTTTGACTAATTTCCCTTTCCTAGGTACATATGTATTAGGTTGGGAAGCAATTGATTCGATAATTGGAAAAATGTCTTGATAAAAAATGGTAAAAAATTTAATATATGGTTTTAATCATACATTTTTAGTTTTATCGTGCACTCTTCATATAAAGGGATCACTACATATTGCTATTATTTGGCTAAAATATTTACTTTATGACTAGTATCAAGCTCCTCCTCATCTCTTCCACAAAATACATTCTCAGTAAATTCAGGTAGAAACTCCCAATTTGTGTCAATTCTAATTTTGAGATACCAAAGCAATTTTACAAGAGTCCTCCCCATGTGCAAGGTTACATGGTCCACACCAAGTTGAAAATGGGTCATCAACAAAATTAGAGGTGGGAGGAGATGGATTTACCTTGAATTTCTTGGCCTTATCTTGTAGATTAAACCCTTTAAGTGGAGGTACATATGGATATGGTTTATCTTGAGCTATTGTTATTTAGTCTTTATCTTCACAACTTTGATAGGTAACACCTAAAAATTCTCATTAAATTGTTGTTAAGACTCATTGATAAAGGAAATTTGTTTAAACACTGATCAAGTTTATCAAACATGCAAATCAAGACAAAAAGTAGATACCTTATCCTTTTATATGATTTTATATTTTTTCCATCGACATCAAGTTAAATGAGCTTGATAGAAGCAACCCAATCATTCTCTAAGCACAAGGAAATAGTGCATGCAACAATCCAATTTGCAGTACAGTCTAGAAGAATGAAACAAATTAACACTAAGATGTTAGGACAACATAAGCAACATGAAAATCTTGTCGAGATACAGGTAGCCTTCCAAAGGAGTAAGAAACTTAGTTCTTAAGGGATTTCTTCAATCAATACAATAAACTAAGAAATATGCCTTTTTTCAGATTACCAAGAAGATTTGTTCTTTCAAGATTTACTTTTGTGAGAAAACTAAGAATAATCAAAATAACTAGAGTTACTGGGCCTTATAGCACACGAATCCCACTACAAGAAAAAAACTAATTTTCCCACTTCTTTGAATTTTGAAGTGTTTTTTTCTTTGCAAAGGCCATCTGATTCACAAGTGCTTGACTGTAGACCATGGAAACACTCATAAGCAGTTCTCATGAAAAATATGACAGTATTCCCATGGTTCAAAAAATGTGTTTGTTTATGTGTGATGTGTGAGAGAGGGGATAAAGAACGAAAGTGCAGAACACAAAGAGATACACACCTTTCGATCTTCTTCTGTTAGGAAATCAAACAATGCAAGATGACTTAAAAGCTGAAATAAATCAAGACACCAATGTCAGAATTATCGACACCCATATCACGCCAAGACCAAATTTAATCGTCCAAGTTTTATATATAGCCATTTCCAGAGTCCCTAAGTAAATTGAGATTAGGGTCTCAATTATATACGGGTTTGAAACCATTAGCCTTAATTTGCAGGGCAGTGAGATCACCCATGGTATATAAATGCATAAATTACATATCGCAGTGAGCATTAATATTATCTTAAAAGACCTTAATCTCATCTTCAAAGCACCGAGTATGCATTATAACTCATGGAAAGCATAATAACTAGTCATTTGGATTTGAAAAGCTTCAAGAAAAATTAGTGAACTCTTGTCCTAATAATAGAATATAACACCTTTAACTAGGGATTCTACCCACATGTACTCTAAGGTCTTCCAGACATTTTCACAATCTAGTTGCAATGGGTCTAACCTTCTTGAAAAAACTTCCATGATGAGGAAACTTTATGCCAATGTTGACCGGTCTCAGTCAAATTGGATAGTTAGGTCTTTATATTAAAAAAAATTCTGAGGTATTATAATTACAGGGATAAAATCTTCTAATTTTTTCCCATAGATTATGTATGAACAATAGTTCACCATTTTTTTGGAGTCTAACAAATGATGGAATATGAAAGAGTATATAATTGAAACATTGTAAAAAAATACAGTATTGACATGCTCCGAATGATATCCAATTTTTTAAGTGTGAATCAAATAATTTTCCTGAATCTTTTCACCTATTTCAATGGAGAAATAGTGAGAACCTATATTTCCTTAAGTAAGGGGTTTAATTTATTATTGAATTTGTTATTGCATATAGACAAGGGAGGTGTTGTAGGCCCAATTATTGTTTTTCTATTCTGCATAGAGAAACGATGTGCTCTAGGCTTGTTTGGGTTAATGTGATGGTATTTTACTAGAATGAAGAATGCAAAAATATCTTGGAAAGGATGAATTATCTATTTTACTTATTATATTTAAATAACAATAAATTATTCTAGGCCCATATGTATCAGGATGATGTCATGGTATTTTAAAAAGTTTAAAAATAGAACCATGTCTTGGGAAAGTTGGATTAGTCATTTTACTTATCATATTTAATTAACATAATCTAACATAGATCCTTGTTAACCTGGCAAGATATATTGTGTTATTAGTTATTTATAGGTAGGAATATCAATTTCTTGATCCCTATTAAATTGTGTTTTATGTGTTGATAGGTGTGCATCTAAAGTTTTTGATCCTTAAGAAATTATTTTAACATTGCTTTATTAGTTTTTTTTTTCAAGGATTTACAAAAAGGAGCCCCTTTCAGTATCAGATATTGTATACTAAAATTAAATTTGAGATTGTTCAATAGAAAATTCCATTTAGATTTAACTACATTTGAAATAGTTTATGGGGGAGTTAAATGATACATGTCTCCTTCAAAGCATTTTAAGTATTTAGCAACATATATTTCACATCTCTTCAAAAAAAAATTCTTTATTCTTAAAATCAAGGAATTGAAAGCATACACAACATTTATAAAAGCAAGATATTAGAAAAAATTCTAGGTGGACAGTTCCAATTTGTCTATAAGTTACAATTAATATCAGAAACAAGCAAAAAGGAACTATGCCATTTTACTAGGTCATTTTTCTATTTTAATACTATCCGTGCATCGCACTTAGATGTTTTATTAGTATCTAGTGTAATTGAAAGTATGGTCTGCATATCATATAAATGCTTTGAAACTTGTTCCATATTTTTCAAACTTTTGGTTGTCCTCTAAACAATTTGCTCAGGCTTAATCCTCTCCTATAAAAAACATTTAGATATCAACCCAATTCATCAGTAGTCACTTCATTTTCAACTAGAAGCTTCAGGAAAGTGTTCTCTAACATCCTAATGTGCTAATTATATTATGGAAATGATGATCCAAATACATGCTCCAAATAATATTAATATCAATAATGCGAAAAATATGTTCTAAATCCTCTTAATCAATCATACAGGGAAAATGAAAAATCGAGTATCCTATTTTAACAATACCATATAGATGCATATGTAGCAAAAATATAGCTTGGTAGAACTTATAACATCCTTTGATCAATGTAAAATATTTTCAACTTACTTGAAATATGACTTTCTCATATGAACAAATTATCCTCACATATTAAATGGATTTTTCTTCTATTGTGGAAGTCTTTAATTTGTGGTTGTTATCTATGTGATGTTACATAATTTATGGTTTTTTTCAATGTGATTTTACATGCTATCTGAAGACACATTTCAATACCTTATATGTAACCTATATTTTCCTTCGCAAACTCTGTTTTGTGGAGAATACCACATGCTCTTGTATATTGAATATGGTGAGAGATTTGATCTCACAAGAATGAATAGCTTATAATTTTATTATAGAAGATTAACGGATTGAATCTATGAATTAAGTACATGAGAAAAGTTACAAGATATTTTGAATAGGGTGGAAAGTTGTAATTGAAAAAATGCAAAAAAAAACAATTTATTTCACAAACAACTAACATAATTGAAACTATTATTCCTCCTTTGCCTTACTACTACATGGGTCTCTTTGCTTGACCAATATGTCGATGTATGCCAGGTAACTCATTCAAATTATTTTTATGCACTTACATTTGATATTCTCTTGCATCTCCTCTCTTCAAACAACTAAGTCGTATCATAATGGAGACAACCTTGACTAGAAATGCACTTTCAATGTTTCTTGTTGGTTCTACCAATATGTAGCAATCCTCTAGATCGTTTCCATTGAGAAAATATTCCCTATTAAGGTTGCAACCCCTTGTTATCATCTCTCTCTTTTTGATGGAACTCACAACGATGCGGTATCGCTTCCTTCTTTGCACAATTCCCTCACAATAGCTGGGGATCTGCAAGTAGGCTCCATTATGCTCCTCATTAAATGTTCATGCACATATTTACATAAAAATTTGTATGTTTCACATTCCCCCACCCCCCCCCCCCACCCTTCCTCACCTTCCTCTCCTTTTATGTCCCTTTTGAAATATACTTTCTTTTCTAGTGTTTTATTTTCCCTCTTCACTCACAAATGGTCTTTCTTGTAGGTCACTTCAAGTCCTCGAACTTGAAATAATCCACCATGTAGCAACTCTAATTTGAGAGCTGACCCCTCTTATTCTCTCCATCGAAAAGTACTCCCACTACAAGGAAAAGACCCTCTAGCGGATGTTTTTAAGGAACCCCTTATAAAAATAGCCTAGATATCTGTTTGTAGAGGAGGTTTCTAGAGGAGGTTGGCAGGTGGAGGCTTTTGTGAATGTTTTTTTGTCTAGTGCATTTCTCATCCTACACCGCATTGGTGCGTTCCACTAGAAAATCACCTGTGCATACTACAAATTGGCACATCGCGACATTGTGCACTCCGTAGAATCCCAGCCGGTGCATCTAATTACTATAGTGCATCGGTGCTCTACATAGATTCAACCCTGTTGCGTCCTAAAAATCCGCGCCAAAACTGAAACAACCCCTTGTGGTTGGAAGAAACTGCTCGGTGCGCCTCAAAAAACTATGCACCGAAACAGGGTTAAATAAACAAATCTAACCAAAAATCTACATTTTTCACTTTTTCAGTGCTCCAGAGCTCTCAAGCACTGGTGTGAATTTCCCTTGTGTGAGGCGCCCTACCATCGGTGCTCCCATTGAACGCACTACTGCCGTCCATTGGCCACCATCTCGATTTCGAATTTTGGAAAACGGTGGGAAATTTTGGTTTTGAAAATTCTACAAAAAATATGCTTCCTTGACGCCCAAATATACAGGTATTTTACTAGTTTCTCCATAATTAATTTTTTAGCGGATTAGTTTTGTAAAAAAAACTTAAAATTCACCATTAAAAAAAAATTATATTTCTCATGTGGTGCGCTCGAGTTGTTCAGCTCACACCGGTTCGCAGTGCTTCCTGTTAATTTACAAGCCACACCGCCACCAGTGCTAGCGATAACCGCACCAGTTCTGGTGTGGTACCGAAACGACACCATGGTTTTTTTAAAAATACATAAAGTGCGGTGTGGTCGGTTAATCAGCTGCACCATTGACTATGTCCAAGTTTGGGAGGGTGGTGCGTTGGCCAAAATATGCGCCCCAGGGCAGATATTTTGGTCAGCTCACTTCCCTCCCGAACTTGGACATAGTCAATGGTGCGGTCATGTAAACAACCGCACCGTTGACCATGTACTAATGTAAGGAGGGCGGTGCGCTGACTAAACTATCCACCCTGGGGCGCATAGTTTGGTCAGCACACCGCTCTCTCGATACTGATACATAGTCAACGATGTGGTCGGTTATACCACTGCACCATTAACTGTGTAATGATGCCAGGAGGGCAGTGCACCGACAAAACTATCCGCCTCGGGGCGAGTAGTTTGGTCAGCGCACTGCCCTACTGAATTTGTACATATTCAATGGTGCGATCAGTTAAACGATCTTACCATTGACCATTAAATAATGATTAGTGGTGTGTTGATGGAATTATCCGCCTCAGGATGGATATTTTCTTCAATGCACCGCTTGAGAAAGTACACTTCATGTTGTGCGATGCGCTGAAAATATCCAGGCGCACCGTGGAAGGTGCATGATAAAAATAGACGCACTGGTGCCGGTGCATGACTGTTTTTTTTGGCACACCAACTATTTAAAATATATATATATATATATATATATACACACACATATACATGTATCATTTAATAAATAAATTGTATTTAATATGTGAATCATTCAGTGACTTCAAAGGAGAGAAGAGAGGGAACAACAAGAACATATGGCGGACCAGTATAACGTGGTTTGCCTGTGGGAGGCATAAGAGAGGGAGAGAGATATGTACCCTCACCCTATTATGGAAGCCACCCAGGCACTCCTAAGGGAGGTATGCCTCCTCGAGTTCTATGAGGAGGCTACATCCCTGAAGGGCCATGGTGGGTTATTGTGACGACTTAAATTTAGGTGGAATGCCCATCGACATGCTTTCCGGGTTGGTCCTAACCAGTGGTATAGACCCACTGAGAAGGACATCTATTTTATTATTGGTCTATCGAGGAGAGGGTAGGATTTCCCCTCATTCCCAAAGGTCCCTGTCGGGTATGCAGCAAGGATTCAGTTGATGTACTCCCAGAGATACATTAGCGTCGATATATTGTCTCCTGCATATTTTCAGGTCTCTAGTTGTCACTTATGTATTGCTTCGTTTGGTGGAGAGGAGGTGAAGTGCCTCTCACTACTGATTTCGAGCATTGCACACCATACCAGTGATGGGAAACACATTAGTTTCCCGCTTGTATTTTATGTTTATTCTTTATTACAGGCGCCACGACTTCTGAGGTCGTCTACGAATTTTTTGCGGCAGTTCTGTACAACTTTAGATAGATGTCATGCTCAGGCACAAGGGAGGGTGAACTTCCCATTTGCTTCAGAGCTATTTTGTTTATCTTTTTGAGAGGTTTCCAGAGACGAGACCTACTTTTTTTCGGCAGCCTCGTAGGTCGATGCTGCATGTACAGATGTATATGTGGGGATAGATGATGCCCAAGAGGGGCGAGTCTGACTTTTCGGCGAGGATATCACATGATGCAGTGGAGTTTCTATCCAGTGTTGATGAGCATGCCTTCGTTATGGTCCCATGTCCGTAAGTTGGTTTGGACTAACGAGGGTGTGCCAACATCCTCTTCATAGTTGATGAGCCACCGGATGAGAGAGGTAATATTATTGTTTTCTTTTAAATTTATTCTAACATGTTATTTAACTTGTTTTTATTAAGTTGTTTAATGAAATTGTCTAATTATTTTTGTGTACTTATATATATTTTGTAGATATTGGGTCATTTGATGGTGATGAGATGCCACTGCCACCAAATTTTCCAGGTGTAGATCCCGTTGACGATCAGGAGATTCCAGATGCAGAGGATCAGGTCGGTGATAGACCTGGTCATCATGATCATGCATAGGTACCAGCGGGACTAAGGAGTAGGCCTGACACTAGATTTAGGATGGAGTTGGGCGACGAACTCTGTCGACTCCAAGTGGAGAATAGAGTTAGGTCGACCACTGTTAGAGAGATACAGGTCGATGATAGGCTGACATCGATATGGAGAGGCATGCCACGTGATATATTGACCCTAATGCGGCATGTCATTGGAGCTACCAGCTTAGTGGCGCGGTTGAGGAGGGTCGTTAGATGTAAGCGTGGTGGAGATACAATACGTCGATAGTTGAGTAGCGGAGCATAATTTTATGAGCATGATTAGGGGAGTGATCATCGTTCACCTCGTGTTAGAGATGAGAAGCCTGCAGCATCCAGCAGTCATGATCATGAGTAGGCTAGACCATCCACGTCGAGTCATCATGAGCATCTTGCAGCATCCAGCAGTCATGATGATCATGAGAAGGTTGGACCATCCACGTTGATTCATCATGAGCAACCAGGAGCATCCAGCAGTCAGGATCATGATCAGTAGGTTGGACCATCCATGTCGAGTCATCATGAGCAGGCAGTTGACCCTGATAAGCATGAGGCACCTCCATATTAGAAGGCATGTGATGATAGACATCTATCTAAGCTTGTTAAGGCTGCATCATTGACTAAGCAGGCCTCGACTAGTACTACTATTGATGTACCACCAGCAGATATTTGACAGTTATATCATAGTTGTATATTTTTGAAATTATATATATATATATATATGGTCCATGTATTTTATGTGCATGTTGCAGTTGTACTTAATTTACATGTTGTTGATCATCATGATGTGTGTTATGTTAGGTCACGTTAGATATGTTCATTTAATGTGCATCTTGAAGATAGATGTGTATGTGATAGTAGTGATTTGACATTAGATGTATATTTGATGTTTGTGTTGTGATGATGTTATACAATGATTTTGTTTTGTTATATGATCATGATCATGATGATTAGATGATGTTAGCGAATTTGAATGTGTTTTTTAGTCGAATATGATGTTTGTATGGTAGTTATCATGATCGTGATGTTTATTTTTAATATTAAATCATGATATTTATTAAATGTTATGTCGTGACTGTAATTGAAATTTTAATTTAATTGTATGTAAAATTGTAATATTTAATTTATTGTGAAATTATTGTAATTGTAATTGTATATATATGTAAAATTGTAAAATTGTAAAATTGTAAAATTGTAATTGTAATTGTATGTAAAATATTTGTAAAATTTTAACTGTATTAATGTGAAATGATTGTAATGTAATTGTATGTAAAATTATAAAATTGTAATTGTCATTATATTGTGAAATTGCAAAATTGTAATTGTATGTATTGTCATCATTCAATTTTATTAAAATTTTTAAATTTTTAAATTTGTAAATTTGTAAATTAATCGTCAATTTTGAACCATAACTACCGTAAGTAAAATGTATACCATAAATATTGTTAAATTTATACCATAATTGTAAAATTGTAAATTTTTAGGAATATAAATAATTGTAAAATAATAAATCTAGAACAATATGAATTTTTTGTAGCATAATAAAGTTTAGAAAATACTGCAAATAAATTCATGTACTTTAGAATTATCATTATTTTATTATGATCATACATACAAATAAAAAAATAAAAAATTATACAGTACGCTATTGTTTTCGAGATCAACATAATTGCAAATTATCAAGTGAAATGATTTTAACATTAACATAATGAAAATTATCAATTAATTCAAAATACATACTATAATGTTTCGAAAAAAAGAGTCTTATTTATAAGGTAATTAATTCCTCTTCTTTATAAAAACCCATCTTAAAAATTATAAATGATGAAATAACACATGTACCATATCACACTCGGTTCTCATGATCACCTTCATTATCTTCCAGATTGATTGGCATGATAACACTATTGTTCTCAAAAATATGTTTTGATCTAGGGTTATGTCTTAATACGTACCACCAATCCCTATCCAACACATCTGGGTAAAAAAAATCCTGGTTGCAGTGTTTGGGGAAAACATAGGGCTCCTTAGCTTCATTCCACATCTTTCTAGGGTTGATACATATCAGCCTAATATCCCGATCTTCCTTTAAATTATTCCTATCAAAGGTGTCCCACCACTTGAACCTAAAAATAACACATTGGAAAGAAGATAAATTCACTTCAATGATCTCTTGTATCTTTTTGATGTAACCTAACGTCCCTCGTACTAAGTATATATCATGGTGGCTAGATTGACTAGATTGATCGAACTCAACTTCCACTCCACAGTCTTGTGTCATGTGTCCATCATCAACATCTTCTGTGTGAAAATGGTGTCCATATACCCACATAGATGGGAAAAAATGTACCTATAAAAAACTTAAAAAATCATAGTGTCATGTGCCTTATAATAACCCAATAGTTAAAATATGAAATATATATGTAATTACATTTCAAAGGTGCATTATTAAGTTTAAAATGTACATAAATAGATTATTATCGAGTGGGTGCACCCAATCCATACGTTTAGCACATCCTCTTCAGAACGTAGGTATAACATCATCATGATCATACAATGCGACCCACGGTTGTGTCGCTTCGGAATTATAAAGAACGAATTTATTGATTGCTTCAATTTCTGCATTTGCTGATGAAATCAAACTGACATATAGTACATATGAGATCAAAATATACATTATATTGAAGTTCAACATGAATATTTACTTTGTGTAAATTTGAAAAATTATAAGTCGCTTACTCTTTATTAAGCACATTTTTCCATTTGTTTGGAGCAACTCCCCTTCTCTTTTGTCTTCATCCCTTTCATCATCCCAAATCATGACACCTAGTCTGTTGTTGATCTACTTGATGTACTCACTGGCATAATAGAAAGACTCATACGATATGTACCCCTCTGCCATAGACCCCTCGGGTTTTTCCTTTTGTTGAAAAAATCCTTTCAATTTCTTCATGTACCTCTCTAAGAAGAACATCCAATGACAAGAAACCACCCCAAATAATTCAACCTCATCTACTAGGTGTATTAGAAGATGAACCTGCAAGTCCATGAAACTCGTCGGAAGTTCCTTCTCAAACATACAAACAATCTCAACTATCTCTTGATGCCACTATGGAATGCTAGCCACATGAATCCCCTTTGACATGATCCAACGTATAAATGCAGATCATTTATATATGGCACGTCCTAGGTATTCGGGGAATTCAAGTTTCACACACCCACAGATGAACAAAGGATAATGGCAATGAAAAGTTATAAACACATGCAATAATATACAAAATTAGTTATGTTTTATGATCCCTGCATGGGATAAAATTTATTAATATAACAAATAATAAAATTATGCTTTTGACATTATACATACTCTTAGAAGATTTAAATGGTCATGCGATTTCAACCCTGGAAAATGGTCATCCACAGTGAAGCAACGTTGTAGTGAAGACCCGTATGAAGATGGCACCCTCACACCCATTATAGCTTCCTTTTCCAAAGAAAGATCATCATTTTTTAAAATCCATGGGACATCACCTTCTTTGAAATACCATGAATTAGAGGGACCAACGCCTGCCTCTGATCCTATACTTTCTAATCGTCTTGGCCAATGTTTCCTTTTAGTTTTTGAAGTAATAAGATCTTTCCTAATACCCAATGTGTCACTTTGTTTCGATGATATGTGCCTCCATAAAGAAGATGATTTTTTTTTAAATATATGAATGGGATGTAATAAGTGGGTAATCTTAAGATGCTCCCAATATGGGAGGTTATAAAAGATATATATCCTTTTCATTCCAATGGGAAATTTCTCAACATATGTGTCGAAGAATTCTGGATCATCAAACATAGGCTCCCCATTTGAATCGAACATTTCTATGAACTCCTTCTCCTTCTCTCTCTCATATGCTCTAATCCATTGATTTGGTGTCGTTATTGGAGGCCTTTGAGTTCTCTCTCATTTACCATTGAAAGGGGATGATGCTCTTCTGTAATGGTGTTCTTCTGGGAGGAATACCCTAGAGCAGTCATACATTGGCTTTTGTAGGTAGTTGGACCATATAGATTTCAGAGAAGGTCCACAACATTTACATCTAAAATACCCTTTTGTTACAAGACCCGCGAGATTATTGTATAGAATATATATGCATGGCACATTAAAGAATATCACGAAGATCAGAAAAATTACAATGAATTGAATAACTAATATGTGAAAGAATATTGTTACGTATATAAACAAATCAATAAACATGTAATTTACCAGAGCAAACTGTTAAGCCTGGATAATCATGTGTTGTGTAAGCACATATGCCATACAACATAAAACTCCTCTCTGCTGCAATGGGTCTTGAGACATCGTATACATTTATCCCATCCCATAATTCCTTCAATTCATCTACCATTTGTTGTAAGTAGACATCCATATTCTTCACTTGTCTTCTACGAGGGACTATGAGAGCCAACATAAGATGTTCATTCTTCACGGAAAACCATGGGGGGGTATTGTTATTGATCACTACTACAGGACAAATGGAATAGTTGGTGTTCTGGAGGGAATATGGGTTGACACCATCCATGGCTATGTTGAGTCGTAGACATCGTACTTCATCCTTGAATTTTTTGGGCCATGTATCCTCTATATGCTTCATGGCTATTGAATCTGTTGGGATTCGCATAACTCCCATCTCACTTCTGTGTGAGTCATTCCATCCTTGTAACATAGCTAATAATTTGCAATGAAATAGCCTTTGAATCCTTGGGATTATAGGTGTGCGCCTCAATATCTTAAAAGGAGGAACACATGATTTACTTATCATACATGTTATGCCCACATTTCAGACATATATATTTTTCTGCATATTCTCTTCTATATAGAATACAATCATTTGGACATGCATGATATGATATGAACTCAACACCCAACATTTTCATCAATTTCTTTTCCTCTTCACATCTACCGGGCAAGACATTATCACTCGAAAGAACCTTATATTTGAATAACCTATAGTTGGTGATCATGGACAATATTAAATGTACATTAATGCCGATATAATTATTAATGTTCATAAAATTGACCATTTGTAATGATCATTGTGTGATTATATTTCTCAAAATATAAGGGAGGACTTTATGGTAACTTACCTCAAAATTTCTGAGAAACATGCATTCGACAAGCCAAAATTTTCTTTCAAGTTGTATAGTAATGTCGTTGTCCCCAAATGGGTAGACTTTGGCTGACCTCGAGGTCTAAAGAGAGGGGTGGTTGAAGAAAATTTAAGGCTTTCGAAAAAGGTGTCAGCGATATGAGCATCATCCCCTAGTTTATCATCATTCTGGAATGCATATAACAACATTGTCTGCATGGTAGTCGTATCCCTTAAGTAATCATCCATACCAACCTCTATTTGATTGCCTCAATTTCCAACTTGTGAATAACTACTATTGTTGGAGTCATTCCTAATTGGTGAATTTGGACGTAGTGCAAATTGAATAGGTGGTTGATTCAACCATTCTTGGTATCGTTCCTCTTCGATTTTTTCTCTTATTTTAGCCTTATATCTATTTGAAATTGTCGTGGGGTGCAACGGAAGATGGTAGGTAGGTCCCTCATCATCACTAGAATCCTAATAATTTCAAAAAATATGTTATAACATGATTAGTAAAAAATTTATGATATCAATTAGTAAGCACGTTGAAAATGCATGATTAATTGGTTTGATGTTGAAATAATTACATTAATATACCAAACAATTATTATTACCATCATTTTCCCAGGATTGTGGCTAGAGGATGAAATATTGTTACAATTGGCAGGGTGAAGTGGTTATCCATTTTCATCTACCAAATGCGCCTTGCGGTATATTGCTTCTGATAAGAGCTTATGACGTTTTGGAGATGTTTGAATATTTCGTGCATATTAACTCGATTCTGAATCTGCATGAACTTGTAAATTTGTATACATTATAAGTTTTATTAAGATGATTGACATGGATAAAAAACATAAATTCAATTAGATAATGAAAATATAAATAAAAGTTGAAGTAAATATTATGTCTCGAGATGGATAGGGAGAACTCCACGATGGACTTTGAGAAATATTATGGAATGAGATGGATTTTAAAGAATTGTCCTTTTGATATAATTATTATATTTTCTCCCTGCATTTGAACAAAATCAACAATAAATTTCGGTGTACATACCTAAAAGTAAATTCGGTGCCTTAAAAATGGACTTATTGTTATCGGTGCTAATGTACAAATAACCGCACCGGTGCGTTTTATTTACCGCACATCAGTGCATTGTTATTAATTAATGCACCGGTGCCAAATAGTTGCAAATAAAAAAAGCAGAATTTTTTTTTTTTAAAGTGAAAAAAAAAAACGGTAAATTGAAAAATGGGCAGCAAAATATTTTCGAAAATCTAATTTCATAAAACAATTCTCTAGATAGTAAACACTTTTCATTATTTCATTATTTTTGCAAAAAGGTTTAGGGAGAGATTTTCACAAGACATACCTAGAGCAAGAGAGCATGACATCATTGTGACACAGCGAAATATTATCGAACAGAACTATTCAGACAATCAGAGTTCCAAACCTCTGGTGATTCAAACCCTGTAGCATAGAATTTCAAACAATTTGGTGATTAAATTTTATTGTTTTGCTTACATTTTTTGTAGTATTTTTTACGTAGTAAGTAAAAAATTTAAATTTACTGCTCATTTTCAGAAAAAAAAAAAAAGAAAAAAAAAGAAAAAAGAAAAAATCCGTTCTTACGCTAAACCATTGATTTTTTTTATGCCCTTGCTTCTTCCTATTTTTGTGATTTATAAACCCTTGATTTTTTTTTTATGCCCTCGCTTCTTCCTGTTTCTGTGATTTCATAATTAGGGCTTTTCATTTTAGATTTATAGGGTTTGTACTGCTATATATATAGGCCTATGACATCTAACCCACGGGATGAATTGCATAGTCAGATCCCAATCCATGTCAACCCTTGCGTGACTTTAAAAAAATAAAAATAAAAATCGCTGCACCCTGTGTAAACTAGCGCACCGGTGCGTTGTTTTATCACAGGACACCATGCACATACTGTTTCATAAAATTTTTTTTTTTTTTTTTTTTTTAAAACCTGTGGGCCATATGTAAAATAGGGCATCGATGAGTTATGTCATTATAGCGCACCGCACACGTACAGTTTTCCAAAAACAATTTTTTATTTTATGTCTGTGTTAATCGATGCACCATTTAACATATAATGCACCGAGTCTCTTAATTGACAGAGAGCACCATATGGTGGTCCCCTGTTTGCGCGGTGTGTTTACAAGAATATGTCACAACGCCCCCTCCACGACATCATATGCTACAAAAACTAACACTAGAGGATTTAATTTTTCTATGTTAATCGTTGCGTTGGTTAACATATACTGCATCGGTGCTCCTTGTTGACATAGAGCACTGCATGGTGTTTCTACTATTTTTGCTGTGCGTTTATAATAAAACACCGCACCGCCGTTGGTGCGTACATCATTAAAGGCGCACCGATGTCTTGATTGTTTTTTTTATGTGAAAAATTTATGCTTTGTTTATTAAATATATTAATGAATGATATGGTAAAATTTTCATATTGATAAAAAAAATGGCTGACAAGAGATCAAGTAACAAAAATATTGATAACACATCAAGAAAAGAAAAAAAGGCAAGTTCTTTGTAAATTCTTTACAAAAATTATTATTTTTGAACTATATGTAAGTTTAACTAATATGTATTGTTTACTGTGTATCATGCAGAGCCCCAAAATGACGAAGCTCGATAAGATTATTTCTGATCTAGGACCAGAAGAGTGTAAAATCTTGATGGAAAAATTGCAAAAGGATGAATCAGGTGAATGAAAAAATACTATTGATCCAATATGGGTTTCTTTTTTTAATTTTTATTAATAATATATTTAAAATTATTAGATAACATGTTTCAAACAATATATTAATTCACATATGTTTAATGTTCTACAGGGACCAACAACTCAGAAAAGGAATTTTGTTCTAAGAAAAGAAAAAAAATAGAACATGCAAATGAAAATGAATTGCTCCTTAGCTAATCTAGAGTGGTGCTGGAGGTTAACGAAAGGGGGAAAAACTTTTACAAAAATTTGAGGGATCTAGTGGAACGAATGTATAGACATTCTTTCCACTTACAATACAAAAATCAATCCAATGACTTCAATAACCAAATTATATCTAAACTATAAGATGAGTTTCCAAAGAATTGGTCAATGAGACATGTCAGACTTTTAATAGCAAAAACGTACAAAAAAAAAAAGAAGGAATGAAAAAGTACTATTCCTTTAAATGTTTGTCTAGAATTATATGTATATATTACTAGAAATAAATCATATATAAATATCACTTTTGTTATATTTACTTTTCATATATCAATATAAAAATTAAATAATTTATTGTCATGTTACATTTTCAGGAAGATTATGAAAATCTGAAAGGACGAATGACCTGATATTGCTAATGTGCCAGTAGGAATGTTCAAAAATGTCTACAAGGAGATGGTCAAAGAAATGGACATAATTTCATCGGACGAGAGCCATCTCAACAAGAAAATGCTTCAAATGTAGTATGTAATCATTGAATTTTTCGATTAGGTACAATAAATAAACAATTTAGCATTAAATATTAATTTTCAAGTATTTTGTTGCAGAAAAGAAAAGAAAATGGAACTCATTCGGCACATAAAACTGGACGACAAGGAAGAAAAGGGTTGATATCTATGTTTGTGAGTAATTGTTACTTCCTTATAACAACTTAACTAGATTTCATTTTTGTATATTTTAAGTTGTTTTACAACAATCATCATTAAATGTCTTCAAACAGGTGCTGTAAATTTTTGAAGATATTCTATGCTTGATGCAAATTTACTTCCTACCCAATACCAAATAGCAATCACATAAACATGAAAGTAAAATGATGATAGAACATACCAATAGATCGACGGAAGGCAAGCCAAAAATACAGATAACTTTGATCAACAAAATATATGTGTTGTGGTGCGTTACGGCAGTCAACAGAATGCTTCAACTAGCAAAGTCTCCTCATGGTCAGGCAACTAGAAGTGTCACACAATCCTCAAGACAAATCCACAAAAAGTCAACCCAAAGTCAACGAAAGTCAACGATGTCTATTCAACCCAGTCAACACAGAACATCAGTAGTAGAAACTCAACACACCAAGTCAAAGGTCAACGTCTAGCCTCGGTATATGTGCCAATGAATGCGGCCTTCAGAAATCAGAAGTTTGGTGAAGGTTTGAGGTCAAAAGGACCAAGTGTTGACCAAAGTCAACGCTCGTCAAACCTACGTTGAAACCCTAGACAAATCCATACCAAAAACCCTAGCTGTTGTTCCACACATGTGAGAATAAAAGCCTCCAAAAGGTGATCGAACTAATCAGACACAAGAGAGAAGTGTGTGATGAGTGGATGATGAAATGACCTCCAAGTCTATCCAATTTATATCCATCTGTGAGGGTGTGTGACACATCTGTTGGGGCTCCAATCCTATTAAAATTATGGCTGACCTTGCACATAAGTGGAATAAATTCAAAATAAATGTTCTGCTCATCCGATCAAGATGATATTTAGATCAATCTTGCACCTCTCTCAAAGAGGAATCCAATAAAAATATTGGCATCATCATCTGAGTAGTACAACATGGAGTTTGGACCTAGTTGCCCAAAATTAACACTCCCTCTCAACTAGGGAGAACTCCATCCACCAGTGCCATCCAAACATCGTGTGTCATCCCGTCGCAACTTGCTTTGCTAGCTTCTTTATTTAAAATGGTGTGTCACAAAGACATCACTCCTGGCTGACCCGAAATTAGCTTAGAGGTCTGAAACCTTTATAGGACTCAAAGGAGTCTCATAATAACCTGAAGTCGGTTAGAGGTCTGAAACCTAACTAGCCTTAAAATATTCATATACTAGCCTGAAGTTAGTTTAATTGACCTGAAGTCAGTTGGAGGTCTAAAACCTCACTAGACTCAAAATATTCATATACTAACCCACAGTTAGTTTAACTGACCCAAAGTCAGTTGGAGGTACAAAACCTCACTAGACTCAAAAGAGTCATATACTAACCTGAAGTCAGTTGGAGGTCCGAAACCTCACTAGACTCAAAATATTCATATATTAACCCGAAGTTAATTTAACTGACCTAAAGTCAGTTGGAGGTCTGAAACCTCACTAGAATGAAAAGAGTCATATACTAACCCGAAGTTAGTTTAACTGACCTGAAGTCAGTTGGATGTTCGAAACCTCACTAGACTCAAAAGAGTCATATACTAACCCAAAGTTAGTTTAGCTGACCCGAAGTCAGTTGGAGGTCCAAAACCTCACTAGAATTGATCCCAGATCGAGTGGTTGGACACGTGCCATCCTAGAAATAGAGAGCACAACAACCTCTGATGCGTCCATCAGTCTTGCTATTGGTCTCTATCCACATTTCCCACCTCATTGGCCAAGGTGAGAGGTACTTCCCATGAGTCTAGAACTCCATGGGTAGGATGAATATGGGGAATAGATCAAAGAGAGGTGAACCAACTCAATATCATCGCGGTAGGGCAGAAGCACACCAACAAGGTTCGACAAGCCTAGCCCTACGATTTCTTATAGCTCCAAGAAGCTATCCCCAAAACCCCTTGGAGCTCCCAGAGCTCATCATCCAACAAGACCCTCAGAATAGGGTCATTCCATGTTTCCAAGATTCTAATGGAAGCTTAGGAACTTGACCGTCCCCAAGGGCTTAGTAGAATATCCACGACCTGCTCATCAGTTCCTATATGATCGAGCGTTACAGCACCTTGCTGTACCATATCCTGGATAAAATGGTAACTGATATCAATATGCTTAGATCCATCGTGGAACATGGGATTCTCTGAAAAATGAATCCAACTCTGGTTATCACAAAGGATAACGATGGTATCTAGCACATGCCCAAAAAACTCACTGAAGAGCTTTCTCAACCAAATAGCTTCACAACAGGCGATACTTGCTACAATGTATTCGGCCTCAACGGTGCTCAAAGCCACCAAATTTTTCTTCCTGCTCATCCAAGATATCAAAGCAGACCCAAGTGTGAAGCACCATCCAGATGTGCTCTTGTGATCCACCACACCACCAGCCCAATCAATGTCAGTATATCCATAGAGTCTCAAAATCTCGGCAGTGTATCTCAGCCCATGGTTTATCATGCCTCGAAGATATCTCAAGAGATTCTTGGCACCAACCCAGTGGATGTGATGAGGATCAACCATGTGTTGACTCAAAGTTTTCACTACAAAACATATGTATGGATGGGAGTTCACTAAGAACATCATTTCTCTTACGAGTTGACCATACTAAGTAGAATTTCCTAATGCGGCACAATAGCATTTCCACACGACTTCTTGAATTTGAGCTTCATCGATGTCGACACGGACTTACAGTCCACCATACCAAATATCTCCAGCAGCTTCACAATGTATTTTCCTTGAGAGAGGAAAATATTCTCAGGTCTCTGCCAGACCTCCAAGCCTAGGAAGTAATGCATCAGTCCTAGGTCTTTCATCTTGAACTCGGAAGTGAGCTCCCTCATACAATGATGATGAGAGGGTCAACGCCTGTTAGGAAGGGATCGTCCACATAGAGAACCAGAATGAGAGGATTTTCTCTATCAACCTTGAAGTAAAGGTTCGGATCAGAATTACTTTGAGTGAAGCCCAACCCTCATCAAGTAGCTATCTATACTCTCGTACCAAGCCCTAGGGGCTTGCTTCAACCCATAGAGGGATTTTTTCAACTTGCATACATGAGAGTCTCTATCATGGACTTCGAACCCCAGAGTTTTCTCCACATACACCTTTTCCTTTATCGAACCATGTAGAAAAACGGTCTTCACATCCATATGATGGAGACTCCATCCTTGCATGGTAGAAAGGGAAACAATGGATTGGATGGAAGTATAGAGGGCCACAGGTGAAAATATATCATCATAGTCTATGCCTTCTTTTTCAAAGACGCCTCGGGCAGCGAATCTTTCCTTGTACTTTTCAGCACTACCATCAGATCCATGCTTGATCTTAAAGAGCCATTTCGAGGTGACAACGGATTTGTCCTCTGGTCTCGAGACCACATCCCAGACATCATTCTTCATAATGGACTTGTACTCTTCATGCATAGTATCTTTCCAGACTTGATGCTTTATGGCTTCTTCAAATGATCTAGGCTCAGATTGTACGACAGTACTCATAACTACTAGATACGCTTGGTATATATTCGGCTTCTTACTTTCATGGAATGTCCCCCTTGGAGCCATATGACTGTCGGCATCCTCGAGAGTATCCCTGTGCCATCAGGGTCTTCTCTTCATTGAAGGAGGTGGATCAATAGGGTCCATAATTCCTTCAACATCGGACATCATCTCATCCTTTGGCTCTTCCTACTTCCCTGTTCTTTCATCATGGTCTTCATTGGAGCTAGGAATATTTTTCACTTTCCTGAGGGAAGCATCTTCAGCGAAGGTGATATCGTGGCATATATCCACTTCTCTTTCGACATAGCCCTGACATACACCTTCATGATAATTTTTTAATTCGGGCATCCCTGTCACCACCTTCCTTGCTTCGGGAAGGGTTTTGTAATGAAGGTGTCCAAACCTCCGGTTCCATAATTCGGTTTGACAAATTGTATCACAAGTCATAGCCCCTAGTGGAATTCCTCCAACCTGGTAGAGTGTATCAACTCTAAAGCCAATACTGAGAGCTTCCCTGAAAATCTTCTTCCAGATGCCTACCTTTCAATTGATAAATTCCACCTAGAAACGTTTGTCTTCCATGGCCAAAATGGACACAAGATTCTTCTTCAAATCAGGTACATACAATACATATTGCAAATAGAGGACTTTACCTTGAGATAAATGGAGGATCATAGTCCCTGTCCCTTTGATGGGATAGGTGACATCATCTCCAAGGATAATTTCTCATATCAGTATCCTTCTCAATCAAATCAGAGAGGGATTCTTTAAAACCAATGAGGTGCCTCGAAGCACCACTATCAATCAACCAGACATCCAGGGTGTCGGGTGGAGATGCAACAGAGAGGGCAGATACAATAATGAGTTCATTTCATTTATTGTCAACAATGTTAGATTCTTCATACCTGGAATTTATTGACCTTTTGAAAGGTTGCCCATTTCCATTACGACCAGAGGGAGCCTTCCTCTTTCCTTTGAACCTGTTGTTCCTTTGATTTTCATTCCCCTTGTAGTTGTTGTCATCATCCCCTGGAGAATCCCTTCTATTAGGTCATTCTCTAGCATAGTTTCCAAACTTGTTACATGTGTAACATCTTCCTTTATTTCCTTTTGCCCCTACTCTTCCATGGTTCCTCAGAACAACATCGTTCATCTTCTTAGCATGAGAGGTGAAGGCAACATTACCTTCATTTTCATATTCCATCATTCTTGTCTCCTCATGAGTGCATCTCAAAAATTCTTCATAAAAATCAGGAATCACATTATTATTTAGAATAGTAGTATTGAATACATTACATTCAGATGGGAGACCTCCAAGTGCAATGAGAACCATTTATAGATCAGCTATTGTTTCCCCTATAGTGAGAAGGTTATTATTGATTTTGGTCAATTTCAGAAAATAGGATTGAATAGATTCATCCTTGCCTTTCTTGAGATTCTTCAATTGGTTCTTAAAGAAAATAACTTGATGTTATTGACCAAATTATCATACATATCCTTAGATGTTCCCAGATCAGAGATGTAAGCAACCAGAATTTTGTGGATGGAATCTCGGATAATTAGCTTAGCTTTGATTTCCCTTTTCTATACTTCGACTTTGTGGTAGAAAGAGCAGATGATGAAGGCTCTTGGATTTTTCCCTGCACATAGTCCATGACATCTTGATCTTCCAAGACCAAGTCCAAAGACATATTCCAAGCATGATAGTCAGACTTTCCAGTCAACTTATCATCAGCTTTGAAGCCATTATAATTTGAGGTACCCATTGCTCTTAACACAACCTTGGGCTTTGTCTTCACCTTAGCTCTGATACCATGTAAATTTTTGAAGATGTTCTATGCTTGATGAAAATTTAATTCAAACCCGATACGGAATATAAATCACATAAACATGAAAGTATAATGCTAATAGAACATACCAATAGATCGATAGAAGACAAGCAAAACATACACTTAACTTTGATCAGTAAAATATATGTGTTGTGGTGCATTACGACGGTCAATAGGATGCTTCAACTAGAAAAGTCTCCTCACGATCATCCAACTAGAAGTGTCACACAAACCTCAATACAACTCCACAAAAAGTCAACCCAAAGTCAACAAAAGTCAAATTTGTCCAGTCAACATAGTCAACACAGAATAGCAGCAACAAAAAGTCAAAGCAACAGGTCAAATGTAAACATCTAGCCTCAGTATATGTGCCAATGAATGCGGCCTTCATAAATCGGAAGTTTGGTGAAGGTTTGAGGTCAAAAGGACCAAGCGTTGACCAAAGTTAACTCTGGTCAAACCTGCGTTGAAACCCTAGACAGATCCGAACCAGAAACCCTAGCTGTTGTTCCACACGTGTGAGAAGAAAAGCCTCCCAAAGGTGATCGACACAATTAGACACAAGAGAGAAGTGTGTAATGAGTGGATGATGAAATAAACTCCAATTTTTTCCAATTTATATCCATCCGTGAGGGTGTGTGACACATTTGTTGGGGCTCCAAGCCTACATTACAATTCTAGACGACCTTGCACATAAGTGGAATAAATTCAAAATAAATGTTCTGCTCATCCAATCAAGATGATATTTAGATCGATCTTACACCTCTCCGAAAGAGGAATCCAATAAAAATATTGGCATCATCATCTGAGAAGTACAACATGGAGTCTGGACCTAATTTCCCAAAATTAACACATGCTAACATACAAAGAAGAACCATCAGATGAATTTATTGACATTGTTTTAAATATGGGTTGTGAGTATATGTTTCCATATCAAAAATTAATTGTGGAATCTGTAAGCATCTATCAATCTTGTTTTACTTAACTCCGTCTATAATTAATAGAACAAACAAATCTTTTATATTAAATATATGATTTTTTATGGGGTATAAAACTTGCAAGAAACAAAGTATGGAACTATGCCAACAAATGAAATGTTGAAAGATGGCATGAAATTTGGTTTTGAAAGAATGTGTATAGTTCATGAGTAAATTGTTTCTATGGTACCTCATTTCTTTTCAATTTACATTGATGTATATTATTTAATATTGCAATTTTCATTATTCTCACCAATGTATATAGACTCATTGCAGTTTATTTTTATTTTTGTAGATGGATGGTGAAGAAGAAGAAAACAATCAACACTGTGAACAAAACATTCCTCAAAATAACCCAAGTCATGGAGGTTGCTCGAGTAGTGGTATCAAAGTAGGGTGTTGTATTTTTTGAAATATTTGTTTGTGAAATCAGACATTTTGTTTAATGTAATGGACATAGTGTCCCAATTGAAAGACAAAGGGATACTAATAACTGTCCCATTTTGTATGAATAAGAGTGTCTTATATATATATATAATAAAATACGTTTTAATTTATTCTACCGTGTTCTCCATTGTCGCTGTGAAATGTAACACCACTAATTAAATATATGGGTGATTAAATATTATAATGAAGAGATGTGAAATATGATGATATGATATAGAAAATTAATCCAAACATCACATTACAATGCACTAATAAAAATTTAATTGATATCAATATTGTTATAAGATATGTGTCGTCCTTTGATGAATAATGAATTTTAAAAATTCACAATAATTATGATATGATATAACAAATTAATCCAAACATCACATTCAAATGCACTAATAAAAACTTAATTAATATGAATACTACTATAAGATATGTGTCGACTTTTGATGAATAATGAATTTTAAAAAATCACAATAATTGAACTTTCACAGGTCGATGTTTCTAAAAAATACAAAATGAACACCGGTGCGTGTGAGTTACTGTGCATCGGTGCATTTCTACAACCTATGGGCACCACAAAAATACCAATACCAATTATAAATTTCGGTGTGTTTTTACGATACTATGCACTCGTGCGTTCATATGAGACTGCTCATTGGTGTGTTTCTACGACCTATGGGCATCACACAAATACCAATACCAATTAGAACAATAGGTGTGTTTGTGTGATCCTGAACGTTGGTGTGTTTGTATAATACTATGCACCAATGTGTTGATATGACCTATGGGCACCGCAAAAATCCCAATACTAATTAGAATGACTATGTGCGTTGTATCACCTGTAGTGCACCCGGTGCAATTTTAGACCTTAACGACCCGGTGCATGCACCTTCAACCGCCCCTGGGAAAATTTCTGGCTGACATGCACCAAGACGTTGCTAAATGACCTGGGGCATACGATATTTGTTTTCTGTCTCGGTGCTTGGTAGGTTTGCAGTACCGGTGCGTTCACTATAAAACGCACTGGTGCGTTGACACTTGATTAGTGCACTGATGAGAAAAACATTCATAATAACCTCTGATTGCCCAATTTTTTTTAGTTGTGTTGAAATTCTGTTAGAAGCTCTGCCAAAACCTCCGTTACCGAAAACGGATGTTGTAGCAATTGTTTTTTTGAAAATTTTGGCCAATTTTATAACACTAAAAACCTTTGTTATAACCTCCGCTAGAGGGTCTTTTCCTTGTAGTGTCAATGCCACCTCATCCTCATCTATTGCCTCTTCCTTCCCATAAAACCTGCCCCCCGCCCCCATAGATAACTAGCCTCCAAACTCCACCAGTGGTTTCGTTGTGGCTACAACAACTCTCCCTTTCAAGGCACTCACCACATCCCATAAATATTGGTCCATAAAGGGTAGAGTGCTTGCAAAAAAATGCCTCTGTGAATACACCAATGCACATAGCACTGGTAAATCACTGAACTTGTTCTTTATGACGATGATGAGATGCATGTATCCACCTGCAATGAATTGGAGGACTCGCTTCACTATCTCATTCAAATTGGTCAGGAATACACAGTTTCAAATGACACCATAAAGGTTCCAAACCCTATATACAATCATTAGAACCGTCCATTAAAAATCCTACTTTTCTCTGCATTGACCATGTCTCAATTCATACATGACAATCAATCGATACCTGCTCATACCTTCCATATTTTCCAATAAATTCACTCAAACTTGCGAATCTCAACTCAATTGTTGATTTTATTGGCTTTTTTAGCTCAACCTCTCCTACCTCCATCGTCGAAAGGCGTGAAAACTTTGAGACTCCCAATAAAACTATGTCACTACGTGACATGTTTGGTAGCGGCATCGATGCCACCTTATGAGGCACTAATACCATGATGAAGGGCGCAAAATTTCCAATATCTAAATGGAACGTGTTATTCCAATCCTTACGATCAAAGGGGGTCATGTTTTCAAGTTCAATGGTCGAACTATCAGAACTATCCCCACCACCTACCTTGTTATAAATACATATATTTTTGAAACACACCAACTCAAACAATGGTTTCAAGAAACATGCATAAACTCATCCTCGCCATCACTAAGTCGGAAATACATAGGCACGTCTAACAGGTCCCTAAAAAAGCAAAGCAAATGTTGAAATTGTCACAATGCCCCCCGACAAAAAAGCTCTGTGGAATTCCTTCCATGCTACTGCTACAACAATTAACATGGAATCATTTTACTTCCTTGCATGTCCCCTTAACATTAATGTGATGTAATGCATGAAAAGGGATTTTCGACAAGCTGACAACATGTGGCATTGTTCAAAATGTGAGGGATCTTTCCTCGAATGTGACTACCGCTATGTGCTGTCTCTAGAATTGCACGACCACACTAGCCACCTCGAAAATGTTGTTGCTTTATATTATGTCACAAATGATCTATTGGGCATATCCACAAAGGACCTTTTCCTCCTATCATGTGATCCAGAAACTGTAAGAGACATATCACATAAGATCAAAGAGTGACAATTCCTCTTCATGATCTCTTTCAAAACAGACACTTTCAATGGCATTGAATGCCTCATCCAAACCCTCATGTGCTCTGATGAACTCCCTTAAACCTTTGTGTCCTCTCTTGTCCAACAGGAAATGCAACCCACTCTTGCCCCTGCCAAAACAATTTCTTGTCAACTATAAGTATACCTTTTTCCCCTCTCCTTTGCTTTTCCCCGTGCTCTTATTTTAAATACCCTCACCCTCAAACACCTATGTGCTCCACCTTCTCCATTGATTCTCATCTTCTACCTTTCAAATGATTTCTTTACCACACTGCTCCCTTTTAGTATTGTCAACCATTTACGCCCTTTACACTCTTATTAGTCCTCGCTTGCCCTTGCACACCTTGTCATAATCTTTTTTCTACTCTTCTATCTCTATTTTATTTCTAAATCTCAACTTCAGTGGTGCTTCCTAATTTTTTAATTATTTCTCATAAATATATGCCCCCCCCCCCCCTCATTTGTAGTGTTCCTCATAAATATATGGGCACTCGCTCGCTTTTAATGTTTCTTGTGAATATATGGGAATTCACTCACTTGTAATGTCTCTTGTAAATACATGGGAATTTTCTCCCTTTCATTTCTCTACCATGCTCATCGCTTCATCTTATTTTCAACACAAAAACATGTTTCGAATACACATATGCATATGGATATGGATATGCTCACTATGGAAAACATACACAACTAATACTTCTAATTATGATCAAATGAAAAAGTGGGTTTCCCTTAGTCCAAGCAGATATGCATAATGATATTGATTCTAATATTAATAGTAGTCATTTGAACGTCCTACCATTAAATATTTTAATTCTAACAAATGCAACACAAAAGAAAAACCATTCACTTCCAACTTTGTATTTCACCTACAATTCATATTTGAAACCTTAGGTAGTGCATGGAATTTCACTAGAATAGAACAATCACACCAGTTAAATGCTACTATGATTTGAAAAAAAAACAACTTTTACCGCAAAAAAACAAACAGACAACCTTCTCCTCTACAACATTCTTTGTTTACTTTCCATGTTCCTACAACACTTTTGAAAATTGTTTCCTAGCTTCCTTTTTATTCAACAAAAAACAAAATAGATAAACAAATCCAAATAAAAAAAAAACACATCCTTCTCTCTCCACTTAGCACATGACATGTATTGATCCTCACTTTCTTAATCATTGATATTTCTTACTTGTTTACAAAGATACACATTTGTTATCTCACTGAAATTAGCATTTTTGTTATTTATGTTATATAGTTTTTCAATTAGGACAAAAAAATTTCCTTTTCTTGCATGATGACAATAATTTTTTTTCTCCATAGACTAATTTACCTTTTATATTCATGGTTAACATACCTTTGCTCCAAATTTACTTGTACCTATAACTTTGATGATACTTTTCTTTCTTGATTAGCTATGCAAACCACTCCATAGACTGATGTACACAAGGAACATCAACAACGACAGTACACACTTAAAAAGGATAGAATTAATACAGAGTGTGATCTTCTCAACAACAGTCGTCGATCCAACCTCCCCTCTCAGACTAACCCAACTCGAACTTCCATGATTTCCCAGATTTGTCTCCCTCCCTTTCCATCCACCCCTCCTCTTCCATTTTCCCTTCCATGTCCACTTTCCGATCAATCATTTCCAAACACTAACCTTTTTCTACCTTTTGCCTTCCCTGTACAACCATCCCCTCATGTGGCTTCCTCTTCAACTTCCCCAACAATTCCAAAAAAACCGTCTCCATCATGCACATCATCGCTTCCATGAAATCATTAATGCACATAACCCCATGAAGGTATGAACCACTTGTAATGAATATTACCCATCCATGAAAATGAAAAACTGTTGTGGTTCGGTTACCAGCTCCCGTTGTGCCTCTGAGCGAACTCTCCATCATTTCTCCTCCTCGAAAAACATGTACCCAGGAAAAAAAACCCATGTGATGTCTTGCTGAAATCGAGTTGAAGAGATTCTCATTGCCCATGTCAACGTAGTTCTTCAAGTGACCCATACACATGGAGGGAAATACAAATATTCTGACCATAATATTAGCTTCCCTCAAGATATAACTAATATTGTCACCTCCCTTATCCACATATTCTTAGAAATAGACATCCTTGCTGTCAAGAAAAGAAATACTGACCACACATCCTATGAATTATTTGTCAATAGATCATGCATTCTTGCAGCTTTACAATTCAAACTAGAAAACGAACCATACTACAAAATTGTTTAGCTTAACCCAACTACGATTTCTGGTTTTCATGTTATCTCTGGAGACATCTCCGCCCTTATGTGCCATCTCACCATCAACTCCCTTGAACCCCAAGAAGCCCTCTCTGAAACTCCTGCTCATGAGCTCCTCCACCCATGCCTGTTTGACCTTCAACCATCCTCCTTTGTATTAACTCTACCAAATTCTCATATGGAGATTGATGAAATACTTTCCTGCAAAGAATCTTCCAATTCCACACCCACCTATTACACTAAAATTTGTCACCATGAAATTCAACTATCTATATGGGTTCATCATTACCTATATGATGCTCCCTTAGAGGTCCAAAATCATAAAGTTCCTAAACCAAGTCTTGGAATTGGAGAAAAGCTCATTAAAACCCTAAAAAGCCTAACTCCACACTTTTCCTAGTCATTGCCTGTGGTACCGTAGTTTCTTGCTCTATAACCTACGGCACATCCCACACATTCTGCTTAGTAAAACTGCAGACCCCCGTAAAAGGTAAAATAATAGAAAAATTAAGTTCTAGAAGCGTAGTTGGTCGAATATTCTCCCAGTTGGAAGCTTCTAGAAGCGTAATTTGGTCGAGCTTCAATCCATTCATTCATGAACCTCTATCCCTTCATTAAAGGAGTCTATCCCTTGGTATTTGGAGCTTAATCCCTTCATGAAAGGAATTTATCCCTTTCTTATTGGAACTGAAACTACCTCCCTTCTGCTATAAATTGAGATCATGTTTCAGTCTCTAGGGTACTGAGAACTTGGTGGTTTTGAGGTTAATTGCTGAAGAAATCATACTCTCTACACTTGGTATCATTGGCATGAGAATGATTACATACTCATGTCCATATTTTCATGCTAGTTTAGAGAGGAGAGGGATTTTCAAACCGAAGGGAAACGACAGTTCAGGACCCCAGAAGAACCTGTATAACATCAAGGTGACAAGGTTGTAAGGTTACTTATTATCATACAAGTTAATAAAAATGGATTCTATTTTCTCATTAAGTTGTTCATGTATCTCTTTAAGTAATTTAATTCTTGGATTCCTTGATCACTGAGATAGATTAGTGTTTCAGAATTATTATATCTTGCAAGTTCTTTTAATCCTTTTTCCTGTCTTTGATTGCAGGTCTTATGTGCTGAATTGAATTCTTTTGGAGCGACTGGATTGAAGATTACAACAAGCATTGGACTTCAGGTAGGAGCATCTCTCCATATGTAGTTAATTAATAATTCTGAATCACAATGGTCTAGAGAAAATGGTTTTCATTTGGTTGTTTGTTTCTAGATATCCTTAGGATACTAGGGAGATTGTTCTTGTCCGCAAGAAGGATTTATCCGTCTAACACCACCCATTCACTTCAATGGCCCATCATTAACCTTTATTTAGTAAATGAATAAAGAACCAAAGGCCTCTTCTCCATGGCCTTCCCCACCCTCTTCCCCACCATATCTTCCATGATTAACCAACCAAGAATTGCAAAAGTTGATATGCATTAATACACTTTGCATCTAATGCACTACCATGACAATCTCTTTGAGAAATATCCTAAATTTCAATATTGCTTGTACAACCTTATTATGCGCCATGTATCCAGGGAACCATTTTTATCCTCATTAAAATGAACCTTTCAAATAACTTACTTATAATTGTTGTAGACCTTCGCCACCAACTTCAAAATCTTCCTCCTTTGACCTTTCTAGACCAAATTATGCGCTTCGGCTCATCCTTGTGAGGGAGTCAGTATTTTTGGGCCAAGCCTAGAGGGGAGCTCAGTGACATGATCATTCAACAAGGTAGCCCTACCTTCCTCTTCATGCTAAATGAAAATGATACCAAATGGAATGACTTGCATATGGCCATGCCTTCTAGTCCTCCATCCAATGCACATGATCAAACTCGTAGGAGAATCCAAAAAATTGTTGCAAACCCACATCATGCCTCTCAATACATCCATTGCAGATTCACAATATTCTTAAAACAGGTCCTACTAAAATGATTCTTTGTAAAGGAATTTTGGTGTAGGTATTAATCTGCCATTATTTTTCTTCTCTACTTTATGTACATTTTTTGCATGCATCCCTCTTACTTCTTCTCGTCGTATTTTCTAAGGTATGAATGGAAACATAGAGGCTATGTACATATACATGGTTTCCTATGGTTTGAAAACGCACGTGATATGAACAACCTTGACTGGACTAACGAAGAAAGCATTGGTGCTGCTAAATATTTCTTCAATACATACGTCATTGCTTGGAACCCTCTTCCCCTCCACAACAAAACTTCATGAATCCATCGATCATTAGTTCGTGATCCTTTCCTCCTTGCAATAGATGAAATGCTCACGCCCAATGAGCTCCAAGACTACGAGTAACTTGTGAACTACATCTAAAGGCATGCAAATTTTCATTCCTCTACATATCTTCACAAAAGAAATAACTCTACAAATTTCCTCTATAGAGCCCCTTGGGAGTTGCATGAGTCATCTTCTATGCACATCAATGATTCCGATTGTAAAACATATATTCCTACTAGAAATGATGACAATATCAATGTACAAAACCCTCATATGCTTGCAATCTAGAGGGCCGAAATTGACTTCCAATCAGTTCTCTCGTGCCATGTTGTTTTGAACTACATCTGAAATTATGCTGTGAAAGCAGAGTCAAAGTCTGAAAGTTACCACCAAATGCTCACACGAATTGCCCAAAGTTCCCCCCTTTATGCCATTACTATGAGTGTCATCCGAAAACTCTTGACGAATTGGTTGTTGATAGGGACATTGGTGCACAAGAAACATGCCACATGCTCCAAAAGCTCCAACTAACACAATGCAATCATTCTTTTGTCTCCCTTAATGTTAAGCGAAAAATTTTCTGACGTGTTTCACACAACTTGGATTCCCATCTTCCAACAATAACTTTCATCACTTCATACACGTAAAGACCTCATTCAATTGAGTCATTAACTCTTATTGAAGCCGCAATGTCTTGGTCGTTCTCCTCCCGTCGGAAGACATCACCATGGAAACACATCATCCCTTCCATGGTTGTACGCGTCATTCCTCACTACACCTCAATCCCATCTAAAGATTTAAAATTCTATGTAGACTTTTTTTGGAGTTAAATAATCTTGTACTTCCCTTTCCATGGACTGCCTAATGACATTGGTGAAACTGACGAGGAAGTGTTGCACATTGGGAACAAATTAGCAACATGTATTGTGTATGCCATGTCCATCGAGCACCTGCAGAGCTGCCCCTCTATGACTCTAATGACAAATTTTCTACTAAAATGCAACCCCCCGTCCCACACCATGGACATGAATGAATGGAAATTCCTCTCTCAACTCCACCTAGGTAACAACATCCTACTTGATGAGATTGACATGCTTGGGAACCATGAATTTTATGCGAACCATAACTAGGCCCATTATCCCTTCACACTTGCAGGAGATGACCATTCACTTCATATAATTCAACCACTCCTCCACACAATTCTGCCAACTCCCCTCTCCAAATATGTATTCCCTTTCCTCCTTGTCCACAGTTCAAAGCATGGATTTGAATATCATTTTTCCCCACTTCTCTAGAAATTACTCCACCACACTGTTGAGGATGCTGATCAAAGGCACGGTTGGCGCTGCCAATTCTTTCCTAATTTATTTCCTAAAAAATTCCTTCCTAACCAACTCTACCAAAGAAATCCTTCTATTTATGCTTGCTCCAACTGGTGTTGCAACATTCCACATAAATGAACTAACAATACACTCTGACCTTCGCATCCTTGTCTCCTCTATGCAACCTTTGGAAGGTCAATCCCTACTAAACCTTCAAGAACAACTTTGGCCTGTTAAATACATTCTCATTGATGAGATGAGATTCATTGGTACTAGAATGATTTCTCAAATTGATGAATGTTTGCGAGAGGCATTCCCATCCAATAGAAAAAACCCATTTGGTGGTTTCTCTATAATCCTTGTGGGTGACGTCGGGAAATTTCCACTTGTCAAAGATACACCAATATATGTAGGAACGTCTCGTGAAAATTATCTTTGGTGGAGCTTCGATACAGTTGTCACGCTTTCGACGATATTTCACCAACAATGCACTACCCCTGAATAGATTGCATTTTTCTAACTCATCTCCAACCTTCGGAATGAAATCCCCACATTAGATGATGGGAAACTTACGATGACATGTATAAAATCCAATATTCCATAAGATGAGGTGCATACATTCGCCAATTCTATGCACCTTTATGCAACTAATGAATCTGTGGAATTGCACAATAAAGCCATTCTAAAAAAATTGAACATACCAATTGCATGTTGCTATGTCGAGTAAAGGAAACAAATCCCCTCCAACAACTAGGATCGGATGAGAAACTCACTGCAAAAGTTCTTCTTTGCATTGGAAAACAAGTCATTCTAACAAACAACTTGTGGGTTGAAGCAGGCCTTGTTAATGGGTCACTTGGAAAAGTTGTTGCTATTTTCTATGCATCTGGTTGTCGGCCCTTAGAGCTCCCATAATTTGTTGTTGTTGATTTCATTCACTACAAAGGTCCACCATGGGATGTTTCAAATCCAAAATATGTGCTAATACCCCTTGTAACAAGGGGATCTCGCACAAAAATTCCCCTTTGCATGTCATGGGCCCTAACAATCCATAACTCACAAGGCATGACCCTACAAAAGGAAACAATCGACATTGACAACATTGATCATAATTAGGCCCTGATATTCACAACCATATCTAGAGTTAGATCATTGAGCGATCTTCGCATCTCTCCAACTTTATCCTTCTCGCGCTACTCACACATGCAATAAAATTCTTACGTAATACGAAAAAAGGAAGAAGAAACATACCTTGCCTCCAAATCCAAATCAAACTAGTTGAAGGACTTCACTTTTTGGTAACTTGAATTCCTTTGCATTTCACTTGAACATGTTTCATATTCTCTCTCATTTAAAAACATTCAAAATTGTCTTTTTTTTTACCTATTCTATTTCTAGTATACTTTCACTTTCAATGGTTGCTACTACTTGTCTTTTATGCTTTCCATTTTAGTTAATGAATCTATACATGTTTGCTTATAAAATTTTCCTTTGCTTGCACCAATAGATGGATGTACAATATGCTTCCCAACTCTACACATTTTTCCATGAAATACATGAACATGCGGATGCTCTTTTGGATATACATGCACAATTATGTGCTCTCCTAGTTTGCCTCTATACCGGATGTGACCAACTCTCCAACTACGTAAAATAATTAAAGATGTCATGCATGTCCTTATCCATACACATGAAAGGGATGCAAAAAAGAAACTTCGAGTAGTTTATCTCGATCGTGTCCCAAATCTAGATATCAATTGGTGTTGTATATGCCACACGTCATCTTGTATTTACAACTAGGAATTTTCCCTGCAAAAAAAAAAAAAACATGCACTTTGGTTGAAAGACTTGAAGCATTTTTTGTTTCAGTCCATTGCATGCTTCTACATTGATAGCAAACAATACATGTTTTTTTGTCAATTGTTGCTCGATTTTCAATCTCTTATAAACAAACCTCCCATACTTACATGCACATTCGTTGGATTTCACTCTCTTCAACTATCTTTCTTTAATTTTCTGCCTTTGTATCTTCTCACATGTTTCCAAGATTTACAATCAAATAAATGTTATAAAAATCAGGCACACTATCTTATCACATGACACACATCAAAATAAGACAATGCAATTGACAACACCGTTTTCTTGTGGGAACTAGCTAAAATATTTCTTATGTACCTTCTCTTAACAATTACTACTGAATTTGACTAGATTGCTATATTCAGTGTTTTTGAGTCTTTTTATAAATTTTAGACTTTTTCAAGCATGTTGATGTGCATTCCAAGTGCTGAATTAGTAATACAAAAAACATCAATATCTATATAAACTATGAAATTGATCCACCATTCAATTTGTTCCTTTCCGATGGTTCATATCAGAACACATCATCTTCCCAGGTGTATGGACATTCATCTCCCCAACAGTGCGCACACCGACAACCACATGCCATGTTGTAGCAGAATCCTGCAAACTTGAAGTGTTGAGGGTTTCTCGAAAGAAAGTCCAGAAAGGAAATGAAATTAAAGGCTTATTAGCGTTACATTAGTAATTTTAATAAAAGGGAAAATTTATTGGTAAGACATGGGAGTATTCTCTATTTATTATAATGGAGTTCTTAACAATTGCGAGAAAGAGAAAATTGCATAAATGGATACAACAAACTCCAAAATTGCTAAGGTGAATCTATAGGAAATAAAAATTGAAACTCTTATTCTCACATATTACATCTTTCAATGTATGTGAGATACAACTAAGGAGCTCAAAGATAATCCTTTTGTTATGATAGAGAAAGAAAGAAATGTTGTTCTGTAAATGATGAAAAATTCCACCGACCCTCCACATACTTAGAAGCACAAGCATAAAGAAAAATCCAGTGATAAATGAATGAAAGAATTTTGCGAAAATTCTTTGTTTTTTTATAGCCTCATGACTCATTGTCAAAGGAAAAGATTACTATGACTTAAATAAAATTGTATTGGATGTGAAGAGAGTTAAACCTCTAGTAATCAAATCTAAGAAATTTATTATACCATAGTATGAATAATGTCCCGGAAAACCTATTTGAGCACAATGAGATCATAGAAGAGCATGATTGTAATCCTTAGTACATCAAGATGGTCATTTGTAAATTTGGGCAAGATGTTACCGTTTGCTACAGGGAGTAAATTGAGAATAATCTTCTTATAGATTTTTGGCTTGAGGTCATTAGTGAGGCACCAAAGGATAATTATTTTGATTTGTATAATCTTTTATCCTTCGTAGATATGAAAATAAGCCATTTTTGGATACTCCCGAGAAACAAGAGGATCGGGAGAGAAAAGGGGAGTTGTTCCAACACTATATAATAAAAGCAGTCCCGTGGAAAAACACTTGAGTCAACTAAATTACAACATGTAAATGGAGAAATATTGGACTAATGATCAACGGTCCCAGTGTACCATGTGTCAGATCCAATGGCGTATCGATAGTACAAATCAGTCGAAAGATATGTTGGGAGTTCCCCCGAGGCGCAATTTTTCAAAACAATTAATATAAAGATGAACGGTTCTGATTTATCTGGCCAACAAGTCATTATCCAAAGGGATTTGTCTTTAGTGTGACTTTTTGGAGTTTTAAGTGCCGGAATCCAGTGAAAAAATTGAGGCAAAATCTTGGTTTTTGTTATTTAAACTGGTTTTTTGACTCTATATATGGATTCAGCGCCCTCAAAAACCCCTAGGGCTCTTTGATTGTGCAAGATTAGCAACCAAACATCTCTTTTCAATGAATTCCCGACGGATTTTAGAGAAATTACACTGGAAAAATCTACCAGAAAAGCTTTCAAAAAGTCACACTAAAGACTACTCGTTATCCAAAGTGATCCCGAAGGCGGTTGAGATGGTTTTGGGTTTTATGAAACCGCACATTAAATTTGACTGGTTGAGATGGTGTCTAGGGGTTTTGTAAGTGCTGAATTTATATATACAGTTAAAAAACCAGTTTAAATAACATAAATCAAGATTTTACTTCAATTTTTTTCACTGGATTCCGGCACCTGAAACTCCAAAAAGTCACACTAAAGACAACTCCTTTTGCTAACAAGTAGTCTATAGTGCAACTTTTTGAAGGTTTTTATGGTATTTTTTTTTGGTCTAATTTCTCTAAATTCCGGCAGGAATTTATTGAAAATAGAATTTTGATGGGTAACCTTGCACAATCAAAGTGCCTAGGGGTTTTTTAGGGTGCTGAATCCATATATATAGTAAAAAAACAGTTTAAATAACAGAAATAAAGATTTTACTTGAAATTTTTTCACCGAATTCAAACACCTAAATCTCCAAAAAATTGCACTAAAAATAAATCCTTTTTGTAATGCCTATATGACAATAATTAAGACACAGTGCCATCGAGCGCATCTCCAGCATAAATTGTCCCTTCGCCTCTAACGTGGATGCCACTACAAGTTGAAACCATGCCCCATCCTCCTTGTCTCTGACATAATATGTGAAGTTGACCGGGGAACAATGAAGAAGAAACAATTTTTATAATGATCAAGAATCAGTTTTGAAACTAATAAAAAAATTATTAGTTGAGGGAGAGGATAAAAGACAAAAATAAACATTTGGAACAGGTTGGATGATCAAAGAATTTTGATAAAAAATGAAAATTTTCTCATCTCAAATATTCTACAAGTTATTTTTGGCATTCTTAATTTTAGTGTGGGACTTTTTAGTGGCATTAGCTGATAGACAATATGATTATGTTTACTGGTGGTTTGGTTATAACATTGTAAAATTTTCTAATGGTTAATTGTAGAGTTTACACTAAATAAAAAGGACTTAAACGAGTTAAATTCCAACTCATGCGTTGGATTGTACTCTTTTACTGAGAATAATTTGTGAATCTTGTAATCTCAAGACAATAGATTTGAAAATAATTCCATCTATGAATTTTGTCCATGGAAAAGTACTTAATAGCTTGAGCTACAGGCTTTTGAGAGGACAAAGCTAGAATATCAGTCACTTTGGGTTTTAAATGTTGTCTTAGTTAATCTAATAATATCCAACAAGAAGGTTTGATTTGAGGCTTATCTTATTAATTAGGTTTTGTTGGTTTCCATTTATGATATTTCAATTTCTTGGCCTTTACATTTATAATAATGTAGATGCTCAAAGAATGATTTAACAATTATGACACTTACCTCCTTAAATAATATTTTCTTCTTGACAAAGATAGAGAAATTAAACTTTAGTGTTTACAAATTGGGATAAATTTGTCGTGGTAAAATATCATGTGAAAACTTTTTGACAAAGATGTATTCCTTTCACTTGATGGGGATTCCTATCTGATATTTCTTCGATTATAAAAGAAGGTTTGGGATGTAGTTATGAGAGTGGTCATGCCTTTTTTTTTTCTCTCCAAATGATTTTAGTTGGACTTTTTGTTACACTTTTCAGGTATGATAACTTTTTTACTTCACTAATCTTTCTTCATTTAATCATCGCTTTCATTGGGGTTGCCCTCATTTCAATGGTCATAATTTCTGCAAGATTGGTAATTTTGATTCTAAATATTGTGGAAGCAAGACAACTACAAAATAAATTTTATTCATGCATCAATCCTCTACAATATTCATATTTTTTTGGTTTGGGTTGTTGACATACATATACAACAAAACTTTTGAGGATATATTTATTTTCCTTATGTATTGTTGGATTCCATTATAAGTATAGTCTAGACAACTTAAGAAGATTTGTTCCCTCAATTTCTTTCTAAAAAATAATTATCCTAAATTCAATTCATTACTGCCTTCCACATTCCCCCCACTTCTCCTATAGAGGTTCCTTTGCACCTCTACGTGCAATTGCTAGTCTTAACTATTGTAATATTTTCTTCATTCTTCTTTAATTTGGACTTGTTTATACTATTTTCATATTCTTAAGAAAGTCTTATACTTATGCAACTTTTTTATTTTTCTATTTTTAGTTTCCAATTCTTCCCTTTAGCTCATTCTTTTTGCCAATTTTTTTAAAATTTTAAATCTTCATTATTAAAAAAATATCTTAACACATACATTTTTTTTTTTTAATCCTTTTAACTTTTCATCCCCTTTATAATTTAAATCTTCTTAAAACTTTATTTGGTTCTTTCAAATTTTATATATTATATATTTAACATAAATTTAAAGTAACAAAAAGTAAAATTAAAAAAAATAAAAATAAATAAATAAATAAATAAAATATTTAAGTCATTACAAATGAAATAGACATGTGAGATACAATTTGTTTTTGCAAAATAATAATATTTTATTTCTTAAAATTTATTTTTAAATACATAAATAAATCTAACATTATAAAAAAAAAATATAAAACATTTAAATAATGTAATTCTATTTTTTTTTTATTATAACAAATTATTACCAAATTTTAAATAAAGTTAATTTAAAAGAAAACAAAAATACAAACAACCAAATTATTAAAAACATGAAAGTTAAAAATTGGAATACAATATAGACCTATCCAAATTTATTTATTAATACAAATTTGTAATTTATTTATTAATACAAATTTGTTTTACACTTTAATGTATTTTTTTTTTCAAAGATACAATTTACTTGGAAATAATTAAAACCATCCTATTAAGATTGCTAATAAAGTTTTGGAATATTTCGTACTTCAAGGTTGACCAGGGCCTAAAAAAATGTAATGCTTTTGTTTTCTCTATCATGATTTTACGATTATGGAAAGGCCTTCTGTGCTACCTTACATGCATGTAAGGGTCAATATTTGGTTTTCTAAGTTTAATGATGATGATGGTGGTTAACGTCCACTGAGACCAATATTTGGTCTATCAGACTTAAAGAAAAGAGTTATTTAATTTGATTTAAGATTTTATTCCTATGCTCAAAAAGCTTGGAGAGAAGCTTCCCGAGCTCACTATAATTTTGACATCTTAAAAGGCTAGGAAGGTCAGTATTGTAACAAAGATTATGAAATTGAGCTTTAATGTGGTTGTATGTGGGGCACTCTAAGAGAAAGTGATTTTCATCCTGAATGTTCATATTCTCACAGAGATGGAAAATCCTTTCTATCCATGGTGTTTTAGGAACTGTCCAACGACTTGTTTCACTATGGAGCTCATGAGAGTTAGTTCTAATCTTGGATATATTAATTTTCTTCTTTGAGCTAGTTAAAACAGAGAGATACTTTTGATCTTCTAAGGTGGGGTTGATGACCTCCTTATAATATCTTAATATTCTTGTAGCTGCTAGATCTTTCTCACGCCACATTTTTTCTTTGAACTTAGAAGTAACAATTTTTTGAATGTTATTAATGTTTTGTAATGCAACATTCTCATCGATCTCTTAATGGTTTAACCAGGCCCTGCTGTCTTTATACCAACCTTGTTTAAGCCTTAGGTGATTTTGGCTGGCATTTAAAGCTAGCTTAGGAAGTCTATGGTCTCCTATGCTATTGAGCTTGTGCTTGTACAACAAAAGCCTAGTCATAGCTAGGCTCTCGATAGGGGAAATGCCCACTTCCATAAGGATAGGCTAGGGTGTATTGCTTTTAATTTTAAGGTTATATGTTATAAAACGCTTCTGGATTTGCTCAATCTTTCTCCAAGATTCTCTAGAGATGTTGCAACCCCAAACCTCACATCCATATAAGATAACATGAGTGACTAAAGTTTCAAAGAGAAACTTATTTCTATCCCACGTTACGAGGTTTGCCGTTTTACAATTATTTTCAAGACAAAAATAAGCTTTCCACCCCACATTAATCCTTTTCTAGATGCTATAGTTCCAGTTGAGCTTGTGATGAATATCAATTCCTAGGTACTTGTAAGAAGACACTTCCTCCAAGTTACTATTGTCATACATAAAATTAGCCTAAATGTCTTGTGTCCTTCTTAAATTTGAATTTATAATGAATGGTTTTTTTTTATCAAATTAAATTGGTAATTTATATACATAATTGTCTCTATTTAAAAACGTTGAATATGATAAATCTTACGGTTATTTCAATAATTATATTTTATTAATATTAATTATATTTTATATTACTGATTATTTATGAAAAATATTTAATAATTAAGGGTCAGCATTTGGTTTTCTAAGTTTAATATTAGACCCTGAATTTATAATGCGCGGTTTTTTTTATCAAATTGAATTGGTAATTGATACACATAATTGTTTCGATTTAAAAATGTTGAATATGATAAATCTTCCGGTTATTTCATTAATTATATTTTTTTATATTAATGATTATTTATGATAAATATTTAATAATTACAAATAATGTGGGATGGTGTATAAAAACTTAAGATTGAATGTTAATGAAAGTTACATAATTATAATATTAATAATTAGAATAAGAGATATTAATATTATTAGGAATACTATTTAAATTATAATTGTTTTTTAATTTTTAAAATTATATAGTTTAAATTTGCTTTTCAATGATTCACAGTTCCTCCTTAATTATAATATGTGTTTATGATCCAACCAATCTTATATATATAATATATAAGTGAAAGTCAACCAATCTTAAAATTATATAACATCAATTAAACCAATAATACTAAATATTATAAACTTTTCAATTAAAATAAACAATTTTTGGTATATTCATTATAATATTAATAAACAATTTTTGGTTTATTCGTTGTCATATCTTTTCAGATAACAGTGGCCTAATCACACTCACTTTTCTCAAAAATTTAAATCAACAGCCATTATTAAAAGAGAAAATCCAATCCCCGAAAAATTGATATTACTAAATGATGGCCTATTTTTAATAATGATACCTTCAAATTTTTTGAATTTGTGAAATTTTTTCAGTTCCCAAATTTTTTTTGAATTTTGTGAAATTTGTGAAACAGATCGCGAACCATATAATTTCTATATTATAAGGAAAAAATGTATAACTGGAAGTAAAACTAAAAGCCAAAATCATACATTGCAAACAAACTATGCTAACAACAACAATTTTGAGTATATACAAATTTGAATGAAGATTGGGTTGCAGCATCCTTATGATTGCCCACAAGCTGGTAACATGGATTCATTTCGGCTAGTGATTCGTAGGTAATACAAAGATAATTTATAATACTTAATTATAAAATATTTTGTAAAATATTTAATATTTACATTGTAAAAAATATTACCTTATCGTATATCACTTTTAAAACTTAAACAAATTTATTTACATACGAAAAAAATAAAAATCTAAAAAACACTTTTTACATTATTTTTACATTAATTCTGGATCCTTTTAAACTGACGAAAGCATTCGTGAATTCTTGTCCATAGATGATTTACTATGGGATGATCTCCATCATAGGTCATCATTTTTACCTGAGCTTGATAGATTCGAAAATAAATTTTCATTTATTTTTACAATTGTTTATGTCAAGGAACCCCATAATCTGATATCGATCACAAATACAAATTCTGAAGTGAATTGAGGGAATATTTCTTCCACGATTTCTATTGACATATCAGTGAAACCCGAAATTATTGAAAACATTCATATAGGTGCTTCTTGTACGTTAGATGAGATTACTACATATAAGGCCCTATTTCAAGAATTCTGCGACATATTTCCCTGGTCTTATGAAGAAATGCCAGAAATCGATCCCAAAATTGTCGTTCATGAAATCAAAACTTACCTGGATGCCAAACCGATCAGACAAAAATTACGTTCGATACATCCACGAAAGGCTGCCGCTATCAAAGTCGAAGTTGAGAAATTATTGAAAGCAGGTTTTATTTATCCTATTCCATTAATGGATTGGGTATCTAACATCGTTCTTGTTACTAAAAAACAAGGAACAATACGAGTATGTGTCGATTATAGGGATATTAACAAAGCTTGTCCTAAAGACAATTATCCAACCCCTTATATCGACCAAATCATTGATGATTGTGCCAGAAATGAAATGTATTCATTTATGGATGGATTTTCTAGGTATAATCAAATAAACATACTCCCTACGGATCAACCAAAAACAACATTCACTTGTCCTTGGGGAACATTTTCTTATTGTAAACTACCTTTTGGATTAAAGAATGTTGGGGAAACTTTTCAAAGGGATATGTCCTATGCTTTTCATGACATTAAATACATTGTACAACCTTATCTCGATGATTTACCTACTGATTCATTATGCAGAGAAGATCATCCAACTTACTTACGAGCGATTTTTATGAGATGTAGGTATTATAAGATTCACTTGAATCCGCACAAGTGTGTTTTCTGTGTACAATCTGGTAGATTATTGTGATTTGTCGTTTCGAAACAAGGCATTCATGTCAACCCTTCGAAGGTTGAGGCTATTATTAATTTACCTACTCCTTCCACACTTTTCCAACTCCAAAGTTTGCAAGGGAAAGCAAAGTTTCTACATAGATTCATCTAGAAATATGCTGAGTTAACCAAAGGTTTTACCAGGATTTTAAAACAGAATGTTCCTTTCATATGGGATGAGATCGTTGATCGATATTTTTATGCTCTAAAACACGCGCTGACCCATATACCGTTATTGCATCCACCAAATTACAACCAGGATTACTTTTTATACTTCGCAGCCTCCGATTCCACTATTGGAATGGTATTAGTTCAGGAAGATCAATTCCACAACGAACATGTGATTTACTATCTTAGTCGGAATCTCAATCCGACAGAGATCAAATACTCGCATGTGGAGAAATTGGCCTTGGCAGTAGTTCAAGCTGTCCAACAATTTCGTCATTACATTTTGTTACGAAAAACAAGGTGATTTCTAATTGCAACCTGATGATGTATATTTTGACTAAAACATTGCTCTGGGGAAAATACTCTAAATGGATATTTATCCTTTAGGAGATTGATTTAGAATTTGAAAAATCCAAATCAAAGAAATCACTAGTGTTCACCGAACTTATGTGTGATTTCCCGAATATTGAGACAGAAACTGTGGTAGAACATCCGATTGCTGATGAATATTTGTTTCTTATCAGTGAATTAGATCCTTGGTATGGAGATATAATCATTTATCTCCAAACACAAACTTTTTTGCCTAATATTTCGTGTTCAAATCGACGAGAGGTCCGTTACTAGTCTCAACAGTACAATATTGTTGGAGACACACTTTATCGTCGCAAAGCGGATTCTGTATTTCGACAATGTTTAACCCATTAAGAGGATGAACAAGTTTTAAATGAATGTCATTCTGGAGAATGTGGTGGTAATATGTCTGGGTATGCCACAGCCTAAAAGATATTGTGCGCTGGTTATTTTTTGCCTTCATTATTTAAAGATTGCATTCTTGCGGTCCGAAAATGCCACAACTGTCAAATTTTTGATCGAAATATGCATGCACCACCAGCTCCTCTTCACCCCATAATTTCCATCGGTCCTTTTGGCAAATAGGGCATTGATTTAATTACATGTAACCCTCACTCGGGCGGGGGGCATGGGTATATTATTTTCGCAGTAGATTATTTTACCAAATGGGCCGAGGTGATGCTTACATTTGTAGCAGATGGAAAAACTGCAGCTAATTTTGTATTCAATCACGTGATTGCTCGATTTGGTGTACCCCAAGCTATCATTACTAATCATGGGAGCCATTTTTGAAACATTATGATGACCGAAATTTCCGACCAACTTGGCATGCGCTATGATAGTTCTACCCCATATTACCCACAGGCTAATGGTCAGGTTGAAGCTGTCAATAAAGTTTTAACCACTATGATTAAAAGGATAATCAGAATTCATAAATTGAATTGGCATACTATGCTTTTCTCAGCACTTTGGGCATACCAAACCTCAGCAAAAACCGCAACAGGTTTCACTCATTTTCAACTGGTCTACGGTTTATAAATTGTGTTACGATTGAATGCGAAATACCATCACTCCAATTAGCCATAGAGTTACTACCAGCTACCTATGAGGAGGAAAAATGTTTTTTGTATCTGGCACAATTAGATGAGACTAGGCGCAGCGCTGCATTGGCAGCCGAAGCTCATAAAAAACGCGTTAAATCTCAGTATGATCGAAGTGTACACCTCGTGTTTTTTTAGAGGGTGACCTAGTATTGGTATATGACCAAGCTAATGATAAACTAAGAGCTGGGAAATTTGAACCTATGTGGCATGGTCCTTATATTGTCAAGCAAGTGCTTGCAAAAGGGGCTTATGAATTGATTGATTATGATGGGTTCTCTTTAGATAAACCCAGAAATGGACTTTATCTAAAGAGATATTATGTTTGATTTTGTGTGAAGATCTCACCTGTAGATTAGTTATTTTTTCTAGATTAGCTGCTTTAGATTAGATGAGTGTGTCTAGTTTAAGTTTGCATTGACTACTATCCCTGCTTATCTTGATTACTCTTGATATTGCAGATGTCGACGTCCCTTCAAGCCTACATTGGTTTTGATGATGGTGCATGTCGTAATACACGGAATATCTCTTCCGCAGCCTGGGTTTTCTATTCACCCACTGATGAGTTAGTTTCTATGCATGGGGTAAGCCTTGCTCAAACATCGAATAATGTTGCAGAATATAGAACAGTGATTTAGTTATTATCTGATGCCATTTCATTTGGCATTCAACATTTGATCGTAAGGTTAGATTCAGAACTCATTGTATTGCACTTAAACATAGTATACGCAATTAAAAATCCAGTGTTACTGAGATTATTCTTGAAGGTTCGTCTCTTGGAAAGAAAATTTGATTACATTGAATATCAACACATTCTGAGAATTTTAAATACATTGGATGATGCTTTAGATAATAATGTTATAAATAGACATTTGCGACATTAAAATAGTAAATTAAAACAACATGTGATAAGTGTTGAACAAGATAGCCATCGAAAGTAGTCATATTATAGATAGAGTTTGTTTTCAGAAAATATTACATAGTCTAGGATCATAGGTTTAAAACACCTTATGATCCTAAAGGTAGTGATACAAAAAGAAAAAATATAATGGTCTGTGATAATCATCTACTATCCGTAGTGATGATCATGATAATACACTATTACTCATGCCACTCTACACAAATATCTCTGAAACTGGTCAGGAATGCCAACAACATGCCTCTGGAGGCGTAGAGGAATATCGTCCATAATAGTCTCTGGTATGTCTCTGGTCAAACTCTCCAGGTTCTGCTCTAAATCAGTGAGAATCTCTGCTACCTGGTTCTTTGGCGGTGCAATAGGATCTGTTCGCTTCCTCTCGAAGCGGCGGAGATTGGCTGGTTTTCGTGGACCAACATCTGCATTTAAAATTTTTGTCATCAATATTAGATGATTTAAATAACAAAAAAATTAGAGTTAGAAACACATCAAAATGGTTTATTTACCTAACTCGTCCCATTTGGCTCTGGGAGGAAGAGGCATATCAAGATCACCACAAAAATCTATCCCGGCATACGAAAAATCTTCAATAGCGAAGATCTGGTTTTGTAGCCAATGAAAGTATGCGTGTCTAAATCGAAGTATCTCAAAACCCTCTCCATTACAGGCCATCACTTGTACCCAGCAAACCATCTGAGGCTCTCTGATTCCACCAGCATCAACCGAGATAAGTTGGGGGGCAAGAGATGGAATCCTCTCCAGAGCAAAAGAAACTACGAAAACTCCATATCCAAAGTTTTTCAACTTTGCGTTCTTAGCTCTCGTCAATTGGCCTTTTACATTAGCCAATACTCCTTCACACCAATTGAATATGGTGCCTGTGTAGCATTCAACCGTTGTCTGCATCTGGGGTTTAGTAGCCACGTGTGGAGCTGCACTCCCACACAATTTGGTCATTTTGAACGCAACCACTTTGAGTTCAAGACTGATAATAGTTTTTATATCAATTTGATTGTCTTTTGGATCAGCCTCTTCGTTACAAAATTCTTATTGATAGCTAGTGATAGGCTGGCCACACGCCCTAGCCCTGAACAAGGAAATAGGTTCTCCTCTTTTGGATAAACTTGTAAGGAAGTAAATGTCCTCCAGCTCAATTTCGAGCCTGTGATCACCGATAGTGAAACACTGTTCTTGAACGTCCCACCTGTTCACTAACCATGTCAATAAATCTACTTGAGCTCTCATGCCTTGCATTGCCCAATATTTGTATAATCCACAGTTTCTCAATACACGCAGTGTGGGTAAACTTCCTATAGTTGCCTCATCTACTACCTCATGTTCACGTTCTCTCCATTCAAGCATTGTGGATACTCTGCAATAGACACATTGAAAGATTAGATCCAATTAGAATGGAAAAATTTGGCTTAATTTGAGAGAAATCATTTTCTTGTTTTGCTCATGGCACCTCCGCACTTTTTGCACTAAGACAGTGCGAGCTACCGCACGCATTATACACGAAAAGTGCGGGACCTCGATAATTTTCCTTTGGAAAATTATCGAGGTTCGTAGGTACTATGTGTATTACCTACGGTACCCCGAGGGTGATTTTTTGAACCTATTTTTCTCTTAAAAAATGATTTTAAAGCCTAAAAAGAGAATGTGAATGGTTGAAAATGAAGAGAAATGAGTTGTGGATTACCTCAATTCGACGGTTTTGGATTCGAACGGTTGGTTTTTCTGATATCTCCTTCGGAACTTTTTCTACCAAAAGCTCTCAACTTTCACTCTCGATGCAAATGGTAAAAATGAATTGGTTGAACTACTTTTTATAAGATTTTTGAATAAATAAAATAATATTTTATTTATTTTCCACTTTGAAAGGTTGTTTTTCAAATAATTTTTACTTATCTAAAACATGTATGTTTATTTTTTTTGGTTTTTGTGTAGAATACAGGATTTTTAGGTGAAATAATCATTTTTGCAATGAATATGTTGTTTGTCACTTTTTCAAACTCGTTAAAACTTACAGAAAAAGCGACACCATATGAGTACATTTTTATCACTTTTTCGAACTCATGAAAACTTATAGAAAAAACAAACCATGGACTTCTCTTTTAAGCCCTTTTCAGACTATCTAAATATGAAAATATTGCCGAGTACTTGACTATTTGAACTCGTTAAAGGAAATGAACAGTCGTCCCTTTAGTATAAGTTTACCCTTTTTCCGGATTGAAATGGAATATTTACGAAAAAGGTATACGTTGACTAATCATGGTCAATAGAGTTCTCTCCTAAATTATTTTATCCTTTTTCGGGCTTGAGAGACTAAATTTAAGAAAAAGCACACCCACAGAGTTTTCTTAATTTTTTCTTCTGACTCCCTAAAACTGAAAAAAACTGAGTTTCGCATATACCGGACTCCTTAAAACTTAACAGTAAAGGACATATCAATTATAAACAGGAATGAACCACTCCTTCTTAGGGTTTGATTTTAATACTAAGTTAGACTCATCTGAAAGATGAGCTTACATTACAAGCGAATGTTATCCTCCTCAAGCTTGTCAAAAATAAAAAGGTACTTGCCAGAAATGGTGGGGGAAAAGAGAGAAAATGAATCCACTTGTCACACTTCGTTTTAAAAAGATGTATACCACTCTTGAACTCAACACTTTTGTGACATTCATGTTTGGGTTGGGAAAATCCTTTGGCCAAACAGTTAATCAAACCACATTGAAAGTCTTTAGCCGGTTTCTGGGTATTAGCTTTAGGTCAATCGTCATCAAACCATTTGTAGTGTCATTATGTGTTCAAGAGATCGGTTTCAATAAACCATTCATTGCAAACACTTGTCTCCACTCGCGTTGACCATCCCTGAGTCAGTCCTTGCTATATATTTCTTCAAAACTTGATCTAATGGTTTCGTGTCGTGGAATTTCCTATGACGGGTCACTTTCTATCGACGAAAACTCATCATCTAGAAAGTTGATCTAGAATCCTATCAGTACCTTGGGATCTACATGCCCTAATTGCAGGTTTCTTGCATTCGACGACAGGTTGCATCATTGACCTTCGATCGAATTATTCTGTGAAATGTTCGACTTCAGATCACAAATTCACATTTCATAGATTGTACTGAGTTCTTTGAAAGCCATTGTCATTATTGGTGGTTTCTCTCACACTTTTTAACAGTTCACATCATTGACTGGTAATCAAGTGGTTTCTACCATGTTCGACTTCGACATAATCAATCGCATGGATAGAATCGTACTAGTTCGAGAAGCGGAAATCAAGACCTTGGATATAGTTTCCACCATCCAGGCTTATCACATAGTATACTAATCATAACAGATGGTTGCATCCATGCTATGTCTACTACTTCATTTAATTCTAAAATCATTTATGTATCAGAACATGTAGTTAGTTTTGATCTGAGTATGTGAACGCCTACCTTAGCGATGATATACATATATATATGCTTGCATTGAATGTTTTTTCAGGTTTCAACCGATGTGCCGACAACCCGATCCTTAGAATGATAAAGCACTTCACTCTTCAGAATTCACACTTTAGGGGGCAATCTGTTACGCTAAAATTTTTCACCATGACATTGAGTGTCTATATAGGTTCATCATTACCTATTTATTGCTTCCTTAGACGTCTAAAAATATAAAGTTCCCCAAATCAAGTCTCGGAACTGGAAGAAGCTCTTAAAAATCCTAAAAAGCCTACTCCCGCACTTTTCCTAGTCATTCCCTATAGTACCGCGGCTAACTGCTATAAAAACTGTGGTACATCCCACATGTAAAGCTCATTAAAACTACAGACCCCCGTAAAAGGTAAAATAAAGAGATAAGTAAGTTCTAGAAGCCCAGTTGGTTGAATATTCTCCCAGCAGGGGCCTTCTAGAAGCACTATCTGGTCGAGCTTCACCCCTTCCATTCATGAACCTTTATCCCTTCATAAATGGAGTAATCCCTTGGTTTTTGGAGCTGAAATCCCATGATGAGAGGGCTTTATCCCTTCCTTTTTGGAGTTGAAAATACCTCTCTTCTGCTATAAATTAAGAGCAAGTTTCAGTCTCAAGGGTACTTAGTGCATAGAGAGTTCAGAAAATACTTACTTCTTGCTTTGGAGAAAGTAAATTTTGAGTATTGTTGAAGATACTGTCCACATTTGGCATCATTAGCATGAGAGAGATTACATACTCATGGCTATAGTCTTATGCTGATAGAGAGAGTCAGAGTCTTGTCAAACTGAGGAAAACGGCTGTTCGGTCCTCAGAAGAACCTGTACGAACATCAAGGTGTCACGGTTGTAAGGTTTCTTATTTTTATTCAAAGATAATACAAATGGATTCTATTTTCTCATTGAGTTGTTCATTTATATTTTGAATGATTTAATTATTAGACTCCTTGATCACTAAGATAGGTTATTGCTTTCAAATTATCATATTTTGTAGGTGCTTTTGATCTGGTTTTCCTGTCTTTGATTGAAGATCTTATATGCTGGATCGATAACTTCTGGAGCGGCTGGATTGAAGACCGAGCAAGCATTGGACTTCATGTAGGAGTATCTATCCGTATATTATGAGTAATTCTTAAGCAAAATATTCTAGAGAAAATGGTCTACATCTGTTTGTTTGTTTCTAGATATCCTTAGGATACTAGGGAGATTGCTCTTGTCCGCAAGAGGGATTCGTCCGTCTAACACTGAGCCAAGATCATCGATGATTTTTAGGGTAGTGAAATAGCCTTCAAGTGAAGAGAGGAGTACATGATCTCCTTCTACTTTTGTTAGGATACCTCGATGGTTCAATCAAACATTGGTGGATGCTCTTGAGCATGTTTCCACTCTTAGGAGTTGACTGGGTAGGCATTATAGAAGACAGGAAGAGCAGCTTAGGGTGTTGCTTTAAGACATGATCAATTATGGTATTGTGGTTCAATATGAAGCATACTTCAAGAGATTTTCCACTATTTGGTTTTGTTCCCTAAATATATGTGAAAAAATTATTTGAACAAATAATCTAACCAACCTAGATCCATCTTAACTCTGGATTTAGCAAGCGTCGAGAGGGATCAAATTTCTTGAGGTGAAAACCTCATTTAGAGTGAAAAGGGATATGATCCCTCTCAGTGCTTGGTAGATATAGCCTAATTTAATTATTAAATGTAATTAGAATATATATATATATATATATATATATATAATTTGAAAAAGTTATAATGTTTTAATTAATTATAATAATAATAATAATAATAATATTAATATTAATGATAATGATTATTATTGTTATTATTATTATTTAAAATTTTTATTTTTGTGTAATTTGACACAGTCAAAATGTTTACATAACATGACATGACAAGACAACATGTCTTCCATATTAAGCTAGAGAGTGTCTCACACTATAATAATATAATGAAAATGGTTTTCCAATGTTCTTAAGTTGATATTGAGTTGATATTGTGTCATTGAAGGTTGCTACATGGTTGTTAACTAATCCAAAATCTCCATATACTTTTAAGAGTGCCAAATCTCCTAAGAAGTGATAATTTTAAAACTAAAAAGAAAGCCATAAAATTTATTAATACCCCTTCCTAAAACTCTTATTAGTATAAAAAATTCTATTAATGCCTCTTCCTACGTGTTGGAATAATTAATAATCATACAAATATAAAACTTTTATTTATATCATAATTTCTATTGACGTAAAGCAATTCCATATATGAGATTGCCTCCATAATTTCTAAATCTGTCACTCGATAATCTTACAAATATAAAACTTTTATTTATATCAAAATTTTTATTCACATCAAGCAATTACACATATGCGTTTGCCTCCATAATTCCCAAATCTGTCACTCAATAATCATACAAATATAAAACTTTTATTTATATCAAAATTTCTATTTACATCAATATCAAAATTTCTATTTACATCAAGCAATTACAGATATCAATTTTCCTGTATAATTTCCAAATCTGTCACTCTCGGGAAACCACCCCCAAACAAAGAACTAATGGCCTTCTGTCCATGATATGAGTAAGTCCAAAAATCGTTGGAACTTAGCCCAGATCCACCATCTAGCCATATTATAAATGGTTTTAAAAAAAATAAAAGAAAAAAAAAAAAAAAAACTATAACTTTGTAAAAAATAAACTAACATTACCGTAACCATTTCGTAACACCATGTAAATATGTAACGTCAACATAGATGAAATATGTTTTGTTGTTAACCGACCTAACTTAAGTGATTTCTCCAATTAGAATCATTGAAAACTTTTTGCAATGTCTCCAAGAAAGGGGACAACATATTCTTTTATTCAACAGCAGTACTTGCAACCAAAATGCAACACAACACATAGCCTCTGGTAATTGGCGCTTAGGTAAAACACACAGAAATAAAGAAACACAGAATTAAAGAGGTCTGCCCTCTTTTAAAGGAACCACATCTAAATAGAGACATCATCTAGAGACACACTTAATGCATAGAGAATGGCGTGGAAATTTGTTAACGAGGGAGACAAAGATAGAGGGGTGCGCTATTCTTGGGCTCCGGGGACGCATTCCACACAGAAAACGCACTCAATGAATTCATCCATTTCTCTACCAACTCTGGATGGTGACGTTTCAGAACGTCTTTCAGGCCCTCTGTGTTGTTTATCCACGCCGACCCCTTCTCCGTATACATTTCTTTCTTGAAATCGCTGGTGAAAAAACGATCTACCTCCAATCGACTACAATCATATATTCACAAAACACAACTATATCAAATATAATTTTCCCTTTTTTTCAGAATGTTATAGATGATAATTTATCTATTTATTTACCCATTGTGATTCCATGAGCAAGAAGATAAAGAAGGTCGTCTCGCTGATGGCAAAACCTTTAATATTCTTCTCTGCCATGAGGCCGACATGTAGATCTAGAAGTTCTCCATGATATGGAGTGCGGGCATGTTTACAGGGTCAGGTATCTCTTTGCCATTGGGGTCCTAAGCTACAATGTCTCTCATCCATAGAGGGTAGTTCCACAGATTAAGGGTGCCATAGAATTGATGCTCCATTGATACAATCTGAGATTCCTTCGCAGCCACCGGTGAAGAAAATGAGCTCGATGTCTAACAGAAACCCTTGTGAAGTTCTCTGATGTCCATTAATATATATTTTCAATGATAATAGAATCTGCATATCAGAGGTTTATCGCCTTCAGTACCTTTTGGCATTATGCAAAAGAAGAACCTTCACGAAGTTTTTTGGTGAAACCTTTTTTTAAAACGGTTTTCCTAACTAATTAAAAATAACAGTATTTAACTCTAAGATAAATACTATTTCAATCATCTAACATTAAAACAATGGTGCACAATGATAAAAAAAAACTTTACATCTTAAATATATAAATAATAAATATATCTAAAAATACATTATTGTGATAAAACTTAAAGACATGACACAAATTACTTCACAATATTTTAATTTAAAAAAATATCCATTATTTTTCACTATTAATATTTATTTCACATATTTAAAAGTGAAATACTTAACCAAATATGTTGAAAGCTTCTTCAATAATCATGGTGATTATAAATCACATATTTAAAAGTGAAATACTTAACCAAATATGTTGAAAGCTTCTTCAATAATCAAGGTGATTATAAATCAAAACTTAGGAACAATTAATAATAAAAAAAATTACAAAATATTCAAATCTTTCAAATTAATTAAAATTTCATGAAATTTATATTTTTATATATTATTTATATATATACGGCAATTCGAAATGGCTTAGGGAGAGCTTATAAAGGTGGTTGAATAATCATTTAATAATTTTTTTCTTACTTTTTGATATATTCATCTAGTAAGTTGTGGCATTTAAATTTGAATTAAGATTAAATTTTAAGTTATCTGAATTTCATTTTCATTTGAGGTAAGGAAAGATGTTATAATCTAATATCCAAAATCATTATGCATAAATAGAAACATGTCTCTTAAAGGTCGTTCAAATATTTGGTTTTAACACCCAAGAATTGTTGTCCTCATAACCAATTTCACAATTAAATTATATTATGATAAGTTTTTAAGAAAATTATCTAAATTTTGTTTATTATATAAAAAATATTTTTTATTATAAAATTAAATAAATAAATATATTTTTTTCATTTTATAAATAAAAATATAATTTATAAGAGCCCTTAGGGATAGCTCAACTGGTCTGAGCTAGACGCGGGTCTTCTCCGTAATCAGGGAGGTCACGAGTTCGATTTCGAATTTGAGTCCCTTGGGGTCAGGCGCCGTAAAATAGCGCCTAAGGTTTATCGCGCGTACCATCCAGATATTCTGGGGAAGTGCGCTCGAGTTCTCCGCGAGTTTATTCCTTGGAAAAAAAAATATATATATAATTTATATTATTTAAAAACTATAGTTATTTTTTCCATTTTCTTATTCTTATCGGATCCTTAAATATTTGGGTAATGTGTAAAAGTGAAAATAACAATAAACAGAACTAAGTATTCAACTTCATTTTAATTTGTGACACACACACATATAATAGAAAAGTCAATATTTCTTTTATTTAAATTGTAATAATAATTTTGCAATTTTTTTTAAAATGATTTATATATTTAGTACTATTTATTAACATACCCCAATAATCTCACATGGAGATGCATAGAGTTAGAAATTTTTTATACAAAGTACCCATGGATAATTATCCAATTCACTATTCAAGATTCTTCATTAATCATTAGATAGAATGTTCATCAGTTCATTGAGTAACTTTAGTAGAGGAATAGTAAGTTGCATAACCATTAACAACCGTTGTTGTAGTATATTAACATAAAATCTATGGTGTAACCTTGCATTCATCTCATGATTCTTTTAGTGAGATTAATTAATCACATACTTCACATTATCAACATCACATCATGTAAGGAATATACATCATCAAACTAACACAATAAACAATCACATCACTGAACACCGATATACCTGGGAAACCTCGTAGGGTGACAAACAACAAACTCTTAATTTTATTATAAATTCTAGTGAGGGTGTTCACCCCACTCAATGTTTCATAAGGGATTCCATCCCTTAACCATTGTTATAAATATTACAAATGCGTCATAAGGGAGTCCATCCATTAACCATTGTTATAAAATATTACAAATGCTTCATAAGAGAGTCCATCCCTTAACCATTGTCATAAAATATTACAAAGAGATATCTTTTAAATACAAAATATCTAGATGAAAACTATTACAATCATTAGGATAAAATTTACCGACAAATCTTCAATTTTCATATCTTTGTGACATGGTTGTTCCTATAGTAGACCATCATGCAGTTCAAAATAATCTTCATGGACCATTAACCATTTACCTGTACCATGTTAAGAAAAATATATCCTATGCACAAAACATCATCCTTTCCTGCTATTGTTGTCGTCAACATACATTGATGTCAATATTACATAAAGTATTAATAAATCCATTCATAAATATATATTAGTGATGCTTCACCATCTATACATGTACATTCATGACATACAAGTAAAATATCGCGACATGCTTCCTTAGCAACGCTACTTATGCGCTAGTTAGAAGCATGTATCCATCAAAATATGTCTATGCAATAAATATTGTGTTACACAAGCATGCGTTCTTGCAAGACAGATCATTACAACTGTTGATAAATTCCTGTAAAGGAAACTAACACATCGTGCATTCAAGTTACTTAAACTTTAAAAAAATAAACATCCCTTCAACTATTACTTTTGGCACATGAAAACACGTAAAAAAAGCTAACACAACGAATGTTGTTCATATGCATGAAAATTCATATGCTTTCTAAAAGGATCTTCCCAAAAGAATGCTTAACACAATAGAGCATGAAAACACATGTTTCATTTTCAAGGAAATCTAGCATAATAAGGCATGCAAAAACATGTGTTATTTTCCATAACACTAATGCAATAAAAAATACAAATACATGTCTATTTTCCAAGGATTATACCAACATTATATATTTATTCCAAATACTACGGTTTTTTTGCATGTAATTCATCTTCTTTCACAAAGAAACTTTTCCAATGTAGGCTAATACAACATGCTATCATTTCCCACATACAAATGTATATTCTTTCCAATGAAATCTAATACAATCTTGCATACATATACATGATCTTATTCCAAAAGAAATAGCATAATTATTTGGTAGCATAAAGGTAATCACATATATTTTTCCTAAAGAAACATAGCTCAATATTTCTTCTATCCATGCAAAGAACATATCTCTATAACACAATGGCTATTTTTGTAAATGCAAAGAGCTTCTTATAATAAATATTCTTTAAAGTACATAACACGTATTCCCTTCTTAGAATTCTACCATTATTAACTATTATTTTCATGAAAAAAATACATACTTATTTTCAAAATGAAGCTGATATAACCAAGTTTTTTTTATCCTTCTACATGTAGTTCCTCATGCTTTCATTTCAAGAAATTATCATAGATAACCATCTTTTATGCATAAAACTAGGAAACCATAACAAGGTTAACTTAACCTTGTATACACCTAAATAAGAAGTTGACACATTTGATCTAGCCATGCAATATTTTCAAGAGGTTATTATTTTCAAGAAAATAACTTGTATTTCTTATCATTTCATACACATACTTCTTTTCAAAAGGAAGTTAATATAACATAGTTTTTTTATCCTTCTACATGTAGTTCCTCATGCTTCCTTTTCAAGAAATTATAATAGATAACCATATTTTATGCATAAAACTATGAAACCATAACATGGTTAACTTAACCTTGTATACAACTAAATAAGAAGTTGACACAATTCATCTAGCTATGAAATCTTTTATTTTCTTTCAAAAACATGGGTAAAATATTAGTATGCAAAATATTTTACATAAACTTTTATTTTCTTTCAAGAACATGGTAAAAAATTAGAATGAAAAATATTTTACACACTCTTTTATTTTCTTTCAAGAACATGGTAAAATATTAGTATGCAAAATATTTTCCTTTCAAAAGTACTTATCTTTTGTCTAATGTGTTGACCCTCTACGCCCATGTGTTGGTATTGTAAAACGAGGGAGATTTGGTTCATTTGAAAAGCAACGCCCATAACAGTGTCATTTCTAAGAAATATCTCAAACATCTACACCCAAAGATATTCCATACAAAGCGACTAAATATCCAATCAGATTACTACAGTAGTAGCCTTTTGATGCCTCTCTCGTTTGAGCGTTTATAAATAAAACATACAGCTAGTCCAGGGTATTGGCATTCCATATTTCACTTCGTATGAAAACAAACATAAAAAATTAAATATTTATACCATTTAGTTCTATAATTGGACTGCTAACTCAATACCCATGCTTCTCCGCAGTCACAAATATATGGTAATCTTGGGATGAATACAAATCATAAATGGTCTCCCTGGAACTCCATTAGTAGGATCGTTCTTAACATGGACGTTACCGTTTGGAAATTATGGAAGCCTCCCTTTCTACCCATTGCGACTCCCATAATGGTTGTAACTGCAAAAATCCTAACTACTTCTTGAAAAAGAATTCCATTAAATTAATAATGTTTTTCATGAAAAAAAAATGTAAATACATGGGTCTATGGATGTTACATACTCCCCCCTTAAGATAACACTACCCTCGGTGTTCATCCCTCACTAGGACTTAACTTTTACTCATGATTTGACATTATAAACAACCCAAAAAGGGATCCTTCCCATTCAAAATGAAATATTTTTATGTTCAATAACTAAGATCTTATTAGTCAACATAAGCATTTATAGCTACCAAATAAGCATTTTCTACTTTCAATCACTTAGTCATTATTAAATTTGATAAAAACAAATCATAATTTCTTATACTAGTTTACAATTCCTTACCAATTACTCTTGAAAGTAATGAAAAATTTTACACAAGAACTTTGAGAATGGTAGAACAACCCATCAAAACTCCATGGAAAGTACCTTGTAATGTATGACTAAAAAATTCAATCACATTAGTCACACCATTTCCAATCAAATGAAATACTTTAAACTATCAATCATTCATGCAATTTCAAGTGATATTTTAATCACATTACTATTTCTAGTCTTCAGAGAGCACCAACCCTCTAGTCATGATAAATCATTGCACCACGTGTACATTCTTAGCTCTTTCTAAATACATCCACCTAGTACTTCTAAAAGTACCCATAGATAACCTAACTCTCTAAACATCTAAGTTATCAATAAATGTACTAATTGCATACTGTCATAGCCCAACCCGTTTCCTTTACTGATAGCATCTATCTATAGGGAGATGAAATCTAGGTAGGAAAGCACCATCAACCCCTTCGGGTAGGAAACTGCCATCAACCTGAGGCCTTCTGGCCTTTCACAACTGTTCACCACTGTTTGGCATGCTAAATTTCTCTTTTTGCATTATTTCTCATAATGAACCATATGCACATTATAACTAAAGCAAAATAAACTTTAATGTACATCGTGCAATTATACTGGACCCTCAACACGAGTCTACAATATCTGGATTTGTAGGAAACATAATTAACACACAAGTTGTATAAATTATGATTTTCCAAATAACACAATCATGCACTTCATAACATTATACTTTATCATTTATGATTGCGATTCACATTGCAACATTTTACTTTCACAGGTTTTCTTATTTCCATTAAGCTACCCATGCTTAATATCATGAACAATGTTATCATAAATATGCATTATTTAAACAAGTAATCACTTTTTCAATCATTTTAGTTTCATGTATACAATGTTGTCATGCATAAAAGTATACATAATTGTTCATTAATGTGTATATTTCAATAACGGTTAGGGAAACAATCCAAACATTTCCAATTCCCACAGTGTTCTGTTACCAACAGACTGACACATGAAGTAACTAACATAATCACTTGTTCATAACTTGCAATAAGCTTTAATCAAAACCAATTCATGCATATAATTTTTATTAGTTAGTCATGCATTATTGAATGATTAATGATACTAATAATCTTAATGCAACCATGACACGAATCATTCAACAACTAACCATTATAGTCAAGTGTCAATACTTGTCTCATTGTGTATTTTTAAAATCTAAAAGGATTCATTCAATTTCATTTTAAAACACTCTATCGTCCCCTTCAAGGACTTTCCCCATATTTTACATTCATGGATTCATTATAAGTAGTGCATGGTAAATTTAGGTATGTTCATTAACTGTATTAGTAATATGTCATATATGAAAAGGTCTTCAATGTTGTTATAAACATGAATCACACATGTCATAACAAAAGTAGTATACTGCATATATCAATATGTATATTTTTAGACTCATACCTGAGCTGATTCTTATTAGTAGCATACATCGGTTTCTTTTCCACTTACCAATTCTCAAAGGCACCAGTGCTGGAACCTTCAGATCTAATACCACTTGTAACATATCCCAATAATGTTATGAAACCAACTCACAAAATAGAAGAAAAGATAGATCAATTCCTTATAAATCAGCCTTTTCAAGGGGGAAACCACCTTTACATTACATAAATGAACAATTCTTGGATTATACCAATGACAAAACCTCCTTTCTATATATAGGAGTCCAATGGGTCACAATATAATCCTAGCCGACATAAAAATAACAAAGTAAGGGCACATAAATAACAATAGTGGGATTCTATGGGGCACAATAATAACAATATGGAGACTACATGAGCATAACAATAATAATAAGGGGTCATAATAACAATAACAATAGGGGGATACACTTAACATAACAATTACAAAGTAAAGGCACAGAAATAATAATAGTGGGATTATATGGGGCACAATAATAACAATATGGAGACTACATGGGCATAAAAATAACAATAATGGGTCATAATAAAAATAACAATAGAGGGATACACTTATTATAGGGACCTAGAAAATAAACTCACATGGACCTAGAAAATAAACTCACACGGAAATACAGGGAGTTAGAAAATTTTTATACAAATTACCCACAGGTAACTATCTAATTCACTATTCAAGATTCCTCATTAATCATTAGATAGAATTCTCATCACTTCATAGAGTAACTTTAGTAGAAGAATAGTAAGTTGCATAACCATTAACAACCACTCTTTTAGTATATTAACATAAACTATATGGTGTAACCTTGCCTACATCTCATGATTCCTTTAGCCAGATTAATTAATCACACACTTGACATTATCAACATCACATCATGCAAGGAATCTACATCATCAAACTAACACAATAAGAAATCACAACATTGAACACTGATATACCCTAGAAACCCCGTAGGGTGAAAACCAGCAAAAGTTAATTTTATTATTAAATGTTCGTGAGGGTGTTCACCCCTCACTCAATGGCCCATAAGGGAGTCTATAAATTAGCCATTGTTATAAAATATTACAAATAAATATAGTTTAAATACAAAACATCTAGCTGAAAGATATTACAATCTTTAGGATAACATTTACCCACAAATCTTCATCTTCATATCTTTGTGACATGGTTGTTCCTACAGTAGAACATCCTGCAGTTCACACTCATCTGCATGGAACATTAACCATCTACCTATACAATGTTAAGAAAAATCTCTATTATAATCATTAGGATAACATTTACCCACAAATATTCAATCTTCATATCTTTGTGACATGGTTGTTCCTACAGTAGACCATCCTGCATTTGACACTCATCTGCATGGACCATTAACCATTTACCTGTATCATGTTAAGAAAAATCTATCACATGCAAAAACATCGTCCTTTTCTGCTATAGCTATCGTCAACATACATTGATGTCAAGATTACAGAAAGTATTAATAAATCCATTTATAAATATATACTAGTGTGCTTCACCATCTATACATGTATATTAATGACATGCAAGTAAAATATCTTGACATGCTTCCTTAAAAACACTACATATGCTCTAGTTATAAGCATGTAACAATCAAAATATGTCTATAAAATAAATATAGCATTACACAAGCACACGTTCTTGCAATACAAATCATTACAACTGTCCATAAATTCCTTTAAAGGAAACTATTGTTTTGTGCATTCGAGTTACTTAACTTCAACAAAATAAACATCCCTTTAGTTATTACTTTTGGTACATGAAAATACGTAAAGAAAGCTAACACAATGAATTTTTCTCCTATGCATGCAAATGCATTTTCTTTCCAAAAGGATCTTCCCAAAAGAATGCTTAACACAATAGAGCATACAAACACATGTTTAATTTTCAAGGAAATATAGCATAATAAGGCATGAAAAAACATGTTTTCTTTCCATAACACTAATGCTATAAAACATACAAGTACATGTCTTATTTTCCAAGGATTATACCAACATTATATATGTATTCCAATTACTATGGTTTTGTGCATGTAATTAATCTTCTTTCACAAAGAAAATTTTCTAATGTAGTTCCTCATGCTTCCATTTCAATAAATTATCATAGATAACCATATTTCATGCATAAAACTAGGAAACCATAGCAAGGTTAACTTACATACAACCATTCCAAGGCACTGGCATTCCATATTTCACTTCGTATGAAAACAAACAGAAAATAAATTAAATATTTATACCAATCAATTTTGTAATTGGACTGCTAACTTAGTACCCATGCTTCCAAATATATGGTAACCTTGGGAGGCATACAAATCATAAATGGTCTCCCCGTGACTCCAGTATTAGGGTCTTTCTTAACATGTCGGTTACCATTTAGAAATTATGGCAGCCTCCTTTTCTTCCCATGGTGGTTGGAGCTCTCTAAAACGTAGATACTTTTTGAAAACTAATTCAATTAAATTAATAATATTTTTCTATGGATGTTACAATTTTCTTGTAGTAAAAATATTATAATAAGAATAATAACCATCCAATTTTAAGACTATTTTAAATTAGACGTTAAATTAGTGCATAAATATAGAAAATGAATATAATTATATTTTATATTTTTTTTACAAATAAACTATGTATAAAATTGTCAATACGAATTTTAAAAAAACTTTAATTATGAGGAAGTACTAATTACTACACTTATCATTATATAATGTGGATTTTTTTAAGGTCAAAAAATGAAAGTTTTATAATTTGGATAGTTATTATTAAAATTTGATTATATGAAAATGTGTTTTTCTATTAAATTTTGAATAAGATTTAAGATAAGTTATTGGAAAAAAATTATTGCATTTTGATTATATAAGTTGAATAATTAAAAAATTTATTTTAAATAAAAATAATTTAAAAAATATAATCCTAAAAAAATCAAAATCATAATAGTAAACTATTTAGAAAAAAAACAATAACTAGAAATTGCACCATCACCAGATGTTGGAAAAGAAACACTGTAATATTCTTAAAGAGATCCAATAGTTGCTAAGCAAGATATCTGTAGTGATTTTGGTCAATTTTAGTAAAGGCAGGAAAAAATATTGTGCCCTGTCCCAATTTGTATTTGTAATCAAAAGAAAAGTTTTAGAAAAAAGCATGTTCAAAAGTATAGAAAGGAGAACAAAGCCATAGTTTAAGAAGGCGATGTTTTGATAATTCCTGGGGTATAAAATACCATCTTAAAACAAATAGCTATCTAATATTTCAGCATCTGTGTTCTAAATTCTATCACAATATTTCAAATAAAGGCAAAAAGGGGTATAAGTATAACTTGGCAAATCAAAAGCAAAAGTCATCTCAAACAAGGGATGAAAAAAATCATGTCCTTAAATTAGTGAATAAGACCATGTCTAAATAAGCTAATACAATGTTCCATACCATTGTTTAAAATAACAAGGCAGTATTGGTATTCCCTACTTAGGGCAAAGGCAGTTATGGATAAATCAAACCAATTGTTCTAAGCATTGTCCTTGACAACTTGGTAAGCAAGAAACACCTAAACCTTTATGGAGTAATTGTATCCATGCATATACAAGTGCCTAATGTTCTAATATCAATTGTTTGCCACTCTAAACATGGCATAACATTTGGATCATATACTAGCATCTTAAATAAGGGCTCCATTTTGGTGGAGAAGAGCACTAGATTCCCATTTAGGATGCCAAAGAAAAATCCAATAGTTTCGCTCCAATTCAACGGAAAAAGGACTCTTTGCCATGAATTGTCCACAACATTGAAAACTGCCAACTTCCTTTCATTCTTCCATTCTATACAGAAAAGATCCTTATCCAGAACAACATGAGAAACAACCATAACACACCCATTTTTCATTTCTGTCCAAGTATGGATTTCAGGATCGTAAACATAAATACACCTTGAATGTCCTATGGTGAACCTTGAATGGCCACCCATGACATACAACCTTCCTTCAAGGCCACAGGGAAAGAAAACCCACCTGGGCCTTCTTAGACTCTCAACCATGGTCCACTCATTTGTTTTAGGGTCAAAAACCTCAACACTAGAAAGGTTTTCACCTCTTTCTCCATGACCACCAACAACATAAGCAAATCCGTTGACCTCTGCATAAGCAAATTCATAGCGTGCTACCTTCATGTTTGGAAGTTCACTCCACCTACACTCACCAGCAACGTAAATGTTTCAATAAATGAAGTTTGATGAAACATCAGAAAAAAATGAGTATACAAATAGAATGAATTGTAGGAAACCAAATAAACTATTCCAAAAGTTTTAAACTTTGAACATGATGTAAGTCTGCAATGTATTAGAATCTGCCAATATTTTACTCTCAACTAATTAAAAATAATTTTTATGGACTTTTCAAATGCAAGTTAAGTTATACTGAAGGGTGTATGCTTAACATTCAATGGAGTCAGACCTAATGCAGTTACAAAAAGGAAGAATAATGTACATGTTCAATGCAGAGTCATACATATAAACGTTTGCTGAAGCCTTAGCTGTACTAGAATTATCATGAAACAAACTAGTCATGACCAAAAGTTTCCAATCAATCACAACATAACCGAATCCTGTCTTCATGGGACCAGGCATTGGTGGAAGTGATTTCCATTTACCATGAACATAATTAAGAACCCACCAATGTGTTTTTTTGGCATCTGCGTCAGTTGTCAATACATAAATCCATTCTTCAACAGTACCTGCTAGTTTTCTCACCACATAGAATTCTTTTCTCTGAAGGAATTTCCTCCATAGCTTAGAAATGGACCCCAAAGATTGGAAATAAATGATCGGCATGAGTGCCAAACAATTCTTAGAAAAATCATCGGGTAGCCCTAGAAAAAAGCAGATTCAGGGCCAATATTACATGTCATTCCATTTGTTGGTATTGTGTTTTGGCGCATGGAAGAGCTGATATAAATTCCAGTGGCATGGATTTTAGGTTTTGTCTTCAATAGTTTTCAGGTTGTAGCCACCTGCAACATTTTTTCAATGTTTCTTAACTCATCACAAAGAAACCCTTCTAATGAGTGTTCCTAGCATCCCACTTATGACCAAATAATTCTTTAAAGGGGGGAAAACAAATTGCAAGGGTTCTTTGGTTAGCACATATCCCTCAAATCGTTTACCCGACATTGTGAACCTTCATCATAGACAAAGAACTCCTGAATGGGAATATTTATATAAGGTCTTAGTTTACCATATATCAGCTGACCCTCTCACCAATAAAATTAACCAATGTTAGTAATCTCTATCAACTGTAGCAGATGAGTTTCAAAGAGGTTCAAAAAATCCCTCTCTCATAGGAATTTTATAGGACCAAAGTTTAACGAATACTGAGAAACGTGGGATTCCCCTCTGTATCAATAAAGATATTTTAATCTCAAACCCATTAAGAGTCAGTGCCATTCCATATGTGGCCCTAGAATTTCTTCTTGTAAATTTATATTTTCTTGATATAAGCTCATAATGCCATGAAAGTTTTTTGGGGACACACATTTCCTTCTTATATGCAAAAATACCACCAAGAAATGAACTCAGCTGCATAGTAAGTAACTTTGATCTTTCACAAAACCTTCTGAATAATCATAAAACAATAAAATACTTCCAGAAGCATAATCACAGGGTAAGGAACACACAGTTAAGAGCCATGAAACAACCGTAAAAATTAACCTCCTATGCCAGCCATGTTACAGACGTGTCAAATACAACTGTAAAATAAATTGAACATTAAATAATATGTAATAATTAATCTTCATATATGTAGAGAGATAAGAACAACATTTTCAGTTCCTCATACAACACATAGTAGAAAGCATTGTCAGATATATGACAAATGATACCAGTTTTAATACCCTTGACCATTACATGAGACCAACAAAGCCAAAACCCAGAGAAAAGACACCCTTCCTTACTCGTCTTCCAAAAGCAAGCATCCGAGTCACAAGCTTTCCTGATAGTTAGAATTCTATTCAAATATGAGGTTTGTGTGAACTTCATTCATATATAGACAGATACGTATATCCACATGAATAATAAGAACGAAATTTTCAGTTCATCTTGCAACATATAACAGAAAGCACTGCCATATAAAAGACAAATGATATCATTTTTGAGACGCTTGACCTTTAGATGAGACCAAAAAAACCAAATGCCAGAGAAAATACATGCTTCCTTATTTTAATTTATCTCCCAAAAGAAAACATCAGAGTTACAAGCTTGCTTGATACTTGGAATTCTATTTAAATATGAAGTCCGTGTGCACTTTATTCCAATTTCAATACAATACCTCTATAAGGAGCTGTTACTAGACCAAAATTAATGATTTTTCTATTCTTTTAATTTGAATCTTGATCTTGATCACACAAAGCTCACCACTCAAATGAACCTCCGTGCCTCACAAGGTACCCACACTCTCACCATGGATTGAGAGATATGCGCCAAATTCTAATTGATTTTCAATTGCAGTGTATCAGTTGATTTTGTTCATAATGATCCCAGAGATACACGACATTTCCAAATCATCCCTACCCAAAACAATCCAACCTACGTGACCAGATCTGACTAGGAGAACTTTTTCTTGTTATGTTTCCATTCCGTTTCCTGTCTTGACACTGCATTAGTACATAATTAATGAATTCTATATGCATAATATATGCAGACTGGGGGCTTTACATTTCTTATCTCTTGAAACCTTCTAGCCCCCTTTCTAGTTTTGTTACCATTTTCAGTTTCCTCTTTCTCGTTCCTGGTAGCATAGGATCTAATAAATCTATCTCAAAGAGGAGGATTGGTATGCCCTGTATGCCTATGTATATCCTGAGAGAAATCAAGTCTTGCACGTTCCAGGCTTAGCATAGACGTGCCAAACCATTTCCTCCACTAATTTTTTCCAAAGGGTGGTTCCTATCTTTTGAAGTAAAACCAATGAACCCAAAGCAAACACTAAAACTAGAATACATAACATATTTCCAGTAATAAAAGAAATTTAAGAAAGTAATTGCACTACTCAGATTTATTTCCAAGGGGGAAAAAATCATAACCAAATCCATTTCCTACACACTGAGAGCTTATCCCATGTCAAAAACTTGTAAAATAACAACAGCTCATTACCATGAAGCTCTAGATCTCTGAAACATTGGAATACTATTGAATACCCATTGAAAAAATGCACAAAAGCAGATCAGGATATCCTGACCTCATGCATTACCAATCTAGGCATAATCCAACAAAAATATATTAACTTATATCTATTTTAAGAATCAACCCAACAAACAATGGCCCATCCATACAACAGACAAATGGGCTCTAACGATCCAAATCTCCCTTTGTCTCTTCATTACAACAATTAATGTGCATACACCGAAACAATATGCCAAAGAAATATTGAATGAGGGATCACAGATCACATACCTCTTCCTCAATGCCCCCAAATGAACTCCTGAAAGGAATAATCAAGAGCCTAAATTATCGTCTGTATAATAGATGCAGAAATGAAGCAGGGAATGATGAAAATAGAAGCCGAATTGGGAAAATTTATATAGCACATTGAAATCACATTGAATTGGGTTTGGAGGTTGGGACTTGATAGAGATTAAACAAGTTTAAACAAAAGACAAACTGTGGAAGTGAGAACATCTGTGAGAATAATCAAATAGATCTCCTCAATATTTCAATATTTCTTTGAGGCATACACAACTCGACAAACATCATACTTGAGCTTCTTATCTCCTAAAATCTTCCAAAATACTTCTGCAAAGCAGTCATTTCACTTACCCAATGCAGTACACGCTGCATCTACACTTTCCCACTTCTCCAGTCCAATTATAAGCTTACCGTCCATGGAATCATAGAATGTATAGGAATGCAAACCCTTGGTCTTTGTGAAGTAAGACTTTAATAAATCAAGACAACAGTAAGATAATGTGTCCTGATTTTTACCTCTCGAGTAAATCCTTCACACACTAAAAACATATCCTACACGTTTTTTCTCGAACGCAGGCAACCCCAATTTGGTCTCTTCGCAGTTCATTTCAAACCACCAGGAGTCCACCATTCAAACAATCGAGGGAAATCCCTCTTTGAATGAGGAAGCCTACAACACACAAATTATCATTCCCTCAAATAAATAGATTTGAATCCAAAATACCTAGAAGATGTTAAAGAACTGAAACCTTATTCTCTTTGTGGATTTTCAGGTTACCTCTGGAAGATTAACCAGGGGTTTGCATCTTCCTGGCCCTTTTTCTCAGCAACAGCCGCTGCCTACAATCAAGAACTTTAAAAAATATCATCAAATATTGTTGTGTATCTAGTGAAAGCAAATGTAGTGAGATAATAAGAAAAACATACCCAATTCTTGTCGATACTTCTGAGGATGTAGATGCTAATATCCAATCTGCTTCTGCTACACTTCTCAATGGAGGCAGCCGCAAAAATCATTTGACCCACAACATCATCGAAATTTCAACCTTACAGGGGTTTGAATATCGAAAATGAAGCCCTTATGCTTTGTTCAAAATGCATAATTTCCATTGCTGGTATTTGCCAAATTTTCAAGACTCTTCAAAAATTGTTGTGGCTGTGTTTGAAACTCGATGGTATAGTGGGATGGATGGGGTGTTATAGCTGGATGAATGAAGAGGTGGGGATGATGACTACTGGGAAAGTCGCAACTGCCTCGCAACTTTCAACTGCCAAAATTTGAGTCAATGGCTAGTCATGATCCAATCGTCTAACAAAGGATCGAATGACACATATTATGACAGAAAGGCAGCTAGGAGAGTTCTTTTCAAATAAATATTCCTTACGGCATAATTATAAAAAAAATAATAAATAATTTTAAATTTATTATATATGTAAAAGAGGGGATAATCATTAGTTTATTAAGCCTTAAGGTGTCCCTCTTTGAAAACAACTCCCCTAGCTTCCACTAGATCAAATGTTAAATGATTGAAATGTTTGGGGCCATTAGATCCAAAAGTAAATAGTTTTATATAATGTTAGTTTTTTTTCTTTTTAATAAGTTAGAATGAATTTACACAAAAACAAAAATAAAAGTAAATTAAATAAAAATATTGACATAATGTAATGAACATTTTAACTAGGTAAAATACAATAAAAATTAAAAATAATAATAAACTATAAAAACAACCCATGGTATTGACCCATGGTATTCATGTGGAATATAGTTTATTTAAAGGGGTAAATTAAGATGGCTTAGATCAATCTTAACTCTCGATCTACCAAGAGCCAAGAGAGATCAAATGTATTGATATGAAAACCTCTTTTAGAGCGAAAAGAGAATTGATCCCTGTGATAAATAATATAGATCTAAACTAACTATTTAATTAAATTGTTTTTAATTATTTATAACCATTATTCTATTAAAATTTTACTTGATAAAATGTATCTAAATTTTCATACATCAAAATATACATAATTTTTCTTATTCTATATTATTTTTGTTACAACTATTTTATTATTAAAAAAATGCATGGTTTTTTTTTGTTATATATTATTTATGCTACAACTATTTTATTATTCATGATTAGTATTTCTTAATATATAAAAATTTAAATTAATAATGAAAATTTCTAACATATGTGATCTTTTTTTAAATTTCCAAATTATTTCACAGGATATGATTTATCTTGAGCAACAATGATGAATGTCCATAATTCTCATTTCTTAAATAACACTAAATTTACCTTTAATTACTTAATTATAATAGTTTGTAACTACATACATACTCTTTGGGATTTTTTTTTGTTAATGAATATTAAATTTATTTTGTTAAAAAAAAAACTATATACATATCTTTAATTACCTAATTGTAGCTAAAAAATCTTACATGTTTTTTACTTTATAATCATAAACAAATTTAATATTATATGATGTCAAACTTACTCAAATTTTTATTCAGAAATGTTAAACAATGTTTTTCACTACATAATTTTAGCTTTTATATATTTTTTTATTTTTCAATTCCAAACAAAACTTACAAAAGAAAGATTATAGCTTTACAAAATTGACACTATGTGATTGACAATAAAGTAAGTTGGGACAACCCTAAGGGGTTTTTTTGAACAAGTTTCATCATAACCTTTCCCTCCATCCAATATATATTGTAGAGTCTTATGAAGAGAGAGTGTTTTTTAGTTTATAACCTGATCCACAATCAATCTTAACTCTGGATCTACCAAGAGCCCAGAGAGATCAAATGTATTGATAGGAAAACCTCTTTTAGAGTGAAAAGAGAACTGATCCCTCTCATAAATAATATAGATCTAAACTAACTATTTAATAAAATTATTTTTAATTATTTTTTTTTTGAAAATTATGGACGGTCTATTCACATTAATAAACAAAAATAGAATTACAGAGAAGAGCCAACTTCGCTACAGACCATGGATCTGCTTCTTAGCTATAAGGATCCCACACCCATGGAGAAGGAATACAGGGAGGGAGAAGCTGGGTGGGGAGAACAAAAACCAAGTCCTTAACAAAATTGGAGGACGTAGTCTCGGGACAGCATAAAACGAGCTCGCAGGCTCAAAAAAAATAGAAAGAGAGCACAACTACATATTAGGAAAAACCAACAATAGTTACAACCCAAGAGGAACAGGACCAACAGGAGAATCATCCTCGTCAAAGCCAACCTTGTCGATGTTGATAGAGTGCTTCGGGGTTCCATCTAGCCAGTCAGTGGGGGAGCGACGAGAAGGTCCAGCTTCCTGAGGGGAAGGCTGTGAAGGGCCAGCCTTCGTTTTGATACTCGAGCTTTGATGAAGCCTGGATCGATTCTTCAGAAGCTCATAATGCGGCAAGGTACTCTCCACGAAGCGCAGATGATGCACCGTGCGAATGTAGGTTTCAAGTTTCTGAGAGAGGGACTGAATTTTCTTTTTAGGATTCCTGCTGAGTTTGTTCTGCTCCTGCAGTGCGAGAGAGAGGAGAGTTTTAGTACTCCAGTGAAAATCCACTGCCCTTGCAAAGAGGTTCTCTCTTCTCTGAGTCAGGCCAGGATTCAGGATCCACTGAAATTCCTCGTCCACCGTTTCCGTCGGGGTGGCCCTCTAATGAGCCGCAACCTCTGCATCATAACCCTCAAAGAAATCCTACAAAGGTGTTGGGGTGACTTCCCTGAAATGTCTTGCCACATTACGAGCCGGGGTCTCAGCCCGGGTCATGGGAGATCTTGAAAGGCTCTCCCAGTGGGAGGTGCGACTACGCCGGGGAGGACGAGGATAGGAGGGGGTCTTCTGTGAGGAGCCATGGCGGAAGCCTTGAAAAGGGCGAGAACGAGCATCTGCCGAGAGTGGAAGGATAACAGATCAGAGGTTATGGGGGAGTTTCTTCTCCAGATTGTGGCGGAATGAGAAAAAAGCTTGAGGAGGGGGAGATAAATAAGGCCATGCGTAGAGAAACAAGCTGCCTTCCCATGACTAAGATGCATGGGAGGCTAGAAGATAGGATCGTGTGAATTCATTGCTTGAGGCAGGATGACACACTCACCCGAACTGAGCTTAGATCGCTCCTTTGTGAAATTGCATGTATGAATCATGATTCAGTACATAATTGATATTGTTGTTAGGAATCGGTGGCTGGGGAAGGATGTCGGCCTTGCTCTAATCATTCCTATTTATCTCATTACAATTAGACTTTATGTCACTACACTCGAGGGAGGTCCAATCCTTGGACACTAAACTCTCATGCATGATGACCCCCTGGTTGGCCAGGTAATCAGCTAGGCCATTAGATTTTTTTCTAACCGCATGGAACGAGATCCCTTTTGCCACATTGATGTTGTCACTTATCCTCTGGAGAAGTCTGTTGATGCGCTAGCCAGTTGAGATTTTTTCCAATTTTCTCCCCTGCTGAATTTTCCTGCAAGCTTGGGTAGCGATGTTAGAGTCACCTTCCACCAAAAAAGGCCAGAATTTTTTCTTCTTGGCTATGTCAAGGCCGTTAGCCAAGGCCTGAAATAAATTATTTTTAATTGTTTATAACCATTATTCTGTTAAAATTTTACTTAATAAAATGTATCTAACTTTTCATACATCCAAATATACATGGTTTTTCTTGTTCTATACTATTTTTGTTACAACTATTTTATTATTCATGAGTAGTATTTCTTAATATATAAAAAATTCAATTGATAATGAAATTTTTTAACATATCTGATCTTTTTTTAAATTTCCAAATTATTTCACAGGACATGATTTATCTTGAGCAATAATTATGAATGTTCATAATTCTCATTTCTTAAATAACACTAAATTTAGCTTTAATTACTTTATTGTAGTAGTATGTAACTACATACATACTCTTTGGAATTGTTTTTTGTTAATGAATATCAGTTTTCTTATGTTAAGAAAAACTATATACATATCTTTAATTAGCTAATTGTAGCTAAAAAATCTTACATGTTTTTTACTTTATAATCATAAACAAATTTCATATTATATGATTTTAAACTTACTCAACTTTTTATTCTGAAATTTTAAACAATGTTTTTCACTACATAATTTTAGCTATTATAATTTTTTTATTTTTCAATTCCAAACAAAGCTTACAAAAGAAAAAACCCACTCAGTCCTTACTGTAGATTATAGTTTTAAAAAATTGACACTATGTGATTCACAATAGTGTAAGTTGAGACAAACCTAAGGGGTTTTTTGTACAATTTTTATTATAACCTTTCCCTCCATCCAATATATATTGTAGAGTCTTCTGAAGAGAGAGTGTATTCTAGTTTATAACCTGATTCACAATCAAAGAAAATGTCTATGTATTTCACAAGTTATTAGTTTGTAACATAATCCACAATCAAAGAAAATGGCTAGGGATGTCACAAGTTATCATTGAGATAATGACTTATTGATGTTCTGAGTTGAAATGGATCTAATAACACTAAAAAATTCAAAATAGATATAAGTTATGACATTCATATTGTCTACAAACCATCCAAATTTCCCATCTTATACAACAATTACTAACAATACCCACTCAATTTATTCTCCAATTTTTGAAACCCCCACCCATGTTGGGGAGATCACAGTGTAAAATCAAATGTTCCTGTGGTTTTTTAAAGGGTTAATAAACAAAACAGAAAATGATAAAGTCAATATTGTGGTATAATAACTGATTTTTGAATCATTGTGACAAAAGAAACACCACATTAGCTCATAGAATATATCTAACGCTATAAGGATGTGAGTTGATAACAAAGTTTTGAATCATGATAACTAGGTGAAAACCAAAAACATATACCTAATCCATGAAAAACTGGTTATCCATGAAAAACTGTAACCATGTCTGCAATGATATATGCTAATCATTTCAACTTTATGTTGATGACAAGTTATTTTATCATTTGTTAAGTAAGCCTTTCAGATTTTATGTTTATAAATAGTTTATAAGAATTGATATTAATCTAAATTGATATTGCAAATGTACTAATGTTTGTGACATGTATGTAGGTGTTTCCATTCATAAATTTCTTACTCATTTTGTCTCGAGATTGCTAGATAATGGTGAAAGAAATACACCGTTGATCCAAGTGATCCAGAGAGGTATTCACAACAAACTTGGAAAACAAGGCATGAAGATGCTTCTAATTTTCAATGAAGTAGTCTTCAAAAGTTCCTAGCTATATTTTAATTACATAAATTCATTGAAAACCAACTGATAGTATTTTCTTTAGCTGTTTTATTTGGACGTGTTGCAAGCTAACATTTATTGCCATACAAGTTGTGCATCAAATTATTATGTAACAATTCTGCCAAGAAGTTTTAAAATTATTTCTCTTTAGCTATATCTTATCAGTTTAGTATGTTTTCAATCAAGAAGAGGCTTCAGAGTTTAGGAACTGTATCTTAGATCCGAGCACATGATTCTATTAAAATTTATGAAACAAATTCATTTCTTACAACTTGTGAGTGATGATGTCTTCTTTAGACACTTGATTAGTATTTTGGAAGAACTTTGAGTATATCATTAAGGACTGTGAGTAGTTATTGTAGCAGTTGCATTACTTATAACATATTTTCATATCGTTTGTATAAGCTATTGTATATACAGTTCTAACACATTTCCCTTAGACGTTACCTATATGGTGAGTAGTTCATGTAGCAATTAAAACGATTCACTAAGATTTAAGAAATCGAAAAATTTTTAAAGATTACTTATAAAAAAAAATTATATCCTTTGTATAAGCTATTGTATATACAATTCTAAAAAATCCCCCCCAGGTCTTACTGTTACACAACATTTTTTCACCATCCTTGCAATCCCTCGTCCCGCACATTGGAGGACTATTCCCGTGACCTGTGAGCAGTAAAATGTCGTGAAAACACATTCATAACATCCTCCTGCATAAGGATAAACATTCTCCTGAAGAACATTTCCTATGGAAAACCCTAAAAATAGATGTTTTAGCCTTGGTAGGACTAGCTAGTTCATCCCTCATGCCAATGGGGGAAATCCACACTAGAGGGCACACCAGTTGGCGCTCTGTCCCTGTGTTTCACTCACACCAAGCCTATTAAGGAATATTTTTTTAAAAATAAATGGCCGAAGTTTGATTCTAACAAACTCCAAAATGAATCATCAAAAGAAGTTGAGTGGTTTGGCTCTGGATCTCCATGTATAGGAAGTAGTTTTCCACCTCTCATGGAACCTTCCTAAGAGATAGGACCTATCCCATGATTAGAGGGATCCCAACTTCCCTTCCTCGATCTATAAAAGCTTGCCCTCTCCATTAGCGAGCTAGCTGAACTTGTGGAAGGAAAACTATAGCTGGGAAACTATTGAGAGCAGAGCTGAGGAGAAACCCATTAGAGAGAGCTTCGTCCAAATTCCCGACAGGATTCATTGAGATGCGCTCCACTGCAAGCCTTGCCGAAGGAAGATCATAGCATCAGAGCATTTGGTTGTAATCTCCCTTTTTGTGATCTTTAATACACGCGAATCTGATTTTGGTTTCATTCGTGTGTTTAATCTTTTATGAAATGCAATGAATTATATCCTCTCTGACTGATATATAGTTACCTGCTTTGAGTATTACGTTGTATGTCATCGTTTCTCTGCATGCGTACAGGTGTCCAGACGGAGTGAACGAAAGGACTGTGATCTGTCAGGCTAGAGACGAAGAGCACCGCTTCTTCCTCAACAACAACAGCATGGGATTTGAGGTAGGCTACTTATCGCGATCTTTGTATTTCTTGTAACTAGGAACCAATGTCATTGAGTGATTTGATTGTTGCTAGACCCACTCTAGGGCTAGTGGGGTCGCCTCTATCTGCAGAGGGGATTTACCGCCTCAAAAATTTGGCGACTTCACTGGGGATCAGTGGGAGTTAGTCCTTCTTCCATTTGGGTTGTTTTTTTTTGGCTTTTGATTAATTTATTTGCTCTTCTGGTTCACCTTCCTTGGTGTTTAAACCCCTGTTCAGCCCCCAGAAGACCAGGTCCAGTACTTCTGGTTCTCCTGACAGTCGTGCCAACTAGTGCTTGTTGCTAGTTAGGTTCCATGCGCCAATTCCCTTTTGGCGCAGATTACAACCAAACAGGTGCGCCAGCTCTGCTTGGTGTTACGGTTTGCTTTCTTTTGGGCTCTCTGAGCTTGAATTTTGGTCCTGGTGTCATTTTTCTGATTGATTGAGTGCCTTGAAGTCATTATTGGCTGTGTTTGGCCCTTGTCCTCCGGTTGTTTTCCCTTTACTATCAGTTTTGCATTCTAGCCCTGGGGCTTCTAGGTGCTTCAGTGTGTTGAGCCTCTCGTGGGAGTTTTGGGTCCTTGCTTTCCTGGTCAACTTTGTTTTCACTTCTTTGCATTCATTTTGCTATATTCCATTGTATCATTGCGTTAGTTGAGTGATTTTCCTCTCTTTCATTCGGTTTCACTTTGTGTTACTCCAAGCCTATATTACACTATTTGTTTGAGTCTCTTTCGAGATTCTTCTTCACTTTGAGGGATTTAGTCATTAGTTTGAGTCTTGATTGTGTGCATTTGGATTGATTAAACTTGTTTGTTTTAGCTCTCTCTTTGTCATTTCTCAAATTTATGTTTTCATTAGTTTTTCATTCATTTAGTGCATTTTCTCTTATATGTTGAAAAATACAAAAATAAGATCTTTGCATTTGGATTGGCATAATGAAAATTGAAAGCTCTTTTGCATTATTCGTGTTATATAACTCTAGAGAGGAGTTTTCTAGTTTCATTGGCTTGCATTGGAAATGGTAGTGGATGTTTTTGTGTGTTCATTTTGTTGTCATTTGAAAGCTCTCAACTCTCCCGTAGATAGCTCTTCATTGAAAAAAGTGATATTTTGTGCCATGTAGTTTGCATTTAGAGGATTTATGAGATCCAACATTCGATAGGGCCTAAAATTGAAACGTAAATTGAAGATCAAATTTAAAATTTATTGAATTAACCTAAGGCAACATTGAAACATTAACGAAATATCTAGTAGTCTAAGGTAGAGACGTGTTCCGGCATCTTTAAGCCTAGCAGCTGTTGCTCGCCATCTGGCTACAGATAGCATTAGTACGGACTTGTGCTCCCCGTAACATCGCGTATATAAAGGGAGACCCCATTAGGTTGCAATCCTTTATCTGTAGGAAGCTAATTTTGCCGCCTTTTACCTGTGATACACGGGACACAGCATTCAGGGAGATTACCTGCATGTACATCAAGTCCTTGGTTGATTTCTTTTTCATTTTTTACCAAGGTGTATATGGCAATTCATGGGTATCTGGTACACCCATTTACCTAGATTACTAAAGCAGTCATTTTGATCTTTACTGACTCACTAAATTTGAAAAGATCATCAAGTGCTTGTCCTTTAACACTTGTTTCCAAAGTGAAAGTGATAGAGTAATATTTTACTCGTTTCCAGACTCTTAAAATATGAAATAGTAAAATTTCCAGTTTCAATGTGGTAAAATTAATCACCTACGATCACACGCCCATTTAGAGATTGATTTTTCGAACTGTTTTTGTTTACCTTGGTTTTTGTCCGTGTGTCTTTGTTTTGTGATCTCTTCCTCATTTTTTCTATAGTCACAGTGGCGGAACCATCAGTTTCGTCTACTGGTATTCCTTACACAGACGATTCGTTAGAGGTCTCCCAGTCCTCTGTTGAGTATCAACAGCCCGTTGTGTCCGAGTTTCCTGATGGGGGACTAGTTATATTTGAACTTCCCTTTGGAGGACCAATTGACTTCAATTGGCCCTTGTCCAACGCTTGGTTTGGATTTGAAGTAGGGGAACACTTCCCTCCTCTTACATCAGGATCGCCCTTTTTGGCTGCTGTCATACCTCCTAGTCCTCATCGTCTTTTAGAAGATCTCACGGTAGGGTCAGATATGGACTCATCTAGTCTTTATCCTAGTGAGGGAATTCCTACTTCTGGTGAAGATTACCAGCTTTTTCCCGAAGACATCCCTGAACGTTCTGTTATGTCTTCACCTGGTCCAATGCTCCCAGCTGGATATAGGTCTTTAAGTCAGGTCATGGCCGCTATTGCCTCTATGGGAATATCGACTCCATCTACGTATCCGACTATTCCCTCATTAGGGATGTCACCATCGACACCTCTCACGACATCTCCTTTCGTCACATCAACACCTATTAGACCTATTGTCTGCGTGGCTGCGTCTATGCCTATTTTCACTACTCAGTCAACTAGGACCTTGTCAGTTCTGGAAGACATTTATATAGCTTCTACCATTCCCGAGAATATTTCTCTCGACGAGTATCAATTGTCTTTACAGCCGTTGAACTCCGAGGTTGGTCCGTCCTCTCAAGACCTTAATCGTCCTTACTTTTCCCATTATGGAGCAGATGGTGCCCCGATTTATGTATTTCCATATCAATATGATGAGCAGGGCAACCCGTTCATTTTCCTGGTCATGAGGCTTATCAGTATGTTAACGGTTTTCTATCTACCTAGGCTGGGCAACCTTCTAATCAATAAGGGCAACCCTTACAAGGACAACCTTTGTTTCAGCAAGGATATGCTTTTGGCCCACAAGGACAACCCTTCCAGGGACAACCTTCAGCCCATCCAGGTTATCTATACGACCCGCAAGTACAGCCCTTATAAGGACAACCTTCGGGCTAGCAGGGACTGTTTTATAGCCCGCAAGGGTAGTCTTACAACCCTCAAGGTCAACCTTTGCAGCCTCACCCTGTGGTCCAACCAGGGCAACCTTAAGGACCGGTAGGCCAACCGGGGTATGAACCTGGACCACCATACGGTCCTGGGGGGAAAACACACCCTTCTCAAACTTTGGTGCAACCTCAGCAACCTCATTTTCCGATTGGTCAAAATGTTGCACAGCTTGGGCCATCTTATGGCCCTATCACAGGTCAACCTGGTTATCAGGCACAACCTGGCCCACTCCCGCCATCAGGGCAACCTATTCAACCAGGGCAACCTGGTGTCCCTCATCATCTAGGTCAACCTGTTCAACCTGGACAACCTGCGCAGCCTGTTAACCCTGCTCAGTAGCCAGTCTATTCTATGCCGCAACCGAATCTACCTGTGCGCCCGACCTATCTAGCTCAACAGGGCCCCACTTACCAACAGCCCGTTCGACCTCAAGGTGGTTACTACCTTCAAGGTCAATCTCGACTGGTTTACAACCTGCCCCAAGGTTCTAGCTATTACTCTCAATAGTCAGGTTATACTTATATTCCGTAGAAGAATCCATATAATTCTCAAATGGGGCCCACGTATAATCAGAGCTAGTACCCTAGTTATCAACCCCCATATCTTGGTCATCATCCGCCATACCAACCTCATTATCCGGCTTATACCCCCTATGGTCAGAATCCTCCAGGACAGAACCCATGGGGGCAGAGTTATGCTCAACCAAGATGGAGTATAGGTACAAGTCATTATCGGGGACCTAGCATGCCTTTTAACCCTCAGTTACCTTTTCTTGCCACGTTGGAGTTACCATATGTATCTAAATTGACTAATGATCCGATTCTTCATAATCCATATTGGCCTCCGGTTCTGACGAAGGTGCCTAGTGACTGTCCTAAGTTTGAGGGTAAATCTGGTGAAGACCCGCAAGCACATGTCATGACATACCACTTATGGTGTTCTTCGAATTCTTGGATAGATTACTTGATTCATCTATGTCTTTTCCAGTGCACTCTCACCGATGCTGCTGCTAAATGGTATATAGAGCTGCCCCATGGTATTTTTCAAGATTTTAATACTCTAGCCATGGCATTCCTGACACATTTTCAGTTACTGGTTCGTTACGAAGCCGGGACACATATCCTGACATCTCTGAAACAGGACGAAGCCACTCATATTTCAGATCACATTCACGAGTGGAGACGTCGTCGTCATCTGATCAAGTTTGACATTCCTGATCAGCTTCTGACTCACTGGTTCACTACCTCCTTTGTCAACAAGATTGCACAGGACATTGCTATGGGGGCATGTGTAACCGAGGAGAAAGCCATTGCTCGTGCCCAATACGTTGATTTAGTGTACTCTCAGTCCGACACGTTATACAACATCTTGAATGATGCCCCACAGCCAAGGACCTCTAAAGCGCCGACTACTCCATCAGTAGATGGTGTTATTGGTTCCGTCTCTCAGACTTCTCGTAAGTCTTCCAATGGGAAGCAGAAATCGAATTCTTCCAACAAATCTTCTCCTCCCGCTGCCCCAGATTCTAGTGAGACCGCGGAGGTCAATGCCGTTTAGGCCAATCCTGCAGACAAGACTTCCAAAGGGAAGAAGAAGGGCAAAGGCAAAGCCAAATTCGATGCCCCAAAACCATAATCTTCCAAACCGCGTGCTGATGATGGTTCACAACGGAAACCGAAGTACCCTTTCCTGATCTGTGATGAAGACCACTACACCAAAGATTTTCTTAAACGATCCAAGGTTAGTAAAATTCTTAAGGGCTCTAAGGGAACCCTGGCAGTTCTTAAGGAACCATTTCCATCTCAGCAGACCCATATGGTCGAGCAGCCTTCACCATCTGCACCGTTTGCGTCTCAGGTTTTCATGATGAATGGTGCTGCACCTATTTCTATTGCCACTTGATCGAAGGATTATGCCGGATCATGCCAGGAAGCTAGGAAGGAAGTCTTTGATGGCCCTCATCCCCCTCCTACCTCTGGTCCTCTTGAGATTGAAAGGCCCAACACTAAACCCGTTGTACGACCACCTTCCAAAGGTGTTCTCCGAAAATCTTCCTATAATCCAAACGCTTGTGCTGCTCAGCATTACAGCATTGTTGAGGATTTGGCATAGGACCCTTCCACGATTTCCACGTTGGAATTTCTTCATAGCTGTTCGTCTCAACGGAAAGATTTGTTATCTGCGATCGACGAAATTGATCCTGCCGATTCTAGCCTTCTCACCTTCGATCTAGAGAATTTTGTCCCCCAATTTCTGCATCATATCGCGCTTGTTATACAAGTCGATATCAATGGCCTCAACATTCACAGAGCTGTTGTGGACGAAGGTTCTTCTACCTACATTATGTCATCCGCTTGATGGAAGGCCATTATCTCTCCAGCCCTCACTTCATCTCCCAATGCCCTTGAGGCATTCGATGGAAGGGAATCAAAACCCTTGGGTGTTCTCGCGAGTCTACCGATTACATTGCAAGGTAAGAAAGTCAACGTCAAAGTAGAATTTTTTGATGCCAAACTCAACTACAATATTCTACTCAGTCACAACTAGACCCATGCCATGTTGTGCATTCCGTCCACCCTCTTTTGGCTTTTGAAGTTTCCACATGAGGGCAAGATCATTACCGTCGATCAGTTGTCTTTCTTCAGCTCATCCTCTGAGAACAACGTACCGTACGTGGATCAAATCCATAATCCCCCTAATAGTACAGGACCTAGTCTTTTCAAGGACCACGTTCTCATGGGTATTTTTCCCATTCTACCACCGAACACCGTTCAAGTCAATATGGTCTCTAGGTCGGATGACCTGTGGATCATCCCTTCTCCTGAATAGGTTGCCTCCTTTCGAGAATCGATGCCTCTAACCCCAGTTGAAATCAATTATTGTGAGATCATTTCCGCATCAAATCCTCCTCCTGTTGGTAATGCTCCTGTGAGCATGGCTCTTGATGTTTATTCTCAATCCCCTTGGCTCGGCGATGCAGATTTGCCCAATCCTTTGAGAGAAGTTTTTCCGTCTGACAAAGCTATCGTGGAGACTATGTCTCTCGAAGATCGGCCATGGAGCAATGGAAATCATCATTCCTTGTTCATGCCTGGCCTAGGGGCAATGTCTAATTGTCTTGAGCATTTTTCATCTCAGGTTCCCTCTCCGCCTCTCCAAACGCCAATATTGACTCATGAAGTATTTTCGGAGGGAAATATGAGTAATATTACCCAAACGATGCCTATCGACATCTTTGTTAAACCAGGGGTTGTCGAGAACATCATGTGGGAGTCACTTGTTCTCCTGATGAGATTCAAGTGTACACTAGCCTTTTTCGCGAATTCCCACCTATCCTGGTGCGAAGCCTGTGTGCCGATGTTTGTGTCCAATGCATCCTCAGAAAGCCGCTACTATAAAAGTTGAAGTTGAAAAATTTCTTAAAGCAGGCTTAATATATCCAATCCCTATGATAGAGTGGGTTTCCAATATTGTCCCTGTGGATAAGAAGCATGGCACAATTTGAGTCTGTGTTCACTATCGAGATATCAATCGGGCTTGCCCTAAGGACAACTATCCCACCCCTTTATAGATCAGATCATCAATGATTGTGCAAGGAGTGTGATCGTCCCTTATAGACAACTTTTCGGGTTATAATCAAACTAATATCCTTCCATCCGATCAACATAAGACCGCTTTGATCTATCCTTGGGGAACATTCACCTATAAGAAGCTCCCTTTCGGGTTAAAAAATGTTGGGGCTACCTTCCAGCGTGCCATGTCCTACGCCTTTCATGACATACGTAATGTTGTTCAGCCATACCTGGATGACCTTCTGGCTCATTCATCTCTACGTGAAGACCATCCGGAACATCTACGACAGATTTTCCTCTACTGCAGACATTACAACATCAGGATTAATCCTCACAAGTGCATATTTTGCATTGAATCTGGTCGGATTTTAGAATTCATTGTCTCTAAGGATGGAATTTTCATTGACCCTCTCAAGGTCAAGGCTATTGTTAATCTCCCCTCCCCATCCTTGTTGCATCAACTTCAGAGTCTTCAGGGGAACGCAAATTTCTTACGTCGCTTTATCCCGAACTATGCAGAGGTGGCCAAAGGGTTTACGCGACTTCTAAAGCAGGACGTTCCCTTCTATTGGGACAAGATTTCTTAGCAATATTTTGACAACCTTAAGACATTGCTTGCCAACACTCCATTAATACGTCCTCCCAACTATCATCGTGACTTTACCCTCTATTTGGCTGCCGAATTTAGCACAATTGCCATGGTTCTGGTACAGGATGATGATGCTGGTAACGAACATGTGGTTTATTATCTCTCTCGAAATCTCCTCGACGCTGAAACGTGTTATGCCCATGTCGAGAAGTTGGCGCTTTCCGCGGTCTAGGTTGTTTAGAGATTTCACCATTACATCCTGTTGTGCATGGTAACCGTGATTTCCGAATGCAACCCAATGAATTACATTTTGTCTCGAGAATTGCTGGGGGGAAAGTACTCGAAATGGATTGTGATCCTTCAAGATTTCGATTTGGAGTTCACTAATGCCAAATCAAAGAAGTCACTGGTTTTTTCTGATCTCATTTTCTCTCTCCCTACCGACTCTGTTTTGTCTCAATCCGAGGATCACATCCCGAACAAAACTCTCTTCTTAATCAACACTCTCGATCCATGGTACGATGATATCATCGTGTACCTTCATACATCTACCTTCCGGTCCAAGTTGACGAAGGATGCTCGACGTCGCGTTCGACATCAGTCGCAACCATATTGCATTGTCAGAGATACCTTATATCGCGTCAGAGTCGATACTGTACTTCATCGGTGTTTGACCTTAGAGGGGGCTGAGAAAGTTCTAAATGAATGTCATAGTGGTGCTTGTGGCGGTCACATGTCCGATTATGCTACCGCCCAAAAGATTCTGCGTGCGGGCTATCTCTGGCCATATATATTTAAAGACTGTATCGTTGCAGTATGAAAGTGTCATGAGTGCCAGATTTTCCAACGCAAGATACGTGTGCCGCCTCTCCCATTACATCCTATCATTACCGTAGGCCCTCTTGCCAAATGGGGCATTTATTTTATGACGTGTAACCCTCACTCAGCCGAGGGGCATGCTTATATCATCGTTGCCGTAGATTATTTCACCAAGTGGGCCGAAGCGATGCCTACTGGCTGCAGACGGTAAGACAGCTACACAATTCATTTTCAACCATGTGATCACACGTTTCGGCATTCCTCAAGCCATCGTCACTGATCATGGCTCTCATTTTCGGGAATACATGATGGCAGAGCTGACATCGAAGTTGGGCTTGTGTCACAACAGCTCGACCCCATACTACCCTTAGGAAAATGGCCAGGTTGAAGCCATGAAAAAGGTGCTTGTCCAGATGCTTCAACGAACAATTGGTATTCACAAATCAAATTGGCATCTCCAATTTTTCTCAGCTCTTTGGGCCTACCGAACGTTAGTAAAGAGTGCGACTCGGTTCACACCATTTCTGTTGGTGTATGGCCTGGAAGCTACTCTTTCGGTTGAATGTGAGATCCCTTCACTGAAATTGGCTGTGGAATTACTGCCCGATACTACCCCGAAGGAAGAACGTCTCCTGTATCTTAAAATATTGGAAGAAAACTGCCGCTTGGCTGCTTTGGTTATCGAGGCACAGAAAAAGCGGGTTAAAGCTCAATTCGATCAAATAGTTTCTCCGTGCTCTTTTATCGAAGGGGACCTCATCCTCTTGTATGATCAAGCCCATGATAAGCTTGGGGCAGGAAAATTCCAACCTATGTGGCATGGGCTTTATATCATTAAACGTGTATTGAAAAATGGGGCTTATGAGCTGATCGATTATGAAGGTCTTCCTTTGGTGCAACCCAGAAATGGGTTGTACTTGAAGAAATATTATGCTTGAATCATTCTTGCGTAGTATATGTACATAGGTGATTTCTTCATTTTTGTGCATGTGTGGTGTGGTGTGCTTTGTAAGTGATTTTCTGTTGATTGGGTCTTCCTGATTGTGCAGATATCTATTACTCCTTATGTTGGTTTCATGGATGGTGCCTCCTACAGTACTAGGAACCTGTCTTCGGCAGCCTGGGTAATTTACAATCCTGTTGGTCAATTGATTAATTTACAAGGTGTTTGTTTATGGCCTACTACGAATAATTTCGCGGAGTATATTGCCGTTTTGGAATTATTGAATGAGGTTGTTAACCTCGGTATTCATGCGTTACTTGTACATCTAGATTCACAGCTTGTGGTTTTACAGCTCAATAGTCATTATTCAGTTAGAAACCCATGCATTTTAAGACTGTATCTACGTATTCGTTTACTTGAGATAAATTTTGATTACATCACATATCAGGATATACCAAGACAAATGAATACATTAACAATTGTATTAGCCAACATGGTATTAGATAGACATTTACAAAATTTGTAAAAACATCATCATATGTAAGAAATATCCATGTAGAAATAGATATATATATATATATATATATATATATATATATATATATATATATATATATATATATATATATATATATATATATATATATATATATATATATATATATATATGTCGAATGTTTGCAACGAGTGCATCATATAAAATAAAAAATATACATGTTTGCTTCAAACTACATCCAAAGACAACATGTCTCTAAAAAAATATGCATATAAAAAGCCTAGGTGACTAATCAGCATGGTGCTCATGGTAGCACGTCACTGCCGCACCAACCACCGTAGTAAGCGATGGAGTCGACTCGGCACCCCTACGGTGTGCCTCTTATAAGCCAATGGAACATCAACTAGACGAGCATAGTCTGGGACTCCACGATCAATCCCCTCCAATTTCTACACGAGCTCGTCCCCCTCACCCCCCTCACCTTGAGGGTCATAGGCGAGAGAGGTCCTCCTCGCCACTTGTGACATTCCAATGGGCGTTTCTGGGCCGACATCTGCATACATATAGGATCAGTTGTTAGAACATGCATGTATACCAAAAAATCATAAAACTCATAAAATTAAAAAGAATCTTACCCAGCTCCTCATCCCAGTCTTCTCCTTTCGGGAGCGGAAGGTCTGGGTCTCCTGTGAAATCAGTACCAGCATAGGGCCAATCCGCTACGATGATCAACTATCGTCAGAGCCATTCGAAGAACTCGGGCCGCTATGACATCTGTTGGCTACCCCCTGCCATGGGCATCAATGCTGCCTATCGAGCCATCTGTGACTCTCTCAAGGGTGGATCTGGGACTATAGCCCCCTGGCCCTAGAAGATAGGTATTCATTCCAAGAAGAACGATACCAAGATGGACCCATATCCAAACTGCTTAAGCTTGGTCTTTTTTCATTTGGTAGCTACTGTTTGATGTTCATCGTCACGGTTGTAGCCCAGAAAAATATTGTCGAGTTCGTGCATTCTGACGCGAGAAGGAGCTGCGTCTTGGTAGCTTCATGTGGTGCCTGTGACCCCGCAGCTCGTGTAATAGTATGTAGCACGACTCTGAGTGCTAAATCAAGAACTGTTTTAATATCTACCTTTCCGCTACATGTTCCCTTTTGTGCCCTTGGGCACACTCTGTCCATGACCATCGACATTTTTTCACTAGAAGGCTTGGTGCCTATCATAATCAAAACTGGACCTCTGCACGATAGTCCAGTAATGAAGTAGACATCGAACACTTCGAGTTTAAGTACTTGATCTTGAAGTTTAAACTTCTCTTCGTCCTCATCCCAAATACTTATCAAATATTTAATAATTCAGGCTGAGCCCTAAGACATGGTGTTAAGAAGAATTTCTTTAAACTGAAATTACGGATAGCATTCATGCATTGCTCATTCTCCATTGCCATTTTGTCTTCTTCACTATGCTCTCTTTCTTTCCATTCAATCGCCATTTTTGCTTTATACATGCATCAAATTGATCATAAGCACATTATAAGATCTCTTGGGTAATTAAACCAATCATTTATTGGTTGAATTTTTGTAAAATTTAAAATAAATATTGGGTTGCGTGGTTGGCGCGGCTGTTTTGATGACAGTCGCGCCACTTGGCACAGCCCCTTTGCAAAAAGAGGTCCATTGGCGTGGGTCCGTGCCTGATACCCGCGCCAACCACGGAAGCCCTAGTTTTACAAATCCTCCCCTTAGGGATGCCAAATGACAATGGAAAGCTATGAAATATGGCTTAAAAAATGGCTAATGGAAGTGGCTCTTACCTGGAAAAGACAGGATTCGGAATAGTGCACTGGATTGTCCACGATCGTCACCGCAAGATCGCAACTGAAATGGCTCACTATCGCTTTGCAAAGAGGTAAAAAGGTAAAAAGTAAATATGTTTTTACTATTGGTCATATTTATAACTTTTCAAAATCAAATTTAGTTTTTGAGACATGTTTTTCCAATATTTCACTATGTTTTGTCGAAAAATGGGTTTTACACTTGATTTTTGTGCAGCGACAGGTTTTCACGCGATTAGGAGAACGACACGAGTTGTATTTTATACTTTTTTGGACTCAGTAAAAACACGAAAAAGTCACTAATGGAGTCACCTTTCAGCTCTTTTCTGACTCCCTAAAACTAAAAAGATGGTCGAGTCGCTTGTTGTTTTGAGCTCGTTAAATTGGTTGCAAAACGACATCTACCCAGTATACGTTTACCCCCTTTTCGGGCTGGGATAGATTATTTACGAAAAAGGAATACCCTAGCCTATCGTGACTAGGACGTTCTCTCAGACATAGTTTTCTACCTTTTCAGATCTGTGGGACTATCTACAAAAAGGGACTACTGGAGTTTTCTTTTCCATTGTCTTTTCGAACTCTCTAAACATGAAAATACGTCGAGTTCTTCCCTTGTCAGACTCGTTAAACCCTGAAGACATCGAACTCAGTCGTAATGACATTACTCGAGTTCCTCCTTCCTGGGGCTCGTTAAATGTACTACGATGGATTTTTCCGAAGGAAAAACTTATATCGGAAGCATATGCTATCCCCTTCAAGCTTGTTTCCATAAATAATTTGGGTACTCGCCAGAAATGGTGGGGGAATATGGAACCATTATTATAGTCGTGTCGACAATATTTCTCTCTTGAACATGGCACTTGTCTGCGTTCGTGTCGGGTTGGGGACATCTCATCTCGTTATCTGCTTGCCTCCATGGGTTTGGGTAATCTCTTTTGACCGCTCATCTGCTCTTTGCTACGTTGCCATGACCTCAGATCCTGTGATGTCAAATACTACCAAATCCAATGTCGTGCTTCCGATATGTTCAAGAGAAGTTGGCCTCTGCAATTTTCAACCTCCCTTTGATTATCTATCGATCTTGATTCACAAACATTATGTCCATCTGTCTCGTGTCGATGATATGGGAAAAATTATGGCCCACCTTCGATCAAGTTCACTTCCTGTCGACTTTAGCTCATTTTCCAGGAAATTGGTCTAGAGACTCCTTTTAGGTACCTTGGAGCCTGCATGCCTCAATGGCAGGTTCTTCATATTCGACGCAAGGTTTTCATTATTGACCTTCGATCGGATGATTCTGCAGGTGTTCGACGCCAACTCATTGTTTATATTCCGTGGATTGTACCTCTTGTACCTTGAGAGCCATAGTCATTATTGGTGGTTTCTCTCGTGTCCGTTAACGACTTTCATTATTGACTGGTAATCAGACGATGTTCTCGCATGTTCGACTTCAGCTCACATATTCACATGCTTGAGATTGTACTTTGTTCGGGTCGAGATGGAGTGCAAGACCCTGGATTTTGTCTGATAAACATCCAGGCTGTGGATTATTTGTGGATCATAATGATTTATTACATGACTCATTCGATTGGATGGCTGCGACCATGCCTGAGTCTACTTGTTGATCCTTATTTACTGGATGGCTGCATCCATACTTTGGATCCCGATTTTTGTACACTCTATTATGGATGGCTGTGCCCATACCACATATCATGTATCTGAGATATCAGTTGTATTTGTCTTCGCAGGTTTTCCAACGGCAGTGTTTTCGGTTGGGTGCATTCTCATAAAGCATTTCACCCCTCCCTCTCTCTCGGACCTCATGCTTTAGGGGGCATCTGTTACACAACATTTTGTCACCGTCCCTGCAATCCCTCGTCCTTCACATTGGAGGACTATTCCCGTGACCTGTGAGTAGTAAAATGTCCTGAAAACACCTTCATAACATCCTCCTGCATAAGGATAAACATTCCCCTGAAGAACATTTCCTATGGAAAACCCTAAAAATAGATGTTTTAGCCTTGGCGCGACTAGCCAGTTCATCCCTCACGCCAATGGGAGAAATCCACACTAGAGGGCGTGCCAATTGGTGCTCTGTCCCTGTGTTTCACTCGTGTGAAGCCTATTAAGGAATGTTTAAAAAAAAAAAATGGCGTAAGTTTGATTCTAACAAACTCCAGAATGAATCATCAAAAGAAGTTGGGTGGTTTGGCTCTGGATCTCCACATATAGGAAGTAGTTTTCCACCTCTCAAGGAACCTTCCTAAGAGATAGGACCTATCCCATGATTAGAGGGATCCCAAATTCCCTTCCTCCATCTATAAAAGCTTTCCCTTTCCATTAGCAAGCTAGCTGAACTTGTGGAAGGAAAACTATAGCTGGGCAACTATTGAGAGCAGAGCCGAGGAGAACCCTGTAAGAGAGAGATTCATCCAAATTCCCGACAGGCTTCATTGAGACGCGCTCCGCTGCAAGCCTCGCCAAAGGAATATGATAGCGTCAAATCATTTGGTTGTAATCTCCCTTTTTTTCATCTTTAATATAACCGACTCTGATTTTGGTTCCATTCGTGTGTTTACTCTTTCATGAAATGGAATGAATTATATCCTCTCTGAATGATATATAGTTACATGCTTTGAGTATTACATTGTATGTCATTGTTTCTCTGCATGTGTACAGGTGTCCAGATGGAGCGAACGAAAGGAATGTGATCTGTCAGGATAGAGACGAAGAGCACTGATTCTTCATCGACAACAACAGCGTGGGATTTGAGGTAGGCTACTTATCACGATCTTTGTATTTCTTGTAACTAGGAACCAATGTCATTGCATGATTTGTTTGTTGCTAGACCCACTCTAGGGCTAGTGGGATCGCCTCTGTCCGCAGAGGGGATTTACCGCCTCAACACTTACCTATATGGTGACTGAGTGATGATGGTTTCTTTAGACACTTGATTAGTATTGTGGAAGAAATTGTAGTATATCATTAAGGATTGTGAGTAATTGATGTAGCAATTGCATTGCTTATGAATTATTTTTATATAGTTTAGATAAGCTATTGTATATACATTTATACTATGATATAGATATACATTCCCCCCAAGCGTTACCATATAGTGACTTTTTTCCAGTTGCTGATATTTAGAGAAATATAATTAAGTAATTGATTGTTTTTGAACATCAAAGTTACTATGATGACCTTTTATCATGGGACGACTCCTTAGTGTTGAGATGAACATTTTAACTAGGTCAAAATACAATAAAAAATAATAAAATAATAATAAACTATAAAAGTAGCCCATGGTATTGACCCATGGTATTCACGTGGAATATAGTTTATTTAAAGGGGGAAATTAAGATGGCCTAGATCAATCTTAACTCTCGACCTACCAAGAGCCAAGAGAGATCAAATGTCTTGATATGCAAACCTATTTTAGAGTGAAAAGAGAATTGATCCCTTTGATAAATAATATAGATCTAAACTAACTATTTAATAAAATTATTTTTAATTTTTTATGACCATTATTCTTTTAAAATTTTACTTAATAAAATGTATCTAAATTTCCATGCATCCAAATATACATATTTTTTCTTGTGCTATATTACTTTTGTTACAACTATTTTATTATTCCAAAAGTACATGGTTTTCTTTGTTATATATCATTTATGTTACAATTGTTTTATTATTCATGAGTAGTATTCCTTAATATATAAAAAAATGAATTAATAATGAAAATTTCTAACATATGTGATCTTTTTTAAATTTCCAAATTATTTCACAAGATATGATTTATCTTGAGCAATAATGATGAATGTTCATAATTCTCTTTTCTTAAATAACACTAGATTTACCTTTAATTACTTTATTGTAATAGTTTGTAACTACATACATACTCTTTGGGATTTTGTTTTGTTAATGAATATTAAATTTCTTCTGTTAAAAAAAAAACTATATACATATCTTTAATTACCTAATTGTAGCTAAAAAATCTTACATGTCTTTTACTTTATTATCATAAATAAATTTCATATTATATGATGTCAAACTTACTCAACCTTTTATTCTGAAATTTTAAACAATGTTTTTTACTACATAATTTTAGCTTTTATAATATTTTTTTTTTCAATTCCAAACAAAACTTACAAAAGAAAAAACCCACTCGGTCCTTATTGTAGATTATACTTTTACAAAAATTGACACTGTGTGATTGACAATAAAGTAAGTTGAGACAACCGTAAGGGGTTTTTCTGTACAAGTTTTATCATAACCTTTCCCTCCATCCAATATCTATTGTAGAGTCTTATGAAGAGAGAGTGTATTTTAGTTTATAACCTGATCCACAATCAAAGAAAATGGCTAGGGATTTCATAAGTTATTAGTTTGTAACCTGATCCACAAGTTATTGACCCATGGTATTCATGTGGAATATAGTTTATTTAAAGGGGGAAATTAAGATGGTCTAGATCAATCTTAACTCTGGATCTACCAAGAGCCAAGAGAGATCAAATGTCTTGATATGCAAACCTCTTTTAGAGTGAAAAGAGAATTGATCCCTCTCATAAATAATATAGATATAAACTAACTATTTAATAAAATTATTTTTAATTGTTTATAACCATTATTTTTTTTTAAATTTACCTAATAAAATGTATATAAATTTTCATACATCCAAATATACATAGTTTTTCTTGTTCTATGTTACTTTTGTTACAACTATTTTATTATTCCAAAAATACATGGTTTAATAATGAATTTTTTACTTAAATTAATAATGAATTTTTTTGACATATGTGATCTTTTTTTAAATTTCCAAAGTATTTTAGGGGACATGATTTATCTTGAGCAATAATGATGAATGTTCATAATTCTCATTTCTTAATCTACCTTTAATTACTTTATTGTAAAAGTTTGTAATTACATACATAATCATTGGATTTTGTTTTGTTAATGAATATCAAATTTCTTATGTTAAAAAAAACCTATATACATATCTTTAATTAGCTAATTGTAGCTAAAAAATATTACATGTTTTTTACTTTATAATCATAAAAAAATTTCATATTATATGATTTCAAACTTACTTAACTTTTTATTCTGAAATTTTAAACAATGTTTTTCACTACAAAAATTTAGCTTTTATAAAAAAATTTATTTTTCAATTCCCAACAAAACTTACAAAAGAAAAAACCTACTCAGTCCTTACTGTAGATTATATTTTTTAAAAATTGACACTATGTGAATGACAATAGAGAAAGTTGAGGCAACCCTAAGGGGTTTTTTGTACACGTTTTATCATAACCTTTCCCTCCATCCAATATATATAGTAGATTATTCTGAAGAGAGAGTGTATTCAGTTCATAACCTGATTTGTAATCAAAGAAAATGTCTAGGGATTTCACAACTTATTAGTTTGTAACCTGATCCACAATCAAGGAGAATGGCTAGGGATGTCACAAGTCATTATTGACACAGTGATTTATTGACGTTCTCAGTTGAAATGGATCTAATAACACTAAAAAATTCAAAATAGATATCTATTATGACATCTATATTGTCTACAAACCATCCATATTTCCCATCTTATACAACAATTTCTAACAATAACCGCTCAATTTATTCTCCAATTTTTGAACCCCCACCCATGTTGGGGAGATCACAGTGTAAAATCAACTTTTCTGGTGGTTTTTTGAAAGGGTTCATAAACAAAACAAACAATGAGAAATTCAATATTGTGGTAAAATAACCGATTTTTGAATCATTGTGACAAACAAAACAGACAATGAGAAAGTCAATATTGTGGTATAATAACTGATTTTTGAATCATTGTGACAAACAAAACATCACATTAGCTCATAGAATATATCTAATGTTATAAGTATCTGGGATGATAACAAAGTTTTGAATCATGATAACTAGGTGACAACCGAAAAAATATACTTAATCCATGAAAAACTGGCTATCCATGAAAAAATGTAACCATGTCTGCAATGATATATACTAATCATTTCAGTTTTATGTTTATGACAAGTTATTTTATCATTTGTTAAGTAAGCCTTTCAGTTTTTAATTTTATAATATTTTATAAGAATTGATATTAATATAAATTGATACTGCAAACACACTAATGTTTGTGACACATTTGTAGGTGTTTCCATTCATAAATTTCTTACTCATTTTGTCTCCATATTTCTAAACAATGGTGAAAGAAATACAGTGTTGATCCAAGTGATCTAGAGAGGTATTCACGACCAGCTTGGAAATCCAAGCATGAAGATGCTTCTAATTTTCAATGAAGTAGTCTTCAAAAGTTCCTAGCCCTATTTTAATTACATAAATGCATTGAAAACAAATTGATAGTATTTAATTTAGTTGTTTTATTTCGACGTGTTGCAAGATGAAATTTATTGCTATACAAGTTGTGCATCAAATTATTATGTAACAATTGTGCCAAGAAGTTTTTAAATTATTTCTCTTCAGCTATATCTTATCAGTTTAGTATGTTTTCAATCAAGAAGAGGCTTCAGAGTTTAGGAACTGTATCTTAGATCTGAGCACATGATTCTATTAAAATTTATGAAACAAATTCAATTTTTACAAATTTTATGTTAAAATATGTGATTTCAGAAATGATGATGGCTTGTTTAGCCACTTGATTAGTATTTTGGAGGAACTCTGAGTATAACATTAAGGACTGTGAGTAGTTCCTGTAGCAGTTTCATTGCTTATAACATATTTTCATATCCTTTGTATAAGCTATTGTATATACAATTCTAAGACATTTCACTGAGATGTTACCTATATGGTGAGTAGTTCATGTAGCAATTGAAACAATTCACAAAGATTTTAAGCAATTGAAACAATTTAAAAAATTACTTATAACAAATTTTTATATCCATTGTATAAGCTATTGCATATACAATTCTAAAACATTCCCCCCAGGTCTTACCTATATGGTGACTGAGTGATCATGGCATCTTTAAACACTTGATTAGTATTGTGGAAAATTTTTTTGTATATCATTAAGGATTGTGAGTAATTCATGTAGCAGTTTCATTGCTTATGAAATATTTTATATCATTTAGATAAGCTATTGTATATACATTTATACTATGATATGGATACACATTCCCCCCAAGCGTTACCATATGGTGACTTTTGTCCAATTGCTGATATTTAGAGAAATATAATTAGGTGATTGATGGTTTTTGAACATCAAAGTTACTATGATGACCTTTTATCTTGGGATGAGTCCTTAGTGTTGAGATTCGATCTGCAGGACAAAGATGCATAGATCGCTTCATAGGAAAACCCTTTTTCCTATTGATAGTATGTGGTAGTTGTATGAATGGACTGCTTATATTGTCCTCACTGTCATAAGATTCCAACAAGGTTAATTTTTTTTTATAATTCTATATACAAGTTATAAATATTATGTAGTAATATTTTTTCTTAAATAATAATAGTCATTGAAAGGGGAAATGATATCAATACACCCCTTTATATATACAATGGCTCATTATATTCTTCTCATTTGGTGACACATGGAAATTCCAATACCAAAACTCTTTCACATTTTCGATCACATTATACGAAAGTCTATCTTGATAAGGTTTCCTACATATGTTAGCCCACCATGAAAGTTCATCATTCTCATGTTATTCAATCTTATTTTTTTAATGCCTCCATAAAAATTTTCTTAATGTTTTTTACATTCTTGTTTTCATTTCCATCAAACGATTTGATGTAGTTCCTTTTCCAGCAACACCCCTCAATAATTCCCTACTAGCACTTATGCCATATTGAGATTGATATTTTGCAATTTTTCCAAGGGTCGATGTCATATTTCTTGATCCCAACTCATTTACCTTCGCCTCTTTGGAATTTCTAATGCCCAATAATTGAACTATATTTATTAGATATTTGTGCTTTAAAAATATATTTAATAATTAAGCTTGTTATAAAATATAAAACTATAACTTAGATTTGTGAAATTACTTTGTATTTTTTTTTTCTTATGTATATAGAGAAATACAAAGCCAAGTTTGGAGTTAAGAAAATAAACTATAACATAAAGAACAATATCTCCTTCCAAAAATTTCTCCATATTAAAATGACATTCACTTTCTTGTATACCAAGACTATTTTTCTTCATATACAATTTCTAACAAGCATGTTATTGGCGCTCAGATATGTAGATGAAATTGGAGTAAACTCTATTTATATTAATAAAAATTCTCTTTATTTACATATGCTAGATAGATTGTACTTGAACGTATTTAAAATAACTTATTTGAGCTATAGGCTCATTTCATGTTGGTTTCGAAGGATTATTAATCACCAAAGGATTTTCACCCCTAATTTCCTATTTCAATATCAATACCAAAATTTTCTGGTTGATAACTCTTATCATCAATATCTTTGAAACCTCCACGACCAACTTCCATGGAAGAAAAAATTGTCTTTCATTCCTTCATGATGGCTTCTTCTCTGCAACAAATTATTTCTTCTAGGCTACTCTTTTCTATGCTATTTCCTTACAACGTTTTTTTTGCAACATGTGATGCAATTTGTAGTATTAATGTTAACAAATATAGATGTATATCAAATTAAGAAAATCATCACTATTATTTATTGAAAACCAAACCGCCTAAAACCATTCTAGATACCATGGGTTATTTTTATTTTTACTTTTATTTTGACCAAGTTAAAATGTCTACATTACATTACATGAAATTTTCATTTAAATTTATTTTATTTTCTAATTTATTTAATTTTATTTTTATGTAATTTGATTTTGTCAAAATGTTAAACATTACATTACAACATTTTTTTCTAATCTATTTCTTATATTAAAAAAATAAACTCTTTTAGAGAACATAAATAATCTATACTCTACTACATACATACCCACACAATAAAATTAATTATACACAAAATGACATGGATTAGATATGTTAACCATGACACTAGCAATGATATTTATTAATTCATTTAACTTAGTATTGGGCACTTGAAAAATGTAAAAAATTAAAAATTTATCAAGCTCAATGTTGCTTTGTATACCATACTTGAAGTGTACAACACTTCATAAAAAAATTTTAATAACAACATTTTTGTTTTTAAATAATTAAAGTAACAATTTCGGTCGAAGTAGGGTCCCTAGTAAACCAGTGAGACTATAACTTGCCTAGCTCCATAGTGACCACAAATGTATGTAGCTTTTACATATTTTCAATAAAAATGTAGATTATATTTTAATATGTCGCCCTAAGATATGGACACCTAAAAACATATACTTGTGGTCTATATTTTCACCATCACCCTCCATAGTGTTGATAAAGAGGTAATGTTTTCAAACCCTAGATAGCTAACGAGGACCTACATTAATGGTTGCATTCTCCGATTTCCTTTGTATTTGAAATATCTTCACAAAAATCATATTGGAAGTTAGTTTAAATATTATTTTAAAACCAATTAAAAATGATATTTATGAATTTGTTAGTTATTATGTTCTTTGTTGAACAATTTAAAAAATAGTTTTCCCTATCCGCTTTTAAGCACTTTATAAAGTATTGTTATTTCTTCTTTCTTAAAAAGTTATTTAAAGAATATTTATATGGTGTACAAGTCCTCAAAATGTTTAGCTACCAATTTTTTAATATATTTAAACGGGGCTCTCCCCCCACACTATTTTTTTCAGGGAGGGAAACATGATTTTATCTCCTCACTAGCAAGGTTTAAGGGTAGCACCTCCGAAGTGCAAATTATAGAGAAAATTTCCCTGTAAAATATAGCAAGTTTGTAGTCAATTTGGGTCGTTCATTAGTCGAAAGATCTGATGGTATAAGTTGTGTTAATTTAAGGTTTTTTCTCTAGAAGGAAACCCTTGGTTTATATGAAGGAATTGTATTATGTATGTGTATAATTCTGTATGAGAAAAATAGAGGAGGTTGTGTGATAGTAAAGAGGAAGTTACAACGGATTTGTTGTAGGTTATATTCATTCAGTTTGCCAGATAATATAAAGAAATGACTGTATATGTCTATGTGGACATAATCCAATTTGGGTGAACCACATATATATATTTCTCTCTTGTTTTATGCTTTTTGTGTTTGTTTTTCTGCAATATTTTATGTGTTATATTTCCCTATTATTGAATTTCTGACAACTAGTATGAGAATCGAAGGTTTATTTAGCTAATAAATTCACAAGAAAAAAGGATTCCTGGTTCGAGTGAGAACAATGGTGGAAGATGGTAGGTTTAGTGTTGATGAATCCAACGACCAAAACTATTAGCAATGGAAGGTGCAAATGGAAGATTATTTGTATCAGAAATATCTTTATCTACTATTGAGTGGAAAAGCAAAGAAACCGACAAGTATGATGGTTGAAGAATGGGAGGTCCTTGACAACAAGACATTAGGAACAATACGTTTGTGCCTAGCAGCATCGATGACCTTCAAAATTTCAAACGAAATGAAAATATAAGGTCTAATGATAGCATTGGCCAAGCTATATGAAAAACCCTTGGCCTCAAACATACCCTTCATATGTTTCAAGTCAATGCTTATTGTAAAATGTATAAGCCTTAGGAATAGTTTAAATATTGTTATGCTATTTTTTATAGCAAGGATCTCTATATATGAAGAGGGGTAATTGATTTTTGGTTTCTTGAAAAATACTAAAGAATATATGTAAACTTCCTCTGTTTTAGTATTTTTTTGCAATAGCACACAACCCCAAACTTCATCATAGACATTTTTTTCGATAATGAAGTGAAGAGTCATATAAGGAATATGAAGATAAGGAAAGATCCTTTGTTTAATAATTTCAACAAAATTTGTAATTTTCTCATTCCAAAGAATATTTTTTCTTAGTCTCTATTATAATAATTTGATATCCTTTCGTTGTTGATCATAAAAATATTTGATATAAATTAAAACTCATAGGAATCATGAAGGTTATGTTTTATCTAGAATTCATTCTAGCAATTCACTTAGACTTTTCAAAACTTTATCTTGGATTTCAATTGTTCCTTTTGATAATATTAATCTAAGAAACTCTATAATGGTCTTGGAAAATTCTAAATTCTTTTTTTTAATTCAATGCCATGTTTATATATTTTAGCATAAAATTTCTCCAAAATATTTTTGTGTTGATGAATATTTGTAGAAAATATAAGCATGTAATCTATATAAAGAATGAAAAATTCTAGATATCCAAACATAGTGATCATCATTCTTCGCTTGAACTGTTGTCACTGCTAGAGCTACTTCCATGACTTGGGTTATTTTCAGGAATGTTGTGTTCATGGCGTTGATTATTTTCTTCTTCTTCACCTTCCATCTACAAACATAAAAATAAACTGAAATGAGTGTATATACATTGGTGAGAATAATAAAAATTGCAATATTAAATAATATACATCAATGTAAATCGAAAAGAAAAATGACATACCATAGCAACAATTGACTCATAAATTATACACATTCTTTCAAAACCATGTACCATGCCATCTTTCAAAATTTCATCTGTTGGCGCAGTTCCATACTTTGTTTCCTGCAAGTTTTATACCCCATAACAAATCATATATTTAATATAAAAGATGTTTTTGTTCTATTAATTATAAACGGAGCTAAGTAAAACAAGATCGATAGATGCTTACAAATTCCACAATTAAATTATGATATGCCAACATATACTCACAACCCATATTTAACCCAATTTCAATCAATTCGTCTGATGGTTCTTCTTTGTATGTTAGCACCTGTTTGAAGACATTCAATGATGATTTTTGTAAAACAACTTAAAAAATACAAAAATGAAATCTAGTTAAGTTGTTATAAGGAAGTAATAATTACTCACAAACTTAGAGATCAACAATTTTCTTTCTTGTCGTCCTGTTTTATGTGCTGAATGGGTTACATTTTGTTTTCTTTTCATCCAGAAAATTCTTGAAAATTAACATTTAATGCTAAATTGTTTATTTATTGTACCTACTTATCAAAAAATTCAATGATTACATATCACATTTGAAGCACGTTGTTGTTGGAAAGAACGTCTATACATACATTCTACTAGATCCCTCAAACTTTTGTAAAAGTTTTTCCCCCTTTCGTTAACTTCCAACACCACTCCATATGAGCTAAGGAGCAATTGATTTTCATTTGCATGTTCTATTTTTTTTCTTTTCCTAGAAAAACATTCCTTTTCTAAGTTGTTGGTCCATGTAGAACATTAAACATATGTGAATTAGTAGACTGTTTGACACATGTTATCTAATAATTTTAAGTATGTTATTAATGATAATTAGAAAAAGAAACTCATATTGGATCGATAGTATTTTTTCATTCACTTGATTCATCCTTTTGCAATGTTTCCATTAAACTTTTATGCTCTTCTGGTCCTAGATCAGAAATAATCATATCAAGCTTCGTCATTTTGTGGCTCTGCATGATACAAAGTAAATAATACATATTAGTTAAACTTACATATAGTTCAAAAATAATATTTTTTATAAAGAATTTACAAAGAACTTGCCTTTCTTGCTTTTCTTAATGTGTTAACAGTATTTTTGTTACCTGATCTCTTGTTAGACATTTATTTATCAATCTAAAACCTGTACCATATCATTCATTAATATATTTATAAATAGATTATCAACTTTTCAAGTAGAAAATAAATCTAAACACACCGGTGCACCTTTCATAAGGTATGCACCACAGCCGGTGCATGGGGATATTAACAACGAACCGCAAAACAGTATATTACACCGTACAGTGCGTTGGGTATTATGACACCACAAAAAATAGTGTAATAGACCTAACGGTGCGTGGGGTATTATAAACACACCACAAAAACGGTGTAATACACCATACGGTGCTTGCCTAGTTAAATGAAGCACCGATGCCCTATTTCTGATTTGGTGCACGGATTTAGAAAAAGTGTTTTCATTTTTCTTACTACAGTACTTGCGTGGTGCATTGTATAATACATCGCACCGGTGCGGTAGTGTATGCAAGGCGCACTGATAAAGAAAAATCAAATTTTTCAAAAATTCACGCAATGGCCGAATGGATTAGGATCCGACTATGCAAGTCATCCCGTGGGTTGGAAGTCAATATAAAATGAAAAACCATAATTCTAAAATCATAGAAACAGGGGGAGGAAAGGGAAAAAACAAAAAAATGAAGGGTTTAGGGTAAAAATGGATAAAAATGCAGAAAAAATTAAAAAATTGCAGAAAAAAGTTAAAAAAATAATCAAATTTAATCACGAGATTGTTTCAAATTCTATGATACATGGTTTGAATTACTAGAGGTTTGGTTTCTGATTGTCTGAATACTTCTGTTCGAACGTATTTCACTGCTCCATAGTGCCCTCCTGCTCTCTTGCTCCAGGTCCGTTTCCTGCAAATATCTGGCTGAAAATTTTAGAAAAAGTAGTGAAATAATGAAAAGTGTTTAGTATTTAAAGAATTATTTTATGAAATTAGATTTTCGAAAATATTTTTCCGCCCATTTTTCAAATTTCCACTTTTTTTCACTTAAAGAAAATAGAGTTGTGTTTTTTTATTTGTGTTTATTCGTTACCGGTGCAGAAGAGTTGTGATGAACCAGTGTGTCGTATTAATACGACGCACCGGTGTGTGTTAGGATGATAAGCACACCAGATTGTATAAAGTTATTATTATTATTTTTAATGTAAGATCATAATAAAATAATGATAATTATAAAGTACATGAATTTATTTTCATTATTTTCTAAACTTTATTATGTGACAAAAATTCGTATTATTCTAGATTTGTTATTTTACAATTATTTTCAAATTTACAAATTTAAATATTTTAATTAAATCATTTCACATTAATACAATTAAAATTTTCACATTAATAGAATTAAAATTTTACAAATATTTTACATACAATTACAATTGAAAGTCCAATTACAATTCGAATTAAAATTACAATTACAATTTTACATTAATTTCACATACATGAATTACGATTAGAATTAAGATTACAATTTTAATTTTACATACAATTACATTTACAATTTTACATAGAATTACATTTACAATTACAATTACAATTTTACAAATATTTTACATACAATTCAATTAAAATTACAATTACAAATACAATTAAAATTTTAGAATTTTACATACAATTACATTTTACAATTTTACATAGAATTACATTTACAATTACAATTACAATTTTACAAATATTTTACATACAACTCAATTAAAATTACAATTACAAATACAATTACAATTAAAATTTTACATTAATAAATATTTTACATACAATTACAGTTAGAATTACAATTAGTACAAATACAAATACAATTTTACAATTTTACATACAATTAAAATTTAAATTACAATTACAATCACAACATAATATTTAATAGATATCATGGTCATTTAATATTAAATTAATTAATAAACATCATTACGATCATGATAACCATCGTACAAACATCATATTCAACTAATAAACACATTCAAACATCAAATTAACATTATATATTAACATCATCACAACACGAACATCAAATATACATATCAATATGTCAAGTAACTCATGTTATCACATATACACATCTATCTGCAAGCTAAACATTAAATGAACATATCTAACATGACCTAACAATATGCGCCACGTCATGATGATCACCAACATGAAAATTAAGTACAACTGCAACATGAACATAAAATACATGGACCATATCCATATATATATATATATATATATATATATATATATATAACTGAATAATGTTAAAAATATACAACTTTAATATAAATTTCATGGATCAAGCGCTGATGGTAGTATAACAACATCAATAGCAGTACAAGTGGATGCTTTCTCAGTAAAGCTGGGTGCAGCCTCGACAGTAGATGGTTGAGCCTGCTCATGATCATGATCACTAGTACTGATGGATGCATCCGCTGGTGGTAGTAAAACATCAATATGAGCAGTAGTAGTGGAGGTTTTCTCAGTCAATAGTGTAGCCTCTACAGTTGATGGTCCAGCCTACTCATGATCATGACTAGTACTAGTGGATGCTACAGGCTACTGACTGGACGTGGTTGATGGTCTAGCCTCATCTCCATGATGACTGTCAGATGCTGCCAGTGGATCCTCATGCTCATTAGGCGCACCGCGAGGTGAACGATCATGAGATGCATGTGATTAGTTGCTCGCGGACTGTCCATCATGTGTTGCAGCTTGACTATGCCTATAGCTACGGACAACCCTCAGTCGCGTAACAACTGTCGTAGCTCCTACGACATGCTGCATCAAGTTGTACATGTCACGCGGCATGCCTCTCTACATCTGTAACAACCTATCATCAGCATGTATGTCTATGTAATGAGCGGGCCTGACGCCCACATCAACAATCAATTCACAGAGTTGGTTGCTCAACTCCATCCTATATCTAGTCTCAGGTCGACCACGCCTAGAAAAAGGTGGCACCGGTGCACCATGAGCAGGAGCATGTCTCTTTGCTGCACCAGCCTCATCCTCATCATGATCATCCTCGGCATCAGGCATGTCCTAATCGTCATCATTGGAATCCACACTTGGATCATGTGGTGGACCCGGCATCTCCTCACCATCAAAAGAGCCAATGTCTGCAAAATATATACAAGTACACAATAGTAATTAGACAATTTCATTACAAAATTTAATAAAAACAAGTTAAAGAACATGTTAGAATAAATATAAATAAAACAGTAATATTACCTCTATCATCTAGCGGCTCATCAGCTGTGAAGAGGATGTTGGGAGAACCTCGCCAATCTAAGCCAGCATAAGGACATGGGATGATAATGAAGGGATGAAACCTGTCAACACTGGCTAGTAAGTCCAGTGAATCATGTGATATCCTGGCTGGAAACAAAGTGTCTCCCCTCTTGGGCATCATCTGCCCCCACATATGCATCCGGGCCTCAAACATCGGCCTACGAGGTTGTCGAACAAAACTAGGTCTCACCTCTGGAAACCTCTCAAAAAATAAACAAAACAACTCTAAAGAAAAAGGGAAGTTGGCTCTCCCTTATGCATGAGTATGACATCTATCTAAGGTCGTACAAAACTATCGCAAAAAAATGGTAAACCACCTAACAAGTCGTGGTTGATGTACTAAAGAGTCAACATAATATAAAATCGAGCAACTAATGCGTTTCCCATCACTGGTGTTTTGCGAAATGGTTTAAATGATAAGGGAGAGGCACTGCACGTCCTGTCTACCAAAATCACCTATACGTAACTAACCTCCAGGTAACTGAAACTCTGAAGGAGACAGTACATGTGCTCCAGTGTATCTCTGGGAGTAAACTAACTAACTTCCTGCTACACAACCAGCTGGCACGTCTGGGAATGAGGGAAAATCCACCCCTCTCCTTAAGATTCCTATAATAAAATAAATATTCTCATCAGTGGGTGTGTACCACTGGTCAGGACCAACCTGGAAAGCCTGTCGGTGAGCATTCCACCTATGGACAAGATATCTCAAAAACACACTATGGGCCTTTAGGGAAGTAGCCTCCTCATAGAACTTGAGGAGGCTTACCTCCCTAAGGATCCCCTGGGTATCTGCAGTAATAGGGTGAGGGTATGCATCTCTCTTCCTCTCTCGGGCCTCCCATTGGTGAATCATATCATACTGTTTAGCCTGTTGTTGCTGTTGTTCCTCCTCTTCTCTCTGAATCATTGCCATATTAAATTTTTTTTTTTATTAAAATAGACATGTATTTAGGAATATACATATATATATATTTTTGAAAAAAAAACAAACAGACAAGTCGATTAGCCATAAAAATAGTCACGCATCGATGGCGGTGCGTCTTAATAATGTATCGCACCGGTGCCGGTGCCCCGAATGGAATACAACGCGCCAGCTGCGGTGCATCTGTCTATTTTTCAAGCACCGTTACCTTTATCAAAGTTCAGAATAGCGGTGCGCTGACTGAAATATACGCCCTGGCACGTATAGTCGTGTCAGTGCACTGACTTCTGGAAAATTACATAGTCGATGGTGCGGTCTTTTACCTGGCCGCACCATTTACCCTCTCGGAATCTAGAATGTGGTGCGCTGACATACACCGGGGTGGATAATTCCGTCAACGCACCACATTGTGATTCCCGTGGTCAACGGTGCACCTGGATAAATGAGCGCACAGGATTTTATTTTATTTTTTTAGTTTAAAATTATTCGGTGCACCTTTCGGTACTACCCCAGAAACGGTGTGGATATGATTAGCACCGGTGGCGGTGCGGCCTATAAATTTTACAGGCAGCACCGCTATCCGGTGCGAGCCGAACAGCTCTGGCGCACCGTGCGACAAATTTTTATTTTTTCTTTTTTAATGGTTATTTTTAAGGTTATTTCAATTTCTAATCTGCTAAAAGCCTTAATTATGTAAAAAATAGAAAAATACCTGTACATTTCGTTGTCGAGGAGGCATATTGGCTGTAAAAATTGCAAAAGAAAACTTTCTCACCATTTTTAAAAATGCAAGCTGGAGATTGGTGGCCAATGCAGAACAAAAGTGCATGCAATGGGTGCAATGAGAGCACCAATGTCAGGCAGCTCAGACAAGGGGAAATGGCACCGGTGCTTGAGAGCTTTGGAGCACTGAGGAAGGTGAGAAATGGCTTTTTGGCCGTAAATGTTTTTTTATTTAACCCTGTTCTGGTGCGCGGGGTTTTATAGGTGCACCGGTACGCTTACCTACAACCACATCGGGCTGTGTCAAATTTGGTGCGTTGTTTATAATGCAACGGGGTAGTTCCCTAACACTGCACCAGGACGTTTCAGTTTTGGGGAGAAATTTTGATGATGCACCGGGGTGAAATATCCATAAAGCACCAGTGCGGAATAGTTGTAAAGCACTAGTTTTTTGGCCTTAATTTTTTTTTTGTGTAACGCTATTCCGGTGTGTGCGGTTTATAGGCACACCAGTGCTCTTGGATAAGAACGCACCGACGCATTTCTTTTTTGGCGTGGTGTTTTAAGATGCACCGATGTGGAAGTGTGGTGAAGCACCGGTGTGTTACAGTAATAGGACGCCCTGGAGGTGTGTGTACACCGTGTATGATGTCCGGTGTGACAATGTTTCATGCGCACTAGTGCATTCTATGGTAGGGTGCGCACCAGTAATTGAGAGCTCAGGAGCACTGGAAAACTGAAAAATCCAGGTTTTTTGCGGTAATTTTTTTTTATTTAACCCTTTACCGGTGCACGTAATTTATAGGCGCAAAGGTTTTATTTCTTACAAACGCACTGGTTGGTTTATTTTTTGGTGGGATGTATTATGATGCATCAGTGCAGTTTCTTTCTACCGCACTGAGTGGTTTTGGTTTTGGCGCGGTGTTTTATAATGCACCGGCATGGAAGAGTTGTGACGCATCGGTGCTATAGAATAATACGACACACCGGGCATGTGCGTACAGAGTGCACGGTGTCTAGTGTGCCAATGTTTTGGTCCACACCGGTGCTTTCTCGGTTCAAAAGCACCGGGGCGACGTTTAATGATAAGCGCACCGAGAGGAAAACATCCGCAAAACCCTCCGGCCGCCAACCTCCTCTATTAACCTCAGCTAGAAACGGATATATGGGGTATTTTTCTATGGGGTTCCTCAAAAACATTTGCTAGAGGGTATTTTCCTTGTAGTGTGTTGATAGTGTTGTACCTACCAACATTCAAGGGGGTCTCCCTAATATGCAGTCCCAATTAGACCTCATACCATTTGGGATAGGAGCCCCATTCGGAATACGACCCATTTTTTGTTTACTTAAATATATTCATTGCCTTTCCCTTTCAGAAAGAGAGAGAGTCGCATATGTGCCTTTGAAAAGCAAGAAATTGTGCATGGTGTATGTTTAGTTGCAGGTGAATCAAGGTTCTTCTACTATAGAGCGGGGGAAGTGAGCCTCTAAGAGAGACGTAATATTACCACCCTAATAAAGACACACATAAACAAGAATGTTTTGTCTAACATCCAGCGGAATAATCCACAAATATGTGGTGATTGTTACAACCATTACAACACATTATCAATAGAATTAGTACTAAAATAACCAAAATAGTTTAACTACCTTAGTACTAGTGAAAGGAAACATGAATCATAAAAATTCACAGAATAGTCTTACAAAGATTCATAATCCATGTATGAAAACGTGTTGGCCATGAGGCTTCAAAATATTAAGTAAAATTCCCAAGATGCATGAATATAATGAACATCACCTGCTCCAATAGTGGAGCATTGGAGCCATTAATTGCTCCCCAAAAGTACTAACTTATCTCTCTTATGCCTTATGGGAGAAGCTAAGGTTAAAATTCCTTTACATGAGAAATGAGGATATATTTATAACTTTACGAGTGACCTTTCATATCCTCATGCTTCTTAACTTTTTAACTTATAGTGACCTTTGGACCTCTACAACCTTTGAAGTTCCAAATGAATTTTGGAATTACATATGAATTTTGGTATTACATGTCCTTTGGAATTCCATGAGTTTTGAGTTCACACATGACTCTTGGACTTATACTTGTTTTCCTTTACAATGATTACAATATTAGATATTGACTTCCACATCATCACATGATGAAAATAGGCATGTCGCTATCTTGGATGACTAGGACTGACAGTGACTGATGACATGGATCTCCTTCAGTGGTGAGATAGCTTCCATTGTATCTGTTCTTTGTTCATCTTCTGATCATAATGATTCCACCCTCCAAAGGATCTTCAATCTTGGAGTCTTTAGGGTGATTCGATCAACAAGTTAAAGGTGTGTACTTGGTTCTTTTCGTGATTCCTTTATTTTTCCATTTTTCCCAATATTCCTTGTGTGTCCTTTCCATGAGGTCCCTAGAATACCTATTTCTGAAATCACTCATGATGAGAAACTATCAGTTTGAAAATATCCACTCTACATTGTTTTATGTATATTTTCTTATCTATGCCTTTACGTTGTGCTTAAAATGGTCAAAGAAGCTTCAAGGCACAAGGGTGCACTATGAAAGGCTGATGTACTACGGAGGAGGAGATTTAAGGCTTCAACATGCGCCCAAAGGAAGAAAGCAGTCAAGGTAGGGCACATGTCACAAGTCCGAAGGATGAAGGGGAAGGATTTAGGCTTCCCAAGTGTGTTATGTGCTTAAGGGAGAGAGGGAGGACACAAGGTGCACTCATGAAGGCTTAAGGCTAAGGCTTCGTGCCTTCGGGGTGTACTCATGCGCTAAATAGGCCTCAAGAAGGGCGCAAAGCACATTCTTGAAAGCTGAAGGATGAGGATTTGTACCTTCGGGGTGTGTTAGTGTGTTCAAGAAGTTTAGGAGGGGGCATGATGCATAGGGGAAGGTTGAAGTGTAGAAATTATATGCACTAAGAATGCATATGTCCAAGATCCACCTGATCTCACACTATTTAACTTTATGCAAGATACTGAATCTATTCCACTTGTTAATCTTTTGTGGAAAAATTAATTGCACACACATGTGAAGCATAAAAAAAAATCATTAATCGCACATAACACAATTTTTAACCGGGAAAGCCTGAAGCTGAAAACCCCAACTATATATTATGTAACATGGAGATCATATGACAATCTCATACAAGCATGCAAAGCTTATCACAAGCTCTCAGTATAGTACAATTTTCATACACTAATTAGGCCTAATCTTGCAAATCCATGCACTGATCTTTGCCACCTGCTAGCCTTCCTCCATTGCACAATATCTGATGAAGAATAACACTGAATGAATTTGAATTACTCCATCCTCGACTGTACAATCCTCATTGGCATCTCCACTGAGTGTGTGATGCAATCAATGCATCACTATAGTCATAACAGATAGTCTATCTTGCCCTTTCACCTATCTCTCCACTGGTCTCTACTGAAACTGCCATGCATTGTAGTTAATTGATGTATTCTTCAGTTGATTAATGATTTATTATTTATGAATTAATTAACTAATTAATTCACTCCACTCTCACTAGTGTATCAATCAATTAGACTAGATACAACTAGCTCAACTGAGTCTAACTGAGTTAAACTGAATACAACTCCATAAATACTTCTTCCAACTATGTCATAACTGTGCCACTTGAGTTCTAACTGAGTCCTCCATGAAATAGCTCTAGTAAACCCTCAGGAATAGTGTAATTCCTTCTGTCAGCTGATGTGCCACATCTGTGCACTGAATTGAAGTGATCCAAGAAAATAAGTGGCTATTTAGAGTCTGATTATTATTAAGAGCTAATAATAATCGACATGCATCTATTTTTAGATTGACAATCTATAAATAGACTTCACCCAATATTCTAAAAATAGAATTTCATCTATTTTTCCAACTTGACCAACCATCCACAAATAGCATCCTGTAAATTCTGAAATATGATCATCATGTCTAAAAATAGACATAGTCTAAAAATAGACTTGTGCCAAAAATAGGCTGCGGGCCCACTTAGTGAAGGCGACTCTTTTCACTAAGCTCATAATTTTGTTGAATCTTAACACTCCCTCTCAACAATATAGGGATTATTCTTCACCCCAATCCTACCTCTATGGTATTCGAATTTGCTCCTGGTGAGCACCTTCATCAGAATATCTACATCCTGATCCTCTGTAGGAATGTACTGAAGCAACATGATCTTCTCTTGCACACAATATCTAATATGATGATATTGGATATCAATATGTTTAGATCTATCATGAAACACGGGATTAACCGAGAGTTTAATGCAACTCTGATTATCACAATGAATCACCGTGGGATCTAAATGTGAACCGAACAAACGAACTAGAATCTTCCTCATCCAGATAGCCTCACATGCAGCTAAACTTGCTGCCATTTATTCTGCTTCTGCTAAACTGAGAGCCACAGATCTTTGTTTCCTGCTGCACCAAGAAACTGTTGTAGACCCGATACTAAAAATCCCTCCTGATGTGCTCTTTCTGTCTGTTGGGCTTCCTGCCCAATCTGCGTCCATGAAGCCATGCAACTTCACCTCATCCGTTTGTCTGTACAATAAACCATACTCAGATGTGCCCCTGAGATATCTCAAGACATGCTTGCTCACCTTCCAAAAGAGCTTGGTAGGCTTAACCATCGCTTGTGAAATCTGGTTTACCGCATAACATATGTCCGGTCTTGTATTGAATAAATACATGAGCGAACCCACCACCTGTTGATAAACAGTGGCATCCACTACCTATGTCGATGTAGCATCCTCTTTCTTCCAATTTCCTGGAAGAGGAGTATCGATACTCTTGCAGCCTTGCATGTGAAACTTCTCCAGTATCTCCTGGGCATACTTACCTTGAGACACAAACAGTTCACCTTCCCGCTGCCATATTTCCAATTCAAGGAAATAATGAAGGAGGCCTAAATCGTTCATCTCAAACTCCTTTGCAAGATCTGCCTTGCATGAGTGTATCAACTGCTCATCACCTTTTAGTATCAAATCATCAACATAAAGTACAATGATTAAAAGCTTACCCTCAACCACAATCTGGTACAATTTTGCATCCGCCTCCCTCTTGGTGAAGCCAAGTCCAATGAAATAGCTGTCGAGCTGAGTGTACCAAGCACGGGGTGCTTGTTTCAGCCCATACAACACTTTTTTGAGCCTGCACACATGCAACTTGCTGCTAAAGATCTCAAATCCTTAAGGTTGCTCAATGTAAACCTCTTCCTCAATGATCCCATTAAGGAACATAGTCTTCACATCCATCTGATGAATGTGCCAACCCATTTGCACTGAGAGAGCAAGGATGGTCCATATGGAAGAATACCTTGCGACAGGTGCAAAGGTTTCTTCATAGTCAATCCCCTCAATCTGTGAGAAGCCCCAAGCAACAAATCTTGCCTTATACTTCTTGACACTCCCATCAGCAACTTTCTTTACCTTGTATATCCATCTTGATCCTACAACTGATTTTCCCACTGGCCTTGAAACAATCTCCCAAGCACTGTTTCTGACAATGGAGTCATACTCCTCCACCATGGCATCTACCCATGTGGGCTCCTGTGTTGCTTCTTCAAAAGAAGATGACTCTATCACAATACACTTGCTCATAAGAGCCATGTATCCAGTATATCGGTTAGGTGACTGTCTCTGTCTGCGCTGTGATGTAGGGACTCCTACATTCTGTGCCGCATCCACCTTCAGTCTCTCAACTTCTGTGGTACGCTTCCTACCTTGTCTAATGTTTGGTTCTGGATGAGTGGACTCCTCCACTCCATGAATCTCCTCCTGTGGCTGATCCACATCCAGAGGCTCATCTTTGGGAACAAGAAGTTCCTCCTCCTCATGCAAGTGTAGCTCCCTCTCAAGCGACAACTTCATGGCTTTCACCTCATTGAATTTTATATCCCGTCGCATAACAGTCATCCCACTATTCGGAAAATACACACGATAGTTGTGGGGTGTTTCTGTGTACGCCACAAATATCCCAACTTCTGCAGTCGGCTCCAACTTCTTCCTGGCATCCTTCGTCACATGAATGTAAACAGGTGAGCCAAAAATCTTCAAATGAGAAATATCAGGCTTCTTACCAGTAAAATCTTCCTCGGGTGTACTCATGCCAAGTACTCTATGAGGACAATGGTTTTGCACATAAACCATAGTGTTGCATTCTTCCACCCACAAGTGCAACGGTAGGCCCTGATCATGCAGCATCGCTCGTGCAATACCCGCGATTGTTCTGTTCTTTCTCTCCACGACCCCATTTTGCTGTGGGTTATGAGGCGCTATGAGTTCTCTTTGAATTACTTATTTTCTACAGAAGTCTTTGAATTCGCCCGAGATGTATTCACTACCATTATCGCTCCTTAGAGCTTTCACCTACTTCCCCGACTCCTTCTCCACCAATGCCTTGAACTCACAGAACTTTGAGAACATTTCAATCTTATTCTTCATGAATAAGATCCAGCATCTATGAGAATAATCATCAACAAATATCACATAATACCTGTGTCTTGCTGTTGAAGCAACCGAGAATGGTCCACATACATCTGTGTGAATTCTCTCCAGGATCACCGAATCATGGTTCTCCTTCTCATTTAAGGTGGTCTTCACAAAATTACCCATTGTACATCCTTTGCACTGATATGACTGCGCAAGAGTACCCTTGGGAAGTCCAGTAGAAATTTGCTACAAAATTTTCAAAGTACCATGGTGAATATGGCCCAATCTCCTATGCCATAACTCGCCCTCATCCCGGCTCACCACTTCTTCTGCTTTGCCCACCATTGCAGCATAGCCATCTACCTCTAGCTTGTATATATTCTTAATTTGAACCCCTATCTTCCTGGTTCGACCCATTATTTTATGTCGAAGGAAGGATTTTCCCTCACTGAAAACAACATCATAACCCCTGTCTTCCAGCATTGCAACTGAGACCAAGTTCTTCTTCAGACCTGGAACATGCATGAAATTCTTCAACAAGAATGGATTACCGGACTCCCTCTCAAAGGTAATGGTCCCAATTCCAGTCGCACTACACTGACCATCGTCGCTCATCTCTATATGCATCTGGAGGTCCTTCTCCTCCAAGTCACTAAACAACTCTTTGTCTCCTGTCATATGGAAAGACACACCACTGTCAAGATACCACACCGATCCCATGCAGCTTGAAACCAAGCATGCGATCAAGGAAAAATCCAGCTCAAATTGCGAGGCTAAGGCCTCTCTAGCTGTAGATCCAACAACCTGCTTATTCTTATTCTTCTGTGGACAGTTAGTGGTGAAATGTCGATGATCGTGACAGTGAAAACACTTCACTGTGGACAAGTCCTGCTTCTTGCCTTTTGCACCGGATTTAGAAGGATTTTTCTTCCCCTTCACTTTCCTTGCTTTGGCAACCAAAGCGCAATTCTCTTCATCTTCATTCTTTGATAAAGATCCATCCCTCGTACCCCGCCTTATCTCCTCCTACACAAGATCCGACCAAAGTCGCTCCCATCCCGACAGTTTCTCCCGTCCATTGACAGAGTCTTCGTAGCTATGCCAACTCTTCGAAAGCCCAAGGAGAGCCAAGCTCACAAATTATTCTTCATCAACAGTAACCCCCACACTTCCCAGCTCATCCTTGCAGTGGACAAACTTCGTGAGGTATTTTGGAATATTGTCGTCTTTCTCCATTTTTATTTTTCTGAGCTTGTCTTTAAGCGCCAACTTCCTCTGGTCACTTCTGCTTTGGAACAAGTCTTCAAAGCCTTCCACATTAAGAATTGAGTGGATTTCCCATGAAGGATGGACACAATATGGTCCTTCACACCTTCCAATAGAATCCTCCTCGTCTTTGCAGTCTTCTTTTTCCATGCATCAAGTAATGCAGCATCGCTAGATCCCGGCTTAGGAACATCGCTATCGATGAACACCTTCAGCCCATTATCCTCCAGCACTGCCTCCATCCTATCATTCCAAGCTATGTAATTCGAGCTCCCATCAAGGGCATACTCCAATCTCAACCCATTGAAATACATTTCAATGTATACTCAATTTCTACACCAAGTATCTTCTGTAGAAAATTCAAATTGTCCACCAACAGAAACTCACTTCACAATTGCAATCTTCAATCAACAATGCTCCAATACCATGTAGAAATTATATGCACTAAGCATGCATATTTCCAAGATTCACCTGATCTCACACTATTTAACTTTATGAAAGATATTGAATCTATTCCACTTGTTAATCTTTTGCGGAAAAATTAATTGCACACACATGTGAAGCATAAACAAAAATTATCAATCGCACATAACACAGTTTTTAACCAGGAAAGCCTGAAGCTGAAAACCCTAACTATATATTATGTAACATGGAGATCATATGAAAATCTCATACAAGCATACAAAGCTTATCAAAAGCTCTCAGTATAGTATAATCGTCATACACTAATCAGGCCTAATCTTGCAAATCCGTGCACCGATCTTTGCTACCTGCTAGCCTACCTCCACTGCGTAATATATGATGAAGAATAGCACTGAATGAATTCGAATTACTCCATCCTTGACTGCGCAATCCTCATTGGCATCTCCACTGAGTGTTTGATGCAATCAATGCATCACTATAGTCACGACAGGTAGTCTATCTTTCCCTTTCACCTATCTCTCCACTGGTCTCTACTGAAACTGCCATGCACTGTAGTTAACTGATGTATTCTTCAGTTGATTAATGAGTTATGATTTATGAATTAATTAAATAATTAATTCACTCCACTCTCACTAGTGTATCAATCAGTTAGACTAGATACAACTAGTTCAACTGAGTCTAACTGAGTTAAATTGAATACAACTCCATAACTACTTCTTCCAACTGTGTCATAACTCTGCCACTTGAGTTCTAACTGATTCCTCCATGCAATAGCTCCAGTAAACCCCCAGGAATAGCGTAATCCTTCTGTCAGCTGATGTGCCACATCTGTGCACTGAACTGAAGTGCTCCAAGAGAATAAGTTGTTTTTTAGAGTCTGATTATTATTAAGAGCTAATAATAATCGACATGCATCTATTTTTAGATTGACGATCTATAAATAGACTTCGCCCAATATTCTAAAAATAGAATTTCATCTATTTTTTCAACTTGACCAACCATCCACAAATAGCATCCTGCAACTTCTGAAATATGATCATCATGTCTAAAAATAGATATAGTCTAAAAATAGACTTGTGCCGAAAATAGCCTGCGGGCCCACTTAGTGAAGGCGACTCTTTTCACTAAGCTCATCATCTTGTTGAATCTCAACATGAAGGAATGAGCTTAAAGTCTTTGGGGTGAACCAATGTGATCAAGGAGGGCACACTTCTTCAAGTCGAAGGAGTGCACTCAAGGACGACGCACTTCTTCGAGTCAAATGAGTGTGATCAAGGAAAGCTTAGTCATTTTGGAGAGCATAGTTTGAAACAAGGAAGCAGATTCATGCTTTTGGAGTTCTCCCACCTCTCTAGAATGACGGAAGGTGCACTTCATAACAGTTAAGGATCTCCCATCAAGCCTTTAGAGTCTAAGTCTGGATGATTGGTCCAGGGGTGAGAAAGAGATTTTTAGACATAAAAGAATACTTGACACATACTAACTGATTAAGAACACTTAGACAAGCTTGATCAGCAATGAATATACATCAAAACACCACTACATGCACACTCCCTAAGTACAAACAGTGAAGTGTGTGTGAGTGATCAGGAGTTCATAAATTTTTCTCAAAATTGAAAGTTACAGGATTGGGTTGAAACTAGGATGGTTGTGTAGATCGCGTCTAGCTGATTTTGGTGTTGTGAACGGTTCCAAAAACTAATGCCGTATGAGAGAGATATCGCATTCTGATCGATTTCCAAAATAGCTAAATTTTTTGACAGTGTTGACTAGTGTTATGACTCAAAAAAATGAAGCATCATTTGACAAAGTCATATAGGTTCATGTGTCAAAGGTAGGGTTGTAGTGTTCATTTTTCATTTCTTGGTCAAGGAATTTTTTTTATTTTTCTTATTAAGCTTACCCTAAGGTCTAAACCCACTCACTTTCAAATCCCCTCATGTCACATCACTCATAATTTTGACATTTTTCATTTCCCAAGGTTTTAGTACCAAAATGGTCATTTTAGCCAAGAAACCACAGTTTTGTAGCAAAATACACTGAGAAATTTCACTTTTCTCTACGAAACAATTGATAATTTCATAGTGAAAACACCCAAAAATACACTAAGAATGCTATGAAAGTGAGGTTTCCGGTCTGTCATGTCAAACTAGCTATTAGGTGTCAGAAAATAATTTGAAAAGGTTAAGTTAGATACCATTTGAGTCAGTTAGGGTAAAGATCAAGGTACATGGTCAGAGTTGAAGTCATCATCACCATTTTAGGCATGTATGAGTCATCATTGTGTTATGATTGGGCATCAAACTTCAAAATATTTCCAAATTAAGTCATTTCTCATTCTTCATTCCTTCTTTGCGTGATTTTGAGCTCTGGAGAGAAATTCACTAAGCCAAAGCCATGCTTGGTATTTTCAAAGGTTGCAGATATCAGTGATCAAGTGAGGTAGAGAATTATCAAGCGAGGTAGAAAATTATCAAGCGAGGTAGAAAAGACACTAAAGAAACTATGGCTAAAAAAAGAAATAAAAATAAGGGTGGACAATGTCTAAGATATGAGCCATCAGATATGAATCTGATCAATGAAGACCCAACATCTGTAGAAGTCTTCAGAAGGAAAATATGTTTATAGGTTTGTGAAAGACTACAAGGCTACCATGTATAGGTTTCAAAAGAATTTTCTCTAAATTTTAGTAGGGATGTTGAATCTTACCATTACACCAGAGGTCATTATAGCAGCAACATGATTCCAAGGGGACAATAGAAATGGTTCAAAGGGTTCAAATTCAACATGGAGGAGTGCAAAGAGTTTATCAAGCCAGAAAACAGTGAAATGCGCCTTACAAATGCCATTCCAAGGAGCTGCATGAATGATAACTACTCAAAGTTGTTGCTTATCACCCATAAATATTTCAGTTGTGAAGGGAGATACCATAAAGTCTATTCTTACCATTTCAAGCTTCTCCTACACTTTTCTGGTAAGATATCTCTTGATATTCCTTTCTATTTACACAGAAGTTTAGAAAAAATGGAAGATAAGGTCCAAGAAAAATTTGAAGGAAGTGAAACTTCATTGTTTCATCATGGTTTAATAAAATTGTTGGTTTTAGATGAGCTCCAAAGACTAGGTAGAGACTAGTCATCTTTCTTATTTTTTAGTGGTTTTGAATTGGATACCCTTTATCCTACAAGAACACCTAAACCTAGGGCTATCCCATCACCTTTAGTGGTAGAACCAAGTGAACCAGCAAGAGTAGAGCAAAGTGAACCAGTCATGATGGAAATAGAGAAATTGTAGAGTTTTGATACACCCAATGTCACACCTGCAAAACAAAAATCAAAAGTGATCAAACCTGTAAAACAAAAACAAGCTGTGAGCAAACAAGGAAGCAAAAGGATTACGAGTCAAACAGTGGATTTAGAAGACAAAACAATGGTTTTAGAAGAAAGAACAATAGCTAAAGGAAATTTAGAAGACATACTACATTCCATTGATATTAAAGAGACTCCTATATTCCAAGCTGAGGATATAGAGGAAGGTGGACAGAAACTTAAGAAAGCTAAATTTACAAAGAAGCTAGAGTTTGAAGGTGAAGATGCAGGTATTATGTTACAAGCAAGAAAGCCCATGACAAGGCATGCTAGAAAACGTTTGGAGAGTAGCAAAGAAGTTCATCCAGTTACTGATACTGTCAAGCCACCACAAGAAATTATTGATCTTTCATCTCCTACAGAAAAAGATACAGTCCACAATCCAAAGAAAGGAAAATAAAAAGTAATTGAAAAAATAGAGTTTGAACACCTTGAAGAACAATTAAGGTTATCTAACCATGATATTGTAGTTATGAAGAAGGAATCAAGGAAACACAATGTCCAAAAGGTTCAATTTGAAAAGATGAAAGAGGTTTGGGAAGAGCAGGTTGACAGTTTTTCCAAGACCTTAGATAATACACAACAGTTAATAAAATGGACCATGCCATTGAGGAAAGAGGTGAAACATGTTAGGAGAATGAAAATTCACTTAAAATATACCAACAAGAATCTGAAGGATTAGGTTAAAGACCTCCAAGAATAGCTAGAGCTAATCCATGAGAAGTTGGAGAAGAAAGGTCTAAAAATGACAATGGTTGAGTAGCCAATAGCTAAACTCATCATCAATGAGGAAGAAACACCTCAAGACTCCTAGTTTGAGCTGGTTTATGTTTTTGAAGGTAAATGGCATGTTGGAAACAATTTTTTTACTATTTGAAGACACATTTTTAAAGCTAGACAAAAATCTGGAAATAACACACTTTTCAGCAGTTTCGTAGCGTTTCCTAGGCTTGAAGCCAGGAAAATACTACGAAACCTCTGTAGATTTATTTTTGCGTTTTGAACCATTTTTGGGAGCTTCCAAGAGGAGGAAATCACATGCAGGATATATCAAGACATGAGGAATACAATGCAGAAGGAAAGAATCAGAAAAGTTGATGGCAAAGGGCATTTTTGTAATGCTACAAAAGTACGCTACGAAACTGTCATACTTTCGTAGCGTGTTGTTTTGAAGCTTTATGAACAGGTTTTTGTGCAGTTTTGGATAGGTGGATACTTTCAAATATTCAAATGACTATGTTAGCAGTTATCTAAGACTTGAAGAGTAGCAGATGAAGACAACTCATTAGCCAAACCATGCGTTGAAGATAAGGACTAGTTTTCCTAAAAAGCAGGGTTTGTTTCCAGATTTAGAGGAGGCTAATTAAGATGTCATGTAGTGATAAGTTCCATCACACCCTATTCGAACATGTCAAGGAATAGTTGTCAAATATGTAACTAATATTAGGAGATAAAGTAGTTGATGTAATAATGAACAATTTGAGTCCTATTAGGAAAAGGACTATCAAATAGAATAACTGTCTTTTTCTCATTAAAGTAGATGTTTTCTTATTATGCAAGGTGTGATTAGGAAAAGTTCAATGAATCTAGCCAGGAGGTAGATCATCTCATCATGTAACAAGTCTATTAAAGGGTAGGTATTCGAATTTGTAAAGGGTTGGAGACTTTTTGGCAATACTGCAGCTTTATGTAAATTGAGTGTTTTCTGTAATACAGAGAAATTTTACTTGACCAACCTGAGATTCTCATGGATTTTTTAGTGCTTACTTGATCTATATTTTCTATGTGTACCATTTGTAGTGGTTTTCATATTTAATACTTAGAATTCATTCATGTAATTCTCGCACTTCCTTTATAGATGAATTGATTGTGTTATTTCATATTTTCATGTGTGCTTTACCTCTGCTAAAAACTCTTACCTGCCTTAGCTTCCATGTCAAGTGAAATTATTACTAAATCACTGAATTTTTTGACTCCATAAGCCAAATGATTGTATAATTATACTATTTTCAACCTATACACATCACAATCAAGTTGTTTTCCAATTAGAGTTAGCCATCTAGATTCATATTTATTCAATATCATTAAACCCTTTGAGAAAGCCCTCTCAGACTGAAGAGGGTAAACTTCAGTTACAAGTTGGTATGAAATAGTTACATGAAGTTGTCTGATTAGCATCCTATTAGGTGCAATTTTGTGATAACAACTAGGATGCCCAGTCAACATGGAGGATGCATAGTAAAAAAAAAGGAATATTTATAAGAATATTCCTTTTCTCACAGCCAGTCAGAGGCTGAAAAGTGGTGCATTGTGATTTTTTCAGGGTTGTACGTTGTATTTTTGGTGGATCAATTCTAGGGTGACACGTGGCCAGCCCTGAGGTCGCCAAGTGTCCCCAAGATGTTAGTGTAAAATTTTATGAGGTCCACCGAGTTCGACCCTGTGATCTCTGGCCTACACACATAGACCTCCACAAACCGCGCTACAATGTTTCTTAACATCTATAGGCTAAGGATTATATTTAAAGTTTAATAATTCATCGTTTGGGAGTTGGGACCACCGATGGTCCCAACTTGCCGGTGGTCCATGGAATACGGTCACACTGCAACATACAAATTTAAACACCGACGATTAATGTTCTGAAGTCTCCGTAACACTTATCGAAATCGTTTCATATACACCTTGTTACATGTGACTTTCACATTAAATATCCCCGCGTGGTTAGGTTAACTCCGATTTAAACTCCAGTTCACACAATTGTTACCACGGTTCTAGCATATGGTTCTGCTGACCATTACGGTCAAGCAGGGTTTCGGGGTTCGCATGTGGCCACCCCTACCCTTAACATTAACTTATACAGTTTGCGTTGGCGGGAATATATAGTGCGCTCCTATTTTTTTAGGTTTTGGCCAAATTTAACTCCATTTACGTGGAGTTCCCCACAATTAGTGGATTTTTTCTAGGAGTTACTGGGAAAATGACTTGGAGGCTTAATTTTCACACATTTTGAGTGAATGAAGAGTCAATCTAGACTAATTGGAGAATTCTGGAGCCATTGGTGTAGATAAAACAACCATTAGAGGCCTATAAACACATGTATTTGCAATTTTTTAAGCATAATGAAAGATGGACATGCCATTGGGAGCTGGACTAGCAGATGTAGCCTAGGAGGGGTGAACTGTTTCATCATGCCTACTGTGTAAATGTTATGTGCGACTTTATTTCTCTGTTATACACTGATGTTCAATGTTATTTTCTCTTATTTCGTGCTTCTAATTCACTTAAATAATCTATATTTCATGGTTAAAATCCTCAACCCTTAAGAAAAATATCGAGACAAGTATGCACATGTTTTATAACTGAAAATACATTTAGCACAACAAAATAATATAGTCCTTTTAGATCATGTTGGTATCAGAGCTAGAGTTTATTCTCTGGTGTTGTTTTGTGAAAATATTTGTTTAACTATTTGTAAGAGTTAGATTCTTACTAGGCTCAAGCTCAAGAGAGGAGAAGGCACTTTGGTGGAAGCAAGAGGGTCTCAAAGTGAGCCACAACAAAGGAGAGCAATATTGCCACAATCTCCACCACCTAGTTTAGCTCCTAAGGAAGCAGAAGTAGCATTAACCATGCCTCCAGAGGAAGAAGAAATTCATGAATAAGTGGATCCGAAAGAGGAAGAAAGAGTGTTCAGGAAATAATTCCTTGACATGACTGAGATGGTTAGAATCCTTTATCAAGAAAGGAATGAGAAATTGGAAGGAGAAGGATCGAAACTTCAGAAGGAAGGACAGGGATCATCAGGAGGTCACAATGATGAAGATAAGTCAAATAATGGAAATGGAGGAAATGAAGGAAGTGGAAAGGCACCATCGCCACCCTCATCATCATCATCCTCTACTTCATCTTCAGTACATCAACCACACAAGTCAAAGAACACAGGTAAAAGTAATATTTTAAAACTTGATGTTAAGTTTGAATTGCCAATGTTTAATGGTGAAGTAAATGTAGAAAAGTTTGATAATTGGATTATGCAATTGGATCTCTATCTGAGAATCCATAACCTTCAAGATGATGATACCAGAATCTAGTTAGCTTCATTGAGAATGGAAGGTGCAACACTTGTTTGGTGGGAAGTCAAGACAAAGGAGGAGATCAAGAAGCATGGTAAGATTGTTTTATCATGGACTAATTTCATTAATGCAATAAAACAACAGTTTTATCCATTAGCTCATATGAAAAAAGCCATAATGAACTGGAAAAGCTTTAGACAATTGAAAGGACAGAATGTGCAAGAATACACCCAATAATTTAGGAGAAGAGGTCTCTTATTAGGGGTAGATTTGCAGAGTCAAGATATTTTGCTCAAGTACATAGGAGGCTTACATATCTACCTTAAACATACTATTCTCATTTTAACCCCACATGTCTAGATGAAGTATGTGTTCAGGAACCACATCTATAAGCTAGAGGGAAAAAAATTTCTGAAGAGGGTAGAAAGAAACCTTTTAAGGGTAAAAAAAAAAATAATACCTCAAAAGGTAAAAGAAAAAATAATGCATCTGTTAAGAAAGAGGGAGAAAATTTGGTTTGTAAACATTTTTCAAAATAATACCATGATGAAAATCATTGTTGGAAATTACATCTTGAAAAGAAGCCTAAACACTACAACAACAAAGGAAAACAAAAAACTACAGCTACAACTCAACATGATTTAGGAGAGGATTCAGGTGATGAATCAAAAATTACAGCCATGGGATTGAAGAACATGAAGGGGGAAGAAATTGAAACTAAATTCATTACTAGTACATCAAACTGTCACATACATGCTCCAAATGAAGAAGAAAGAATTGAACTGTTTCATGTGAGGGTCATATCCAAACATACGAAGATTGACACATTGTTTGATAGTGGGTCACAAGAAAAATTAATCTCTGAAGACTTGGTCAAGAAAATTAATCTTCAGACCATACCACATCCAAAACCATATCCACTTTGTTGGATTTGTAAGGATGCAAATTTATAGGTTTCAAAGAAGTGTATATTGTGTTCTGCAATAACTGCACTTTTTTTTTGACACAGTTGAATTAGATGTGGTTCCACTTGGCATAACGTGTATTGTGTTGGGGAGTCCTTACTTGTATGACAGGAAAGTGATCTTCCATCACCATGAGAAAAAATACCATTTATTCAAATATGGAAATGAGTACATTGTTAGAGCACATCGCAAGAAGACAAACATTGCTATGGAAAATGTTGGACAGATGAAGAGGCTGGTAAATTCAAGTAAGAATTTTGTTCTTCTAATGATTAAGCCTAAAGCTAATGTTAATCATGAATCATTTGAGGGTTGTGATCCTAAGTTGAAATTAGATTTATATGATGTAGTTTATGCATATCAGGAGATGTTTTAGGAGCCAACAAGATTGCCTCCAAAAAGGGATATTCAACATGAGATTCAATTGCAGCAAGATTGTCCTCTTCCAAACATCAGAATTTATCATATGTCGATAATGGAGAATGCTGAAATAAAGAGAAAAATCAAGGGGATTCTAGACAAAGGAATCATAAGGCCAAGCACTTTTCCATGCGGTTCACCCATAGTCTTGATTCCAAAGAAATATGGGACTTGGCACATGTGTGTAGACTTCAGAGATTTGAAGAAGATAACGGTAAAGAATCGATACCCACTCCCAAGGATAGATGATTTGCTTGATCAGCTGAAAGAAGAAAAGTTTTACACTAAGTTAGATTTACGAAATGGATATCATCGTGTAAGAATTGCAGAAAGTGATGTATGGAAAACTGCATTCAAAACCAAACAAGGACTCTTTGAGTGGTTAGTAATGCCATTTGGTTTCTATAATGCACCGAAAACTTTCGTGCGTGTTATGGATAGTGTTTTGCGCCCATTCCTTGATGAATTTGTGATTGTGTATTTAGATGACATATTTATTTTCAGCAAAACAAGAGAATACCATTTCTTGCATGTGAAAAGAGTGCTTGATGTTTTGAAGAAAGAGAAATGGTTTCTTAACATGTCAAAGTGTGAGTTTGGAAAGACTTATTTGGTTTATTTGGGACACATTGTAGGAGGAGGCGAGTTGAGAATTTATCCTTCTAAAGTGGAAGCCATTGTGAATTGGCCCACACGCAAAATAGTAACCGAGGTAAGAAGTTTCTTAGGTGCAACTCAGTATTGGAGAAAGTTTATTGCTAACTTTTCTACCATCGCAGCTCCTATGCATGTAGTGACAAGTGTGAAGAAAGGTTTCCAATGGGCATGTAAAAAACAAAAAGCTTTCGAAGCTTTAAAAGAAAAGATCAATTCAGCTCCAATTCTTGCATTTCCAAATTTGAGACAACCATTCGAGATACAAACTGATGCTAGTGATTATGCCATGGGCGTAGCTATTTTGCAGCATGGTAAGCCTATTGGTTTTCATTCTGAAACATTCAATGGTGTTGTAACTAATTATCCTACATATGACAAGAACTGTATGCATTGGTACAAAGCATCAAGAAGTGGAAACACTACTTGATGGGTAAAGAGACGATTGTACATACCGATCACCAACCATTACAGTACTTGCAGTCGCAAACAAAATTGCAACAATCAAGACATTTGAGGTGGATTAGATTTCTTCAACGGTTTCACTTGGTTATAAGGTACAAGAAAGGTATTTTCAATAAAGTTGTTGATAAGATTTCAAGACCGATTATTACTGCATCTACTTTACTCATAAATGATTCTATTGTACATTAGAGTAACATAGAACAATATGCACATAATGTTGATTTCCAAGATGTGTATGCTATTTTGAGTGAAGAGAATCAAGTTGAAGAAAATGATTATCACATGCATAACAATTTGCTGTTTCATTTGGGAAAGTTTTGTATACCACAAGGAGAGAGGCTAAGTGTCATGAGAGAAGCTCATTCATCTCTTATTGCTGGACACTTTTGGGTAAGAAAAAAAGTGGCGCATCTACAGAGATATTGCTATTGGCCTCACATGATAGATAGGTTGTCGCGTTTTATAAGAGGTTGTTCTATGTGTGCAACAAGCAAGCCTAGCAATAGGAATATTGGGTTGTACATGCCACTACCAGTACCATCAAGGCCATGGGAGAGTGTCTCCATGGACTTTGTTGGAGCTCTACCTATGCCTAGAAAACAACATGATTATCTTTATGTAGTTGTGGATATATTTAGTAAAATGTGTATACTCATGCCATGTAAGAAAACCATTACTCTTGAACAAACTACTGAAATTTATTTTCAACATGTATGGGTTCATTATGGATTGCCTACTTCTATTGTTAGTGACAGGGATTCGAGGTTCATTGGGAATTTTTGGTCCAATCTTTGGATTATTATGGACACAAAGTTGAAAAAGAGTACTACTTTTCATCCACAAATTGATGGTAAAAATGTGGTGGTGAAAAAAACTGTTGTGCATCTATTGAGAGGATATTTCAGCAAACATCCTAAGTTATGGGATGACCAACTGCATTACATTTAGCATGCTTACAACCGGGCAAAGAACTCTTCTACAAATACATCACGTTTTGAAGTATGCTTCGGGTATTTGCCGAAATCGCCATTATAATTCATATTTGAGAAGGATGTTGCAATTGATGGGCATAGTGATATTGACAAGGCTTGAAAGTTCATTGAGAAAATTCATATTATACATCAACAAGTTCAAGAACATCTTGAGAAAAGTCAAATAAAATACACGGAGAGGCATGAAAAACATAGATTTGATCACAAGTTTCAAGAAGGAGATGAGGTATGGTTGCACAAAAGCAAAGAAAAGATGCAAGGGGAAGGTAAAAATCTCAAACCCATTCACTATGGTCCATTCAATATCATAAAGAAAGTTGGTAACAATGCATTTGAACTTGAATTGCCTTCATATATGCAAATGTATTCATTTTTTAATGTTGAAAACTTATGTTTGTATGGGCCACCTTTGATCGATGATGAAGGAAGTGATGTTCAAATGCCTTCTATTAAATATTTCTCACCAAAATTTCTGGATGAGCTCAAGGAAGATACAATTCTTGATAGGAGGACAAGAGCATCCAAGAGGGGCAGTGTTGACTACCTTTGATTTGGGCTCAAAGGAAGTAAGCCAAGCAAGGCAAAGTGGATGGAGGTTGGAAAGGTGAGGGAGATATACCATCATCTATTGAACAAGTAATCAAGTCTTTTGGGGTCCAAAAGCTTCCCAATGGGGAGGTGTGATTAGGAGAAATCGATGTCGTATGAGGGAGATACCACGTTCTGATCGATTTCCCAAATAGCTAAATTTTGTGACAGGGTTGACTGGGATGCCCAGTCATCATGGCGGATGCACAATCAGAAACAAGGAATATTACATAGAATATTCCTTTTCTCAGAGCTAGTCAGAGGCTGACAAGTGGTACATTGTGATTTTTTCAGGGTTGTACATTGTATTTTTGGTGGACCAATTATAGGGTGACACATGGCTAGCCCTAAGGCCACCACGTGTCCCCAAGAGGTTAGTGTAAAATTTTATGAGGTCCACAGGGTTCGACCCTGCGACCTTTGGCCTGCACGCATAGACCTACACCAACCTGTAGTGTCCCTTATTAGTGAGATAGCTTTGATGACACTTAGAGATGGTGATTTTGATATAATATTATGTATGAAAGACTTATGTGCATGCTTATATGCTATGACCTGGTTTGGGTCACTTGGTTGTTGTGTGCTTATGATAATATCTATGGTTGCGTGCACAAGAATTTATTTTGGTTAAGAGAATATTAGTGATGTTTTATCTTTTGGTATCCTATTTTGGACATAGGTGTATGATGTGAATGGTGATTCAGAATTGAGACACAGATCCATGGACGATCATGGTTATGTGGAACATATGGTTAATTATGATTTATGGATGATACATGATATGTATGATTATATGTGCGTAGTCTTGTACTAAGCATGATGTGGCAGGGGACTTGGTCATTGCCAATACGGATTCTCAAGTTATAAATGACTGCGGAAGTCATTTCTCCAAAACCAAAATGACTGTGGAAGTCATGCACAATATTTGGTAAAATTTGGATAAGTTAATTATGAAATTCATTTGATTTATTTGATCAATGAGATTGTGATGTGTGCAGGTCTTGGAAGAAGACCTTACCAACGAACCATCAGATGGGTATGAGCTCACAATCAGTACCTTAAGGTGAAACGCGGAGTTTCAAAGAAGAATAGATGAGAAGCCATGGAAATTAGGGCGCGGAGTCCTAAATCCATGAAATATAAAGACGTGGAGTCTTGGATATATGATAAAAGGATTAGGACGCGGAGTCCTAAATCCATTAAATATAAAGACGTGGAGTCTTGAATATATAAGGAAATGTTTGGGGCACGGAGTCCTGAATATTTAAAAAGATCAAGGTGTGGAATCTTGGATCTTTAGAGTAGATCAGGGCGCGGAGTCCTCAATCTACTAAGGCATGAAGATGCATACAATAGGGGTGTGGAATCCCTATTATCCGGAAGAAAAATACCACTCATGGGCAACTCATAGATGAATTTCCTTAATAATCTCATTCCTAACAATTTTGGAGTGACTTTCTAAAAATAGAAAGTCATGTCTACCATTTCAAGTATGACTTTCCAAAAATAGTAAATCACCTCCAATCAATGGGTAAACAAGTATACTTGAAGGAAAATCACTTAAATTATGATTAATAAATCGTAATAGTTCAATCTCGACTTAATCCTCAATATTATTAATATTATTATTATATTTTATGAGACTATGATATTATTATTAAAAGGGAATTATATCTCCTCAATCACTTCACATCTCTCTCCTTGATGATTCTCATGGCTCTATGTAACTCTCTCTCTCTCTTTTAATAATACATTACACTCTCTTTTATGCACTCATCAAAGAATATCATATTCCTCTTACACTCATTAAAGACATGTCATAAAATATTCCTCTTACACTCACTTTAATGCATATGTTACACTCTCATTAAATAAGGCATGCATACCTCTCCTTAATGGCATAAGTTACACTCCTCTAAAAGGAATACAATGCATGCATATTACTCCTCCTTTATGATAAGAATTTGTTGCTCCTCCTATATATGAGTCTTGCGTATTCTCATTTGGGGGGGAGAGGGGTAATGCCAAGAGTGGAAGAGACTTGAGGAATATTATGAGAGGGAGAGATATGGAGAGTATCCAATTACTTCAAAAAAAATCTGAATTTCTTATTAATCTACTAAGTATCTATTGAGGTTGAACATGAGTGGTATTTAGAGGAATTGAAAACTATCTTCCTTAGCTTTCCTTGCATCTCTCTCTGTACTGTTGTATTTGGGTATTGTTTGTGAGCTTTTACAGCTCGGGGGTTCCAGGGGGAGGAGGTCTCCCTAGATATGGTTGGGTGGAAAACCGGATGGTTCAAATGAGTTGGTTAAGGGATCAAATGTGGATCATATTCTCAATGATTGGAGCTGAATATCTCTTCAGGTATAATTTCCATTGTCCTAAAATTATAGTATAGCTTTAGCATAAAATAAAAAGTAGACATTTAAATTTTTGTAAGCATCTAATTTTGGTTTAGGCTTATGTTATCTAAAATATTATTCATTAGTTAAAAATGAAGACTAGATCAATCTATATGTATGGATGTTTAGATCTCAATATTGGAGTTATTATTGGTGTAGTTTATGGTACTAATCTTGGTATTGTAGCATCTGAGAAAGGAAAGCCAAATATTGTTGAAAGTAATTGCAATAAATAAATTCCAAAGGACTTGGGTAAGTATTTCACGATTTATGGTTTTGTTTCAAGTAATTAATAGATGCATGTTTTATAAATAGTTTTAGGATAGTTTGCAAAGTGTTTGAAAAAATCCGTGAATGAGTAATGTTATCAATTTATTTATGCATGAATAAGTGCTAACTTGCAGCTTACATCAGAAGTAAGAAAATGGACATGTACCCAAAATATACTTGGAGGAATTACATAATCAACCCTTAAAAGAAAATGCAAAAATAATGGCAACTTAAATATAGTTTGGAAGATCAAATGCTTGAGGTAAGTTGGAGATAAATTTCAGTTATGGCTTATGTTTCATATTCTTATTAATAATTCAATGTTTTGTTATTCAAGTTGTTGTAATAGTACTATCAGAATTTTGAGAGAAAGCCTTAATGGCTATAACATTCAGGGTTGCCATGTGTTTGTCAAATTGTAGCAATTGGTTCAAAAAGCTTGTCAAATCATGTCAAACGAATTAGCTTGTGGGTGGTAAAATGTTTCAAGAACTCACATGGTGGATTTAGAAAGGTGTGAATTCAATGAGCATATCTTAGTAGCATAACTATGGGTTTGTTTTTCCTCATGTAGAGCTGTAGTTGTAAGTTTTCATTCCATATGTTTGACAAAAGTCATAAATGAAACATTAAGGCTATAATGTTTTCATTCCATATGTTTGAAAAAAGTCATAAATGAAACATTAAGGCTATAATATTTTGTTGTTTTAAAGAATCTCATTCCTAGTCATTTTTAATTTGATTCAGCCCAATATCAGGGGTATCCATGCCTAATGAACATGTAACCACTTCTTTCATTCCAAAACAATACTTTTCAGAACCCAGATCGGAAATCTGGGCGCTTTTGCAGATTGCTGCTATGAGTTTTTTGCGCCTGTTGTTGAGTCTTTGATAAAAAATTAAGATTATTTAGTCCCTGTTTTAAGATGCCAACATTTAAAGTTTCAATTTCTGAATTTTATGAGATAAATATGTTGAAGAATAATCTTAAATTCATTATTCCCAAGTGTTTGACAAAATTCCTCAATGACTTTTAATTGCATTCTTGCAAAGTGTTTGTCATAAGGGCTCAATGAGTGTAGGGTCCATGTCTGCAAAGTGTTTGTCAAAAGTCTTGAATGGCTGTATCTGTTGTGCATATAAATTGTTAGTGTAAAATTATTAGTTACTGTTGTTTTTATGTTACTATAAATTATAAATAAACTATTTAATGGGTGTAGCTTCCTATGTCTGCAAGTTTTTGTTATGAATGTGAAAAGGAATTTAATAATTTTCTGAAGTGTGAATAAGACAGTTGTTTCTTGTATTATCTAAAGCTTTCAAAAAAAAGGGGGGGGGCTTGTTGTTCGAAACAATTTTACAGTGACTAATTCTTTAGGATTTTGTGGGAATGAGTATTAGTGATTATGTGACATCTATTTCTCTATCTTACTGATGGTGGGTAAGGTGGGACCTTACATATGGTATCAGAGCCAAGTTACGACGCTAGGTCCTAGTGGGCCAACATGCTTACTTGTCGGTTGATGATGTTTGAATGTTGATTTTGCATGCATGTTGAGTTGTTGTATATCTTGACTTGGAAGCATATTGGTTGCATAGAGGATATTATTATCATTATGTCATTTAGTGACTCATGAAATAAAATTAAAAAAATCCCTTATATTCCTTTATATTGTTGTTAAGACACATTATTAACAATATGTTAAAATGGTTAAAGACATGTTGGGAAAGGATGTGCTTGAGAAAGTTGGGGTTAAACCCAAGTATGTGAATGACTTGATTTTCAATCAATGAGTGAGATAGGTGGAGTGAATGCATGGTTTCATATATTTTTAGTACGTCATTTTCAATGTGATATGGGATTATTAGCCATCTTTACTAGCTGAAATCGTATCTACCAAGAAGAATATTGGCTTAATCTGGACTATAGTGTGATGACCTTGGTGTGTATGCTTTGGGAATGAGTAACAAGTGTAAGGCTGAGATTCCATTAACGTGATGATTGAGTTCATCATGATAATTTTGAATCTTTTCGTACCTACACTAAATGAAACTTAACTAAAAACTACCTTGAAAGATGTCACTTTTAACTGTAAATGTAAATTGAAGAGTAATGTATGTGTATTAATTAGATGTGTTAAAATATTATTTGGGAATACATTCTTAATGAGTAAGAATGAAATTTCTCTGGTTTCTTTGACATGATTTTGTGTATTTTGGGTTAACATTAGGCATCAAATAACTTTAAATTACTCAAATACTAGGTTGAGGTATGAACTTCCTAATAAACAAGAGGCTTAAATGATTGGTGCATGATGGGTTGTGGAAGCCATTTTAAGGAACACTTGAATGTTATGTTTTCCTTAAGCTAATGTATGGGTGTGGAATCCATACTAGCATATATCTATGAGAAAATGTATGGGTGTGGAATCCATACTAACATATATCTATGAGAAAATGTATGGGTGTGGAATCCATACTAGTATATATCTATGAGATAAGTAATGAGGTAAGGTATGGGTGTGGAATCCAAAGTAAAATATATCTATGAGATAAGTAATTCTTCTAGTTAGAATATTTTGATGGAATATGATATTCATGATTAAGGAATGATTATGTGTAATTAAAGTTAAATGGATAGAGATTTGTAACACAAATTTGCTTGAGCTTTAAATCCATTATTTTATTTTTATTACAAATGAAGATACTAAGATTGGTATACTAAACACCATTAGGTGGTTTAGAATGTTTGGAATAATTGATTTTGATATATAGAAGTGTGAACTAGATATCTATCCTCTAGTATTGTAATCCTTTTGTATGTGTTGAATTTAGGTAGAATTAAAATGACTTTCAAATTCTTGAAATGTAGAAAAATATTATTGTGATAAGTTGATGAAATACATTTTCTATTGGCTTAAGACAAATTAAGTCTACGAAAGCCATAATAGTCTCTTTAATGATTTTATCAGTTGAATATTGGTTGCATTCTATTTAACCAAATTAATTAGAGAAATTATGAGGATTGAACTCATGTATTTCTCTAAACTATTATTAGTTAGGCGATCGTGTCAAAATTCAAATTATTTATAAATTCTGAAGAGAATAACATGTTTAGAAGGTAAATGTTTTATTTGGTGAGAACTTGTTTTATTTGGAATTAAAGAAAAAAAAAAGCACGTGATTAATGAAAAGCCTAGTTGAGTTCTTGTTTTACAAAAATATGTGCTTGTGATATTTTTTGAGGGAGAAATTGAAGGAGAGTGAGATCACATTTTGATGAATTGGAATTCTTGCATGATTTAGAAGCCTAAGATGAGTGTATTGTATGTGGAATGGAAGAGATTGTTGGATTTATGAATTTTTTGTTGGGATGTATAGTTGTTTGAGTATTTATTAGTCCTACAAAATGTTGTAATAATTTGAGAGGGTGGTAATTATCCTTAAAAAAAAAGGGGTCTAACTTTAGGCTAGAAATTCCCTGGTGATAATCTAAATCTTATGTAAATTTAACAAGATTTGTCACATTTTGAGAAATGTATGGTTTTCATAGCCTGTTGTTGTGTATGTATTAATAGTAAGGAATAAGATATGAAATCAAATGATTTGATTAATTACTGAATATAAATCATGACTGATTTCATAGTTGGAAAACAAATTGACATAAAGTTATCAAGGTTACCATATTTTCATAATTGTGAGAGTTGTTATTGATTACAAGCCACTTTCAAAAATATATCATTAATCTACTTTCAAAATGAAGATCTTCTAACTAAGTCATTTTATAATTGATTCTCAAGTTAGAGAAGTGAATAATAATGAAGATAATGCAAACTAAAGGAATGAACTATAATACATAAGTTGGTCAATGAGGACTGTATTTAACCTTAGGTTGTTAGTTAAAAAAACAAAAAACAATAATGGTGCCTTGAACCTCAAATTGCATTTTTTCCTAAAGAGTAAACGTTTAGTAAAAACTAAAGATAGATCCTAAATATTTCGATTGCAAGGATATCTTATGGAATGAAAAGAGGAAAAATGGATTGAGAATACATAAATCAAGTGGGATGTAAGAGTGTGTTTTAGATATAATGTCATGTTTTGTTGCATAAGAGTGGGTTTTATATATAACATCATGTTTTGTTACGTAATTCCACTAAAAATTGTATGTGGATTATTTTATGCTTATTGTATGCCAATTTGATTGTGATATGGTATGGACCATCATTGTTGTGTATACAACCAATGTGTGTTCTATTTATAGCTTGGAAAGCTCAACATCCTACAGATACAAGAAGATGACACATGTAGGATTCATATAGACTATGAGAAAGAAGAACATGTAGAATATCAAATTGTTATAGATAAATTAATTAGATATCATATCAATTACATACAATAGTATTTTTATATGGTACTATAAATTGTATGGCTGGTTTTGATATAGAAATATTTGGTATTTTATATCAACACATGTCTAATATGGCATGGATATATTTTCTACTTGATTAAGAATGGTCTGTTTAGTTTTCATGGAGTTGCTTCCAATTTGGAAAACATTAAACTATGGATTTACATGAAGAAAAAAATATATAAAATACATAAGGTTAACAACTTATTGATAGGAGAATCTAAAAGAACTAAGTATCTTATAACCGTAGGAAAAACTTCGGGCCAAGTTTAGCCCAAGAGGGGGAGTATGTAGTGTCCCTTATTAGTGAGATAGCTTTGATGACACTTAGAGATGGTGATTTTGATATAATATTATGTATGAAAGACTTATGTACATGCTTATATGCTATGACCTGGTTTGGGTCACTTGGTTGTTGTGTGCTTATGATAATATCTATGGTTGCATGCATATGAATTGATTTTGGTTAAGAGAATATTAGCGATGTTTTCTCTTTTGGTATCCTATTTTGGACATAGGTGTATGATGTGAGTGGTGATTCAGAATTGAGACACAGATCCAGGGACGATCATGGTTATGTGGAACATATGGTTAATTATGATTTATGGATGATACATGATATGTATGATTATATGTGCGTAGTCTTGTACTAAGCATGATGTGGCAAGGGACTTGGTCATTTACAACAGAGATGCTCAAGTTATAAATGACTACGGAAGTCATTTCTCCAAAACCAAAATGACTGTGGAAGTCATGCACAATATTTGGTAAAATTTGAATAAGTTAATTATGAAATTCATTTGATTTATTTGATCAATGAGATTGTGATGTGTGCAGGTCTTGGAAGAAGACCTTACCAACAAACCATCAGATGGGTATGAGCTCACAATCAGTACCTTAAGGTGAAACGCGGAGTTTCAAAGCAGAATAAATGAGAAGCCATGGAAATTAGGGCGCAGAGTCCTAAATCCATGAAATATAAAGACGTGGAGTCTTGGATATATGATAAAAGGATTAGGACGTGGAGTCCTAAATCCATTAAATATAAAGACTTGGAGTCTTGAATATATAAGGAAATGTTTGGGGCGTGGAGTCCTGAATATTTAAAAAGATCAAGGTGTGGAATCTTGGATCTTTAGAGTAGATCAGGGCGTGGAGTCCTCAATCTACTAATTCATGAAGATGCATACAATAGGGGTGCGGAATCCCTATTATCCAGAAGAAAAATACCACTCATGGGCAGCTCATAGATGAATTTCCTTAATAATCTCATTCCTAACAATTTTGGAGTGACTTTCTAAAAATAGAAAGTCATGTCTACCATTTCAAGTATGACTTTCCAAAAATAGTAAATCACCTCCAATCAATGGGTAAACAAGTATACTTGAAGGAAAATCACTTAAATTATGATTAATAAATTGTAAAGTTCAATCTCGACTTAATCCTCAATATTATTAATATTATTATTATATTTTATGAGACTATGATATTATTATTAAAAGAGAATTATATCTCCTCAATCACTTCACATCTCTCTCCTTGATGATTCTCATGGCTCTATGTAACTCTCTCTCTCTCTTTTAATAATACATTACACTCTCTTTTATGCACTCATCAAAGAATGGCATATTCCTCTTACACTCATTAAAGACATGTCATAAAATATTCCTCTTACACTCACTTTAATGCATATGTTACACTCTCATTAAATAAGGCATGCATACCTCTTCTTAATGGCATAAGTTACACTCCTCTAAAAGGAATACAATGCATGCATATTACTCCTCCTTTATGACAAGAATTTGTTGCTCCTCCTATATATGAGTCTCGTGTATTCTCATTTGGGGGGGAGAGGGGTAATGACAAGAGTGGAAGAGACTTGAGGAATATTATGAGAGGGAGAGATATGGAGAGTATCCAATTACTTCCAAAACAAATCTGAATTTCTTATTAATCTACTAAGTATCTATTGAGGTTGAACATGAGTGGTATTTAGAGGAAGTGAAAACTATCTTCCTTAACTTTCCTTGCATCTCTCTCTCTACTATTGTATTTGGGTACTGTTTGTGAGCTTTTACAGCTCGGGGGTTCCAGCGGGAGGAGGTCTCCCTAGATATGGTTGGGTGGAAAACTGGATGGTTCAAATGAGTTGGTTAAGGGATCAAAGGTGGATCATATTCTCAATGATTGGAGCTGAATATCTCTTCAGGTATAATTTCCATTGTCCTAAAATTATAGTATAGCTTTAGCATAAAATAAAAAGTAGACATTTAAATTGTTGTAAGCATTTAATTTTGGTTTAGGCTTATGTTATCTAAAATATTATTGATTAGTTAAAAATGAAGACTAGATCAATCTATATGTATGGATGTTTAGATCTCAATATTGGAGTTATTACTGGTGTATTTTATGGTACTAATCTTGGTATTGTAGCATTTGAGAAAGGAAAGCCAAATATTGTTGAAGGTAATTGCAATAAATAAATTCCAAAGGACTTGGGTAAGTATTTCACGATTTATGGTTTTGTTTCAAGTAATTAATAGATGCATGTTTTATAAATGGTTTTAGGATAGTTTGCAAAGTGTTTGAAAAAATCCGTGAATGAGTAATGTTATCAATTTATTTATGCATGAATAAGTGATAACTTGCAGCTTACATCAGAAGTAATAAAATGGACATGTACCCAAAATATACTTGGAGGAATTATAGAATCAACCCTTAAAAGAAAATGAAAAAATAATGGCAACTTAAATATAGTTTGGAAGATCAAATGCTTGAGGTAAGTTGGAGATAAATTTCAGTTATGGCTTATGTTTCATATTCTTATTAATAACTCAATGTTTTGTTATTCAAGTTGTTGTAATAGTACTATCAGAATTTTGACAAAAAGCCTTAATGGCTGTAGCATTCAGGGCTGCCATGTGTTTGTCAAATTGTAGCAATTGGTTCAAAAAGCTTGTCAAATCATGTCAAACGAATTAGCTTGTGGGTGGTAAAATGTTTCAAGAACTCACATGGTGAATTTAGAAAGGTGTGAATTCAATGAGCATATCTTAGTAGCATAACTATGGGTTTTTGTTTTCCTCATGTAGAGCTGTAGTTGTAAGTTTTCATTCCATATGTTTGACAAAAGTCATAAATGAAACATTAAGGCTATAATATTTTATTGTTTTCAAGAATCTTATTCCTGGGCGTTTTTAATTTGATTCAGCCCAACATCAGGGGGTATCCGTGCCTAATGGACATGTAACCCCTGCTTTCATTCCAAAAGAAATACTTTTCAGAACCCAGATCGGAAATCTAGGCGATTTTACAGATTGCTGCTGTGAGTTTTTTGCGCATGTTGTTGAGTCTTTGATGAAAAATTAAGATTATTTAGTCCCTGTTTTAAGATGCCAACATTTAAAGTTTCAATTTCTGAATTTTATGAGATAAATATGTTGAAGAATAATATTAAATTCATTATTGCCAAGTGTTTGACAAAATGCCTCAATGACTTTTAATTGTATGCTTGCAAAGTGTTTGTCATAAGGGCTCAATGAGCGTAGGGTGCATGTCTGCAAAGTGTTTGTCAAAAGTGTTGAATGGATGTAGCTTTTGTGCATATAAATTGTTAGTGTAAAATTATTAGTTACTGTTGTTTTTATGTTACTATAAATTATAAATAAACTATTTAATGGGTGTAGCTTCCTATGTCTGCAAGTTTTTGGTATGAATGTGAAAATGAATTTAATAATTTTCTAAAGTGTGAATAAGACGGTTGTTTCTTGTATTATCTAAAGCTTTCAAAAAAAAAGGGCTTGTTGTTGGAAACAATTTTACAGTGACTAATTCTTTAGGATTTTGTGGGAATGAGTATTAGTGATTATGTGACATCTACTTCTCTATCTTACTGATGGTGGGTAAGGTGGGACCTTACACAACCAGGCTACAATTTTTCTTACCATCTATATGCCAAGGGTTATATTTAAAGTTGAATACTTCGGTGTTTGGGAGTTGGGACCGTCGACGGTCCATGGAATATGGTCACATTGAAAATACAACTTTAATCGTTGACGGTTAATCTTCCACAGTCTCCATAACACTTATCGAAATCGTTTGATATATGCCTTGTCACATGTGACTTTCATATTAAATATCCTCGCACGATGAGGTTAACTCTAATTTAAACTCCAGGTCACACAACTGTTACCATGGTTCTAGCATACAGTTCCACCAACCCTTACGGTTAGGTAGGGTTTACGGGTGCGCATGTGGCCACCCCTACCCTTAACATTAACTTTTACAGTTAGCGTTGGCAGGAATATATAGCGCTCTCCTCGTTTTGTGGGTTGTGGCCAAATTTAACTCTAGTTAAGTGGATTTCTCCACAATTAGCGGAGTTTTTCTAGGAGTTACTGAGAAAATGAGTTGGAGGCTCAATTTTTTCCCATTATAAGTGAATGAAGGGTCAATCTAGATTAATTGGAGCATTCTGGATCCATTAGTGTAGAGAAAATAACCATTAGAGGCCTGTAAACACATGTATTTGCAAATTTTTTAGCATAATGAAAGATGGACATGCCATTGGGAGCTGGACCAGCAGATGTAGCCCAGGAGGGGTGAACTGCTTCATCATGCCTACTGTGTAAATGTTATGTGTGGTTTTATTTCTCTGTTATACACTATTGTTCAGTGTTATTTGCTCTTATTTCATGCTTCTAATTCACTTAAATCATCTATATTTCATGGTTAAAATTCTCAATATTTAAGCTAACTATGGAGACAAGTATGCACATGTTTTATAACTGAAAATACACTTAGCACAACAAACTAATATAGTCCTTTCATATTAGCGAGTGCGACCCAAAAGTGTCATTTTACAAAAAAAAATGTGTTATGAATATGAAATGCATATAATTATATTATAATCAATGTGAAGACACTTGATAACATTCAATAACACTTTATAAATATCAAAAAACACAAAAAAACACTTAACAACCAAGGCGACATTTGATACAACAATAAGGTAGGCTAAAAAATGTGAATGTAGTGAAATTTTGGAGGGTGTTGTAGCAACAATAACACTTGCAATACACTGGGAAGACTTAAACATGTTAGTATGAGAATAGCTTTCATTTAAGGGTAATTTTTTTTAATAACAACATTTTTGTTTTTAAATCATTAAAGTAACAATTTCGGTCGAAGTAGGGTCCCTAGTAAGCCAATGAGACTATAACTTGCATAGCTCCATAGTGACCACAAATGTATGTAGCATTTACATATTTTCAATATAAATGTAGATTATATTTTCATATGTCCTCCTAAGATATGGACCCTTAACAATATATATTTGTGGTATATATTTTCACCATCACCCTCGCTAGTGTTGATAAAGAGGTAATGTTTTCAAACCCTGGATAGCTAATGAGGACCTACATTAGTGGTTTCATTCTCTGATTTCCTTTGTATTTGAAATATCTTCACACAAATCATATTGGAAATTAGTTTAAATATTATTTTAAAACCAATTAAAAATGATATTTATGAATTCTTTAGTTATTATTTTCTTTGTTGAACAATTTAAAAAATAGTTTTCCCTGTCCGCTTTTATGCACTTTATAAAGTATTGTTAATTCTTCTTTCTTAAAAAAGTTGTTTAAAGAATATTTGTATGGTGTACAAGTCTTCAAAATGTTTTGCTACCAATTTTTTAATATATTTAAACGGGGTTGTCCCCCCACACTATTGTTTTCAGGGAGGGCAACATGATTTTATTTCCTCACTAGCAAGGTTTAAGGGTAGCGCCTCCAAAGTAAAAATTATAGAAAAAATTTCCCTGTAAAATATAGCAATTTTGTAGTCAATTTGGGTCGTTCATTAGGTGAAATATCTGATGGTATAAGTTATGTTAATTTAAGGTTTTTTATCTAGAAGGAAACCCTTGGTTTATATGAGGGAATTGTATTATGTATGTGTATAATTCTGTATGAGAAAAATAGAGGAGGTTGTGTGATAGTAAAGAGGAAGTTACAACGGATTTGTTGTAGGTTGTATTCGTTCAGTTTGCCAGATAATATAAAGAAATGACTATATATGTCTATGTGGACATAATCCAATTTGGGTGAATCACATATATCTGTTTCTCTCTTGTTTTATGCTTTTTTTGTTTGTTTTTCTGCAATATTTTATGTGTTCCATTTCCCTATTATTAAATTTCTGACAACTAGTATAAGAGTCGAAAGTTTATTTAGCTAATAAATTTGCAAGAAAAAAGGATTCCCGGTTCGAGTGCGAACAATGGTGGAAGATGGTAGGTTTAGTGTTGATAAATCCAATGACCAAAACTATTAGCAATGGAAGGTGCAAATGAAATATTATTTGTATTAGAAATATCTTTATCTACTATTGAGTGTAAAAGCAAAGAAACGGACAAGTATGATGGGTGAAGAATGGGAGGTCCTTGACAACAAGATATTAGGAACAATAAGTTTGTGCCTAGCAGCATCGATGACCTTCAAAATTTCAAAGGAAATGAAAATATAAGGTCTAATGATAGTATTGGCCAAGCTATATGAAAAACCCTTGGCCTCAAACATACCCTTCATATGTTTCAAGTCAATGCTTATTGTAAAATGTACAAGCCTTAGGAATAGTATAAATATTTTTATGCCATTTTTTATTGCAAGGTTCTCTATATATGAAGAGGGGTAATTTATTTTTGGTCTTAGGAAAACTCCTAAAGAATATATGCAAACTTCCTCTCTTTTAGTACGGTTTTTCAATAGCACACAACCTCAGACTTCATCATAGACATTTGTTTCGATAATGAAGTGAAGATTCATATAAGAAATATGAAGAGAATGAAGATTCTAGATCCTTTGTTTAATAATTTGAACAACATTTGTAATTTTCTCATTCCAAAGAATATATTTTTTAGTCTCTATTACAAGAATTTGATATCCTTTCGTTGTTGATCATAAAAATCTTTGATATAAATTAAAACCCATAGGAATCATGAAGGTTATATTTTATCTAGAAAGCATTATTGAAATTCACTTAGACTTTTCAAAACTTTATCTTGGAGTTCAATTGTTCCTTTTTATAATATTAATCCAAGATACTCTATCATGGCCTTCGAAACTTCTAACTTCTTTTTTCTTAGTTCAATGCCAAGTTTATATATTTTAGCATAAAATTTCTCCAAATTATTTGTGTGTTGATGAATATTTGTAGAAAGTATAAGCATGTAGTCTATATTAAGAATGAAAATTTCCAGATATCCAAACATAGTGATCATCATTCTTCGCTTGAACGGTTGTCACTGCTAGAGCTACTTCCATGTCTTGGGTTATTTTCAGGAATGTTGTGTTCACTGCGTTGATTGTTTTCTTCTTCTTCACCTTCCATCTAAAAACTTAAAAATAAACTGAAATGAGTGTATATTCATTGGTGAGAATAATGAAAATTGCAATATTAAATAATACACATCAATGTAAATCGAAAATAAAAATGACGTACCATAGCAACAATTGACTTATAAACTATACACATTCTTTCAAAACTATGTACCATGCCATCTTTCAAAATTTCATCTGTTGGCGCAGTTCCATACTTTGTTTCCTGCAATTTTTATACCCCATAATAAATCATATATTTAATATAAAAGATGTTTTTGTTCTATTAATTATAAACAGAGCTAATTAAAACAAGATCGATAGATGCTTACAAACTCCACAATTAAATTATGATATGCCAACATATACTCACAACCCATAATTAACCCAATTTCAATCAATTTGTCTGATGGCTCTTCTTTGTATGTTAGCATCTATTTGAAGACATTCAATGATGATTTTTGTAAAACAACTTAAAAAATACAAAAATGAAATCTAGTTAAGTTGTTATAAGGAAGTAAAAATTACTCATAAACTTAGAGATCAACCATTTTCTTCCTTGTCGTCCTGTTTTATGTGCTGAATGGGTTCCATTTTCTTTTCTTTTCTGCAAGAAAATTCTTGAAAATTAATATTTAATGATAAATTTTTTATTTATTGTACCTAATGATTGAAAAATTCAATGATTACATATTACATTTGAAGCACGTTGTTGTTGGAAAGAACGTCTATACATACATTCCACTAGATCCCTCAAACTTTTGTAAACGTTTTTCCCCCTTTCGTTAACTTCCAGCACCACTCCATATGAGCTAAGAAGCAATTGATTTTCATTTGCATGTTAGTATTTTTTTTCTTTTCCTAGAACAACATTCCTTTTCTGAGTTGTTGGTCCCTGTAGAACATTAAACATATGTGAATTATTAGACTATTTGACACATTTTATCTAATAATTTTAAGTATATTATTAATGATAATTAAAAAAGAAACTCATATTGGATCGATAGTATTTTTTCATTCACCTGATTCATCCTTTTGTAATGTTTCCATTAAAATATTACGCTCTTCTGGTCCTATATCAGAAATAATCATATCGAGCTTTGTCATTTTGCGGCTCTGCATGATACAAAGTAAACAATACATATTAGTTAAACTTACATATAGTTCAAAAATACTATTTTTTATAAAGAATTTACAAAGAACTTGTCTTTTTTGCTTTTCTTAATGTGTTAAGAGTATTTTTGTTACTTGATCTCTTGTCAGAAATTCTTTATCAATCTGAAACCTGTACCATATCATTCATTAATATATTTATAAATAAATTATCAACTTTTCAAGTAGAAAATAAATCTAAACACATCGGTGTGCCTTTCATAATGTCGGCACCATAGCTGGTGCATGGGCATATTAACAGCGCACCGCAAAATAGTATAATACATCGTATAGTGCGTTGGGTATTATAAACGCACTGCAAAAATTAGTGTAATAGACCTAACGGTGCGTGGGGTATTATAAACGCACCACAAAAACGGTGTAATACACCATACAGTGCTTGCCTAGTTAAATGGAGCACCGATGCCCTATTTCAGATTTGGCGCACATATTTAGAAAAAAAAAATTCATTTTTTACTATATTACTTGCACGGTACGCTATATAATACAGCGCACTGGTGCGGTAGTGTACCCAGGGCGCACCAATAAAGGAAAATCCATTTTTTCAAAAATTCACGGAATGGTTGAATGGATTGGGATCCGACTATGCAAGTCGTCCTGTGGGTTGGACGTCAATCTAAAATGAAAAACCCTAATTCGGAAATCACAGAAAAAGGGGGAAGAAAGAGCAAAAACGAAAAAATGAAGGGTTTAGGGTAAAAATGGATAAAAATGCAGAAAAAAGTAAAAAAATAATAATCAAATTTAATCACGAGATTGTTTCAAATTCTATGATACAAGGTTTGAATTACTAGAGGTTTGGTTTCTGATTGTCTGAATACTTCTGTTCGAACATATTTCATTGCTCCATAGTGCCCTCCTGCTCTCTTTCTCCAGGTCTATTTCTTGCAAATATTTGGCTGAAAATTTTAGCAAAAATAGTGAAATAATGAGAAGTGTTTAGTATTTAAAGAATTATTTTATGAAATTATATTTTCGAATATATTTTGCCGCCCATTTTTCAAATTTCCGCTTTTGTTTCACTTAAAGAAAATAGAATTGCACTTTTTTTATTTGTGTTTATTCGTTATCGGTGCAGAAGAGTTGTGGTGCACCAGTGCGTCGTATTAATACGAGGCACCAGTGCGTGTTAGGATGATAAACACACCAAACTGTATAAAGTTATTTTTTCAAATGTAAGATCATAATAAAATAATGATAATTATAAAGTACATGAATTTATTTTCATTATTTTCTAAACTTTATTATGTTACAAAAATTCGTATTATTCTAGATTTGTTATTTTACAATTATTTGCAAATTTACAAATTTAAATATTTTAATAAAATCATTTCACATTAATATAATTAAAATTTTCACATTAATAGAATTAAAATTTTACAAATATTTTACATACAATTACAATTAAAAGTGCAACTACAATTAGAATTAAAATTACAATTACAATTTTACATTAATTTCACATACATGAATTATGATTAGAATTAAGATTACAATTTTAATTTTACATACAATTACTTTTACAATTTTACATAGAATTACATTTACAGTTACAATTACAATTTTACAAATATTTTACATACAATTCAATTAAAATTACAATTACAAATTTTAGAATTTTACATACAATTACATTTACAATTTTACATGGAATTACATTTACAATTACAATTACAATTTTACAAATATTTTACATACAATTCAATTAAAATTACAATTACAATTTTAGAATTTTACATACAATTACCTTTACAATTTTACATAGAATTTCATTTACAATTACAATTAAAATTTTATAAATATTTTACATACAATTCAATTAAAATTACGATTACAAATAAAATTACAATTTTATAATTTTACATACAATTAGAATTATAATTAAAATTTTACATTAATAAATATTTTACATACAATTACAGTTAAAATTAAAATTAGTACAAATACAAATATAATTTTACAATTTTACATACAATTAAAATTTAAATTACAATTACAATCAGAACATAATATTTAATAAATATCATAGTCATTTAATATTAAATTAATTAATAAACATCATCACGATCATGATAACCATCGTACAAACATCATATTCGACTAATAAACACATTCAAACATCAAATTAACATTACGTATTAACATCATCACAACACGAACATCAAATACACATCTCAATATGTCAAATAACTCATGTTATCACATATACACATCTATCAGCAAGCTAAACATTAAATGAACATATCTAACATGACCTAACAATATGCGCCACGTCATGATGATCACCAACATGAAAATTAATTACAACTGCAACTGTTAGAAAATTATATATTATGGAGCAATGCAACACATAAAATATGTGGAAAATAGAAGCACACAAAACACATAAAACCAGAGAGACACAGATATACGTGGTTCACCCAGTTTGGGCTACGTCCACCCTGAACAACCAGTCCTTCCTTTCTATTATCCAACAAAATGAAGAGACAAAACCTACAGCAGATCTGTTGTAATATCCTCTGTTCTCTCTCACAGTCTCCCCTCTCTATTTCTTGCTTCGAGAATACACACACAAATACACATCCGCAGTACAATACCCTCATAAAAGCGAGGGGTTTCCTTCTAGGGCAAAAAACCCTAATGTAAACAAAACTTATACTGTCAGATCATCTGCCTATAAACGACCTAGATTGACTAGAAATTACTATACTTTTACAAGGCAATTTTACATATGTTTTTAGCTTCGGGGGCGCTACCCCCGAAACCCCCCGCCAGGGGGGGCTCCAAAAAGCGCTGCTGCCCCCCTAGACCCCCCACAGCAACGATTAATTACGGGCGGCGTTGCTGCCCCTTTTAAGGTACAGGGGTCCAATGATGTGATACAAAGTAAACAAGATAATCAGGCTCCACACCCAACAATCTCCCACTTAGAGACTGATTGTAGCAACTCCACCGCTGCTTCATTTGCTGGACAATGACTCCTCTTTGGACCTGGCTATTCCTCATCTTCATTGTCATCCTTGAAGAGCAATTGAAACTGAGCACATTCTCAGTTTCTCCCTGGTTACAACTTTTTTTAGCATATCTGCAGGATTCTGGCTAGTGTGTATCTTTTCCAGCTTCAACTCTCCATCTTCCAATACTGACCATATGAAATGGTACTTTAGATGTATGTGTTTAGTCTTGGAATGAAATGTTGAGTTCTTTGCAAGATGAATGGAACTTTAGCTATCACTGTATAACGTGCCCATATCATGCTTCTTACCCAATTCATCCATAAACCTTTGTAACAAAATTATTTCTTTCCTAGCCTATGTAGCAGCAACATACTCGGCTTCTGTTGTTGAAAGTGAAACAACACTTTGGATTTTTGAAACCCAACTGACAGTTTTTCCACCTATAGTAAATACATATCCTGTAGTGCTCCTCCTGTTATCTTTATCACCTGCCATATCTGCATCAACATACCCCTGTAGAGCAATGTTTGAACCACCAAAGCATAATGCTTGATTTGTGGTACCTCTAAAATATCTGAGAATCCATTTTACTGCCATCCAATGTTCTTTTCCTGGATTATTCATGTACCTGCTTACAACTCCCACTACATGTGCAATATCAGGCCTTGTGCAAACCATTGCATACATTAAGCTTCCAACTGCTGATGCATATGGAACTTTAGACATATAGTCCATTTCTTCTTGGGTCTTGGGGCACATCTCCTTACTAAGTTTTAAATGGCTAGCAAAAGGTGTACTAATTGGTTTTTCATTCTGCATATTAAATCTTTTCAACACCTTTTCTATGTACTCATTCTGAGACAGTGTTAATTTGCGATTTTTCCTGTCTCTAGTTATCCTCATACCAAGGATTTGTTTTGCAGCTCCCAAATTCTTCATTGCAAATGAATTTTCCAATTTTCTTTTGAGCACATTTATTTCCTGCATGTTAGATCCTGCAACAAGCATGTCATCTACATACAATAACAATATAATATAGCTACCATCATTTTGCCTTTTTAGATAAACACAATGATCAGAGTGACATCTAGTATAACCTTGTTCAGACATGAACTTGTCAAATTTTAGATACCACTGCCTTGGAGCCTGTTTTAAACCATACAAGCTCTTCTTTAACCCGCACACCAATTTTTCTTTCCCTTTTACCTCATATCCTTCTGGTTGCTGCATGTATATCTCTTCCTCCAAATATCCATGGAGAAATGTTGTCTTTACATCTAACTGTTCAAGATGTAAATCTTTTGCTGCTACAAGACTTAAAATAGTTCTGATTGAATTCATTTTAACAACAGGAGAAAATATTTCATCAAAATCAATACCTTTCTTCTATGCAAATCCCTTCACCACAAGTCTAGCTTTGTACCTCTGTTTTCCTCCATCTTCTTCCTTCAGCCTGTAAACCCATTTATTCTGCAATGTAGTTTTACCTGTAGGCAACCTGACTAAGTCCCAAGTCTGGTTATGCATTAAGGAGTCCATCTCTTCATCCATGGCTATCTCCCACTTCTTCCTGCTTTCAACCTGCATTGCTTCTTCATAACATTCGGGTTCACTAGAATCAGTCAACAATAAATAATATAATGAAGGAGAGTATCGTTTAGGGGGTCTACTTATCCTAGTAGATCTTCTAACACCACTTTTAGGTGTTTGAGGTGCCTGTTGCTGTTTTGGTGGTTTCTGCTGTTGTGGTTGTTGATTATTATTATTTTCAGGCACCTTTACTTTTTCAGTTATCTCATCAAGAACTGTGTATTCCTTGCTTTCTTTTTCATGTTTCTTTTCCTGCAACTGATTCTTATACAAGACCTTTTCATTGAATATTACATCTTTGCTCCTAATGATTTTTTGATTTTCATAATCATATAAGCGATAACCAAAATCATTAACACCATATCCAATAAAGGTACATTTCTTTGATTTTGCCTCAAGCTTTGTTCTATTTTTTTTATTAATATGGACAAAGGCCTCACAGCCAAAAGGCTTTAAAAAAGAGTAGTTTACCTTTTTACCTGTCCATGCTTCCTCTGGAATACCACCATCCAAGGAACTTGAAGGCCCTCTGTTTATTAGATAAACAACAGTATCTACAACATCTACCCAAAATTGTAAAGGCAATCCTGCATGCAATCTCATGCACCTTGCACGCTCCATGATTGTTCTGTTCATCCTTTCTGACACACCATTTTCTTGTGGTGTTCTTGGAACTGTCTTTTCTCTACGAATTCCATGCTCTGAACAGTACCTATCAAACTCTTTGCTGCAATATTCACCTCCATTGTCTGATCTGAGACACTTCAACTTCTTTCTTGTCTCAATCTAAACCAAAGCTTTCCATTTCTTGAAAGTATCAAATACATCAGATTTATTCTGAATACAATAAATCCATGTTTTTCTAGTTGCATCATCAATAAAATTAACATAATAATGAGAGCCACCGAGAGATGATACCTGAGCAGGTCCCCATACATCTGTATGCACAAGCTCCAATTTTTCGCTCTTCTTTTCTTTCCCAACTCTGAGAAATCTGACTCTCTTCTGTTTTCCATAAATGCAATTCTCACAGAAATCCAAATCAACATTCTTCAAACTTGGCAGCAAATTTCTTGAGTGAAGAATTTTCATCCCCTTCTCACTCATGTGTCAGAGCCTATGATGCCATAATGCTGCATCTACTCCTTTGGAAGTTAAAACATTAACAGAGTTAGAAATACCATTGCATAAATAAAATGTACCAACTTTTTCGCCTTTTGCTATTACCAGGGCTCCTTTGGTGACCTTCCAAGTTTTATCCGTGAAAGTTTTCACACAACCTTCACCGCCTAACTGCCCTGTTGAAATCAGATTTTTCTTCAGATCTGGAACATGCCTTACCTCCTTTAGTAGCCATTGGTTTCCATTCTGTTGTTTTACAAGAACTTTACCCATTCCAACAATTTTACAGGGTTTATCATTACCCAAACGAACTTGTCCAAAATCTCCTTGAACATAGTCATGAAAATATTTCTTATCAGGTGTGGCATGGAATGAAGCCCCTGAATCTACAACCCAAGAATCACTAACATTTTCGAAAGAAAGAATCAAAGCGTCTTGTAACACATCACCTGTCACATTTTCTTCATGATTGTTTTCTTGTTGTGTGTCTCCTTCTTTTCCCTTCTGAGATCTACAGTCTTTCTTTAGGTGTCCTTTCTTTCCGCATTTTCAGCACGCTATCCCCGATCTGGACTTGGATTTGCCTTTCCTTAATTTACTGCGATATCCCGAGCTCTTTCCTCTTTCCATTTTCCTTCCCCTAGACTCTCCACTCAAATCATTACCTGATGTCTCACCGGAGCTTTTCTATCGCATTTCCTCACTAAGGATAGCACCAACAACATCATCAAACTTTAAAGTACTAGATCCAGGGACAGAGTTACTAATGGCCATTACTAAACCATTCCAACTCTCTAGCAATAAGCACAAGAATAACAAAGCTCTAACTTCATCATCAAAGTTTACCCCTACAGAACTTAACTGACTGGTAACTGTATTAAAATCATTTAAATGGTCTACAACAGATCCACCTTTCGACATCATCATATTAAATAGTCGTTTTATAAGAAATACCTTGTTTGAGGCCAAGGGTTTTTCATATAGTTTCGCCAACATCTGCATCAAACCCTCTGTTGTTGTTTCCTTCGAAATATTGAAGGCGAATGACGCCGCAAAGCACAAGCGTACTGTTATGAGTGCCTTTCTATCGAGAATGTTCCATTCCACGTCTGTCATGGCCGTCGGCTTCTTTGTTTTTCTGCTCAATGGTATGTACAGATCTTTTTGATACGGATAATCTTCCATCTACATCTTCCATAGCAGGAATTTTTGGCCGTTAAATTTCTCCACCCTAAACTTACATCTTCCGCCATTTCTTCCACTCGAACCAGGAACCCTTCTTTCCTGCGAGTTTATCAACCAAATATACCTTCGGTTCTTATACCATTTGTTAGAAAATTATATATTATGGAGCAATGCAACACATAAAATATGCAAAAAATACAAGCACACAAAACACATAAAACCAGAGAGACACAGATATACGTGGTTCACCCAGTTTGGGCTACGTCCACCCTGAACATCCAGACCTTCCTTTCTATTATCCAGCAAAATGAAGAGACAAAACCTACAGTAGATCCGCTATAATATCCTCTATTCTCTCTCACAGTCTCCCCTCTCTGTTTCTCGCTCCGAGAATACACACACAAATACACAACCGCAATACAATACCCTCATAAAAGAAAGGGGTTTCCTTCTAGGGCAAAAAACCCTAATCTAAACATAACTTCTACCGTCAGATCATCCGCTTATGACGGCCCAGATTGACTAGAAATTACTATACATTTATAAGGAAATTTTACATCTGTTTTTAGCTTCAGGGGCGCTGCCCCCGAAACCCCCCGCTAGGGGGGGCTCCGAAAAGCACTTTCGCCCCCCCTGGACCCCCCACGGCACTGATTAATTATGGGCGGTGTTGCCGCCCCTTTTAAGGTACAGGGGTCCAATGCTGTGATACAAAGTAAACAAGATAATCAGGCTCCACACCCAACAGCAAGATGAACATTAAATACATGGACCATATATATATATATATATATATATAACTGAATAATGTTAAAAATATAAAACTTTAATATAAATGTCATGGATCAGGCGCTGGTGGTAGTATAACAAAATCAATAGCAGTACAAGTGGATGCTTGCTTAGTAAAGCTAGGTGCAGCCTCGACAGTAGATGGTTGAGCTTGCTCATGATCATGATCACTAGTACTGATGGATGCATCTGCTGGTGGTAGTACAACATAAATATGAGCAGTAGTAGTGGAGGCTTGCTCAGTCAATAGTGTAGCCTCGATAGTTGATGGTCTAGCGTGCTCATGATCATGACTAGTACTGATGGATCCTACAGGATACTGACTGGACGTGGCCGATGGTCCAGCCTCATCTCCATGAGGACTGTCAGACTCTACCAGTGGAGCCTCATGCTCATCAGGCACGCCACGAGGTGAACGATCATGAGATGCATGTGATTTGTTGCTTGCGGACTGTCCATCACGTGCCGCGGCTCGACTATGCCTATAGCTATGTACAACCCTCCTTAGTTGTGTAAAAATTGTCGTAGCTCCTACGACATGCCGCATCAGGCCGTACATGTCACGTGGCATGCCTCTCCACATCCATAACAACCTATCATCAGCATGTATGTCTCTGTAATGAGCGGGCCTGATGCCCACATCAACAATCAATGCATAGAGTTGGTTGCTCAACTCCATCCTATATCTAGTCTCAGGTCGACCATGCCTAGCAAAAGGTGGCACCGGTGCACCATGAGTAGGAGCATGTCTCTATGCTATACTAGCCTCATCCTCATCATGATCATCCTCGGCATCAGGCATGTCCTGATCGTCATCATCGGGATCCACACTTGGATCATGTGGTGGACCCGGCATCTCCTCGCCATCAAAAGAGCCAATGTCTGCAAAATATATACAAGTACACAATAATAATTAGACAATTTCATTACACAATTTAATAAAAACAAGTTAAAGAACATGTTAGAATAAATATAAATAAAACAGTAATATTACCTCTATCATCTAGCGGCTCATCAGCTGTGAAGAGGATGTTGGGACACCCTCACCACTCTAAGCCAGCATAAGGACATGGGACCATAATGAAGGGATGCAGCCTATCAACACTGGCTAGTAAGTCCATTGAATCGCGTGATATCCTGGCTGGAAACAAAGTGTCTCCCCTCTTGGGCATCATCTGCCCCCACATATGCATCCAGGCCTCAAACATCGGCCTACGAGTTTGTCGAACAAAACTAGGTCTCACCTCTGGAAACCTCTCAAAAAATAAACAAAACAACTCTGAAGCAAAAGGGAAGTTGGCTCTCCCTTATGCATGAGTATGACATCTATCTAAGGCCATACAAAACTACCGCAAAAAAATGGAAAACCACCTAACAAGTCATGGCTGATGTACTAAAGAGTCAACATAATATAAAATCGAGCAACTAATGTGTTTCCCATCACTGGTGTTGTGTGAAATGGTTTAAATGATAAGGGAGAGGCACTGCACGTCCTGTCTACCAAAATCACCTATACGTAACTAACCTCCAGGTAACTGAAACTCTGAAGGAGACAGTACATGTGCTCCAGTGTATCTCTGGGAGTAAACTAACTGACTTCCTGCTACACAACCAGCTGGCACGTCTGGGAATGAGGGAAATTCCACCCCTCTCCTTGAGATTCCTGTAATAAAATAAATATCCTCCTCAGTGGGTGTGTACCACTCGTCAGGACCAACCTGGAAAGCCTTTCGGTGGGCATTCCACCTATGGATAGGATATCTCAAAAACACACTATGGGCCTTTAGGGAAGTAGCCTCCTCATAGAACTTGAGGAGGCCCACCTACCTAAGGATCCCCTGGGTATCTGCAGTAATAGGGAAAGGGTATGCATCTCTCTCCCTCCCTCGAGCCTCCCATTGGCGAATCATATCATACTGTTCAGCCTGTTGTTGCTACTGTTCCTCCTCTTCTCTTTGAATCATTGCCATATTAAATAATTTTTTTTCATTAAAATAAACATGTATTTAGGAATATACATATATATATATATATATATATATATATATATATATATATATATATATATATATATATATATATATATATATATATATATATATATATATATATATATATTGAAAAAAAAACAAACAGACAAGTCGGTTAGCCATAAACAGTCACGCACCGGTGGCGATGCATCTTAAGAATGTAGTGCACCGGTGCCGGTGCCCCTAATGAAATAAAACGCACCGGCCGCGGTGCATCTGTCTATTTTTCAAGTACTGTTACCTTTATCAAAGTTCAGAATAGCAGTGCACTAACTGAAATATATGCCCCGGCGTGTATAGTCATGCCAGTGCACTGACTTTTGGACAATTACATAGTCGACGGTGCAGTCTTTTACCTGGCCACACCGTTGACCTTCTCGGAATCCAGAATGTGGTGCGCTGACATACACCGGGGTGGATAATTCTGTCAATGCACCACACTGTGAATCCTATGGTCAATGGTGTGCCTGGATAAATGAGCGCACTGGCTTTTATTTTATTTTTTAAGTTTAAAAATATTCAGGGCGCCTTTCGGTACTGCCCTGGAAACGGTGCGGATATAGTTAGCACCAGTGGTGGTGCGGCCTGTAAATTTTACAGGCAGCGTCGCTATCCGGTGCGAGCCGAACATCTCTGGTGCACTGCGCGACAAAATTTTATTTTTTATTTTTTAATGGATATTTTTAAGGTTATTTTAATTTCTAATCTGCTAAAAGCCTTAATTATGTGTAAACTAGAAAAATACTTGTATATTTCGCCGTCAAGGAGGCTTATTGGCAGTAAAATTTGCAAAATAAAATTCTCTCACCATTTTTAAAAATGAAAGCTAGAGATTGGTGGCCAATGCAGAGCAGAAGTGCGTGCAATGGGTGCAACGAGAGCATCGATGTCAGGGCTGCTCAGACAAGGGGAAATGGCACCAGTGCTTGAGAGCTTTGGAGCACTGAGGAAAGTGAAAAATGAGGTTTTTTGGCTGTAAATGTTTTTTTATTTAACCCTATTCTAGTGCATGGGGTTTTTTAGGTGCACCGGTACGCTTACCTACAACCGCACCGGGCTGTGTCAAATTTGGCGCGTTGTTTATAATGCACCGGGGCGGTTCCCTAACACTGCACCAAGACGTTTCAGTTTTGGCGCGAAATTTTGATGATGCACCGGGTCAAAATATCCATAAAGCACCGATGCACAATAGTCGTAAAGCACTGGTTTTTTGGCCTTAATATTTTTTTTTTTTTGTAACGCTATTCCGGTGTGTGCAGTTTACAGGCACACCGGTGCTCTTGGATAAAAACGCACGGGCACGTTTCTTTTTTGGCACGGTGTTTTATGATGCACCGTTGTGGAAGTGTGGTGAAGCACCGGTGCATTACAGTAATAGGACGTCCTGGAGGTGTGTTTACATTGCGTACATTGTCCAACGTGCCAATGTTTCGTGCACACCGGTGCATTCTATGGTAGGGCGTGCACCGGTAATTGAGAGCTCAGGAGCACTGGAAAACTGAAAAATCTGAGTTTTTTGCCGTAATTTTTTTTTAATTTCACCCTTTACCGGTGCGCGTGGTTTATAGGCACACCGATTCTGTTTCTTACAAACGCATCGGACAGTTTATTTTTTGGTGCGATGTATTACGATGTACCGGTGCGGTTTCTTTCTACCGCACCGGGTGGTTTCAGTTTTGACATGGTGTTTTATAATTCACCGGCGTGGAAGAGTTGTGACGCACTGATGTTATAGAATAATACGACACACCGGGCATGTGCGTACAGAGTGCATGGTGTCTAGTGTGCCAATGTTTTGGTCCGCACTGGTGCTTTTTCGGTTCCAGAGCACCGGGGTGACTTTTAATGATAAGCGCACCGAGAGGAAAACATCTGCAAAACCCTCTGGCTGCCAACCTTCTCTAGTAACCTCCACTAGAAACGGATGTATGGGGTATTTTTCTTTGGGGTTCCTCAAAAACATCTGCTAGAGGGTCTTTTCCTTGTAGTGTGTTGACAGTGTTGTACCTGCTAACATTCAAGGGGGTCTCCCTGATATGCAGTCTCAATTAGACCTCATACCATTAGGGATAGGAGCCCCATTCAGAATACGCCCCAGTTTTCATCTACTTAAATATATTCATTGTCTTTCGCTTCCAGCAAGAGAGAGAGTCGCATATGTGCCTTTGAAAAGCAAGAAATTGTGCATGGTGTGAGTTCAGTTGCAGGTGCATCAAGGTTCTTCTACTATAGAGGGGGGGGGGGAATTGAGCCTCTAAGAGAGAGGTAATATTACCACCCTAATAAAGACACACATAAACAAGAATGTTTCATCTAACATCCAGTGGAATAATCCACAAAGATGCGATGATTGTTACAACCATTACAACACATTATCAATAGAATAAGTACTAAAATAACCAAAATAGTTTAACTACCTTAGTACTAGTGAAAGGAAACATGAATCATAAAAATTCACAGAATAGTCTTACAAACATTCATAATCCATGTATGAAAACGTGTTGGCCATGAGGCTTCAAAATATTAAGTAAAATTCCCAAGATGCATGAATATAATGAACATCACCTGCTCCAATAGTGGAGCATTGGAGTCATTACTTGCTCCCCAAAAGTACTAACTTATCTCTCTTATGCCTTATGGTTGAAGCTAAGGTTAAAATTACTTTACATGAGAAATGAGGATATATTTATAACTTTACGAGTGACCTTTCATATCCTCATGAATCTTAAATTTCTAACTTCTAGTGACCTTTGGACCTCTACAACCTTTAAAGTTCCAAATGAATTTTGGAATTACATATGAATTTTGGTATTACATGTCCTTTGGAATTCCATGAGTCTTGAGTTCACACATGACTCTTGGACTTCTACTTGTTTTTCCTTTACAATGATTACAATATTAGATATTGACTTCCACATCATCACATGATGAAAATATACATGTCGCTATCTTGGATGACTAGGACTGACAGTGACTGATGACATGGATCTCCTTTAGTGGTGAGATAGCTTCCATTGTATATGTTCTTTGTTCATCTTCTAATCATAACGATTCCACCCTCCAAAGGGTCTTCAATATTGGAGTCTTTAGGGTGATTCGATCAAAAATTTAAAGGTGTCTTTTTGTGATTCCTTTGTCTTTCCATTTTCCCCAATATTCCTTATGTGTCCTTTCCATGAGGTCCCTGGAATACCTGTTTCAGCAATCACTCATGATGAGAAACTATCAGTTTGAAAATATCCACTCTACATTGTTTTATGTATATTTTCTTATTTATGCCTTTACGTTGTACGTAAAATGGTCAAAGAAGCTTCAAGGCACAAGGGTGCACTATGAAAGGCTGATGTACTATGGAGGAGGAGATTTGAGGCTTCAACATGCGCCCAAAGGAAGAAAGCAATCAAGATAGGGCACATGTGACAAGTCCAAAGGATGAAGGGGAAGGGTTTAGGCTTCCCAAGTGTGCTATGTGCTCAAGGGAGAGAAGGAGGACACAAGATGCACTCATGAAGGCTGAAGGCTAAGGCTTCATGCCTTCGGGGTGCACTCATGCGCTCAATAGGCCTCAACAAGGGCGCAAAGCACATTCTTAAAAGCTGAAGGATGAAGCTTTATACCTTCGGGGTGTGTTAATGCGTTCAAGCAGTTTAGGGGGGTGCATGATGCATAGGGGAAGGCTGAAGGAATGAGGTTCAGGTCTTCGGGGTGAACCAATGTGATCAAGGAGGGCACACTTCTTCAAGTCGAAGGAGTGCACTCTAGGACGACGCACTTATTTGAGTCAAATGAGTGTGATCAAGGAAAGCTTAGTCATTTTGGAGGGCATAGTTTGAAACAAGGAAGGGGATTAATGCTTTCAGAGTTTTCCCACCTTTCTAGAATGATGCAAGGCGCACTTCATAACAGTTAAGGATCTCCCATCAAGGCTTTAGAGTCTAAGTCTAGATGATTGGTCGAGGGGTGAGAAAGATGATTTCTAGACATAAAATAATACTTGACACATACTAACTGATTAAGAACACTTATAAAAGCTTGATCAAAAATGAATATGCATCAAAACACCACTACATGCACATTCCCTAAGTGCAAACAATGAAGTGTGTGCGAGTGATCAGGAGTTCATAAATTTTGCTCAAAATTGAAAGTTATAGGATTGGGTTGAAACTAGGGTGGTTGTGTAGATCACGTATTCCTGATTTTGGTGCCGTGAATGGTTCCAAAAACCGATGTCGTATGAGGGTGATATCGCGTTTTGGTCGATTTCCCAAATGGCTAAATTTTTTGACAGGGTTGACTAGTGTTATCACTCAAAAAATGAAGCATCATTTGACAAAGTCATATAGGTTCATGTGTCAAAGGTAGGGTTGTAGGGTTCATTTTTCATTACTTGGTCAAGGAATTTTTTTAATTTTTCTTATTAAGCTTACCCTAAGGTCTAAACCCACTCACTTTCAAATCCCCTCATGTCACATCACTCATAATTTTCTGAAAATTTTCATTTCCCAAGGTTTTAGTACCAAAATTGTCGTTTTAGCCAAGAAGCCACATTTTTGTAGTAAAATACACTGAGAAATTTCACTTTTCACTACGAAACCGTTGATACTTTCATAGCGAAAACACCCATAAATACACTAAGAATGCTATGAAAGTGACGTTTCCTATCTGTCATGTCAAATTAGATATTAGGTTTCAGAAAATAATTTGAAAAGGTTAAGTTAGATACCATTTGAGTCAGTTAGGGTAAAGATCAAGGTACATGGTTAGAGTTGAAGTCATCATCACCATTTTAGGCATGTATGAGTCATCATTGTGTTATGAGTGGGCATCAAACTTCAAAATCTTTCCAAATTAAGTCATTTCTCATTATTCATTCCTTCTTTGCGTGATATTGAGCTCTGGAGAGAAATTCACTAAGCCAAAGTCATGCCTGGTATTTTCAAAGTTTGTAGATATCAATGATCAAGCAAGGTAGAGAATTATCAAGAAAGGTAGAAAATTATCAAGCGAGGCAGAAAAGACACTAAAGAAACTATGGCTGAAGAAAGAAATAAAAATAAGGGTAGCCAATGTCTAAGATATGAGCCATCAGATATGAATCTGATAAATGAAGACCCAACATCTGTAGAAGTCTTCAAAAGGAAAAGATGTTTACAGGTTTGTGAAGGACTACAAGGCTGCCATGTACAGGTTTCAAAAGAATTTTCTCTAAATTCTAGTGGAACAACTACTAAAGTAGGGATGTTGAATATTACCATTACACCAGAGGTCATTGCAGCAGCAACATGATTCCAATGGGACAAGAGAAATGGTTCAAAGGGTTCAAATTCAACATGGAGGAGTGCAAAGAGTTTATCAAGCCAGAAAATAGTGAAATGCGCCTTACAAATGCCATTCCAAGGAGCTGCATGAATGATAACTACTCAAAGTTGTTTCTTATCATCCATAAATATTTTAGTTGTGAAGGGAGATACCATAAAATCTATTCTTACCATTTCAAGCTTCTCCTACACTTTGCTGGTAAGATATCTCTTGATCTTCCTTTCTATTTACACAAAAGTTTAGAAAAAATGGTAGATAAGGTCCAAGCAAAATTTGAAGGAAGTGAAACTTCATTGTTTCATCATGGTTTAATAAAATTGCTGGTTTTAGATGAGCTCCAAAGACTAGGCATAGACTGGTCTTCTTTCTTCTTTGTTAGTGGTTTTGAATTGGATACCCTTTATCCTACAAGAACACCTAAACCTAGGGGTATCCCATCACCTTTAGTAGCAGAACCAAGTGAACCAGCAAGAGTAGAGCAAAGTGAACCAGTCATGATGGAAACAGAGCAATTGTAGAGTTTTGATACACCCAATGTCACACCTACAAAACAAAAATCAAAAGTGATCAAACCTGCAAAACAAAAACAAGTTGTGAGAAAACAAGGAAGCAAAAGGATTACAAGGAGTCAAATAATGGATTTAGAAGACAAAACAGTTGTTGTAGAAGATAGAACAATAGCTAAAGGAAATTTAGAAGATATACTACATTCCATTGATATTGAAGAGACTCCTATAGTCTGAGCTGAGGATATAGAGGAAGGTGGACATAAACTTAAGAAAGCTAAATCTGCAAAGAAGCTAGAGTTTGAAGGTGAAGATGCAGGTATTATGTTCTAGGCAAGAAATCCCATGACAGGGTATGCTATAAAACGTTTGGAGAGTAGAAAATAAGTTCATCCAGTTACTGATACTGTCAGGCCACCACAAGACATTATTGATCTTTCATCTCCTGCAGAAAAAGATACAGTTCGCAATCCAAAGAAAGAAAAAGAAAAATTAATTGAAAAAATAGAGTTTGAACACCTTGAAGAACAATTAAGGTTAGCTAACCATGAGATTGTAGTTACGAATAAGGAAGAATGGAAACACAATGTCCAAAAGGTTCAATTTGAAAAGATGAAAGAGGTTTGGGAAGAGCAGGTTGACAGTTTTTCCAAGACCCTAGATAATACACAACAGTTAATAAAATAGACCATGCCATTGAGGAAAGAGGTGAAACATGTCAGGAGAATGAAAATGCACTTAAAATATACCAACAAGAAGCTGAAGGATCAGGTCAAAGACCTCCAAGAATAGCTATAGCTAATCCATGAGAAGTTGGAGAAGAAAGGTCTAAAAATGACAATGGTTGAGTAGCCAATAGCTAAACTCATCATCAATGAGGAAGAAACACCTCAAGACTCCTAGTTTAAGATGGTTTATGTTTTTGAAGGTAAATGGCATGTTGGAAAAAAAAAAATTACAGTTTGAAGACACATTTTTAAAGCTAGAAAAAAAATCTGGAAATAACACACTTTTCAGCAGTTTCGTAGCGTTTCCTAGGCTTGAAGCCAGGAAAATGCTACGAAACCACTGTAGCTTTATTTTTGCGTTTTGAACCATTTTGGGGAGCTTCCAAGAGGAGGAAATCACATGGAGGATATATCAAGACATGAGGAATATAATGCAGAAGGAAATAATCAGAAAATTTGATGGCAAAGGGAATTTTTGTAACGCTACGAAAGTACGCTACGAAACTGTCATACGTTCGTAGTGTGTTGTTTTGAAGATTTATGAGCAGGTTTTTGTGCAGTTTTGGATAGATGGATACTTTCAAATATTCAAAGGACTATGTTAGCAGTTATCCAAGACTTGAAGAGTAGGAGATGAAGACAACTCATCATCCAAACCATGCGTTGAAGATAAGGACCAATTTTCCTAAGAAGCAGGGTTTGTTTCCGAATTTCGAGGAGGCTAATTAAGATGTCATGTAGTGATGAGTTCCATCACACCCTATTCGAACATGTGAAGGAATAGTTGTGAAAGATGTAACTGATATTAGGAGATAAAGTAGTTGATGTAATAATGAACAGTTTGAGTCCTATTAGGAAAAGGACGGTCAAATAGAATAATTGTCATTTTCTCATTAAAGTAGATGTTTTCTTGTTATGCAAGGTGTGATTAGGAAAATTTAGATGAATCTAGCCAGGAGGCAGATCATCTCATCATGTAACAAGTCTATTAAAGGGCAGGTATTCAAATTTGTAAAGGGTTGGAGACTTTTTGGCAATACTGCAGCTTTATGTAAATTGAGTGTTTTCAGTAATACATAGAACTTTTACTTGACCAACCTGAGATTCTCATGGATTTTTTAGTGCTTACTTGATCTATATTTTTTATGTGTACCATTTGCAGTGGTTTTCATCTTTAATACTCATAATTAATTCATGTAATTCTCTCACTTCCTTTATAGATGAATTGACTGTGTTATTTCATATTTTCATTTGTGCTTTACCTTTGCTAAAAACTCTTACCTGCCTCAGCTTCCACGTCAAGTGAACTTACTACTGAATCACTGAATTTTTTGACTCCATAAGCCCAATGATTGCAGACTTATACTATTTTCAACCTATACACATCACAATCAAGTTGTTTTCCAAGTAGAGTTAGCCATCTAGATTCATATTTATTCAATATCATTAACCCTTTTGAGAAATCCCTCTCAGACTGAAGAGGCTAAACTTTAGTTACAATTTGGTATGAAATAGTTACATGAAGTTGTCTAATTAGCAGCCTATTAAGTGCAATTTTGTGATAAAAACTAGGATGCCCAGTCAGCATGGAGGATGCATAGTAAAAAAAAAGGAATATTCAAAAGAATATTCCTTTTCTCAGAGCTAATCAGACGCTGAAAAGTGGTGCATTGTGATTTTTTCAGGGTTTTGCGTTGTATTCTTGGTGGACCAATTATAGGGTGACATGTGGCCAGCCCTGACGTCACCACATGTCCCCAAGAGGTTAGTGTAAAATTTTATGAGGTCCGTCGGGTTCGACCCTGTGACCTCTGGCCTGCACGCATAGACCTCCACCAACCGAGTTACAATTTTTCTTAACATCTATAGGCCAAGGGTTATATTTAAAGTTTAATACTTCATATTTTGGGAGTTGGGACCGCCGACGGTCCCAACATGCCGACGGTCCATGGAATATGGTCACACTACAACATACAAATTTAAACGCCAACGATTAATGTTCCGAAGTCTCCATAACACTTATCACAATTGTTTCATATACACCTTGTTACATGTGACTTTCACATTAAACATCCCCGCGTGGTTAGGTTAACTCCGATTTAAAGTTCGGTTCACAAAATTGTTACCACATTTCTAGCATATGGTTCCGCCGACCATTACGGTCAAGCAGGGTTTCAGGGTGTGCATGTGGCCACCCTACCCTTAACATTAACTTTTACAGTTAGCGTTGGCGGGAATATATAGCGCGCTCCTATTTTTTTGGGTTTTGGCCAAATTTAACTCCATTTAAGTGGAGTTCTCCACAATTAGTGGAGTTTTTCTAGGAGTTACTAGGAAAATGAGTTGGAGGCTCAATGTTTGCACATTGTAAGTGAATGAAGAGTCAATCTAGAATAATTGGAGAATTCTGGAGCCATTGGTGTAGATAAAACAACCATTACAGGCCTATAAACACATGTATTTTCAAATTTTTGAGCATAATGAAAGATGGACATGCCACTGAGAGCTGGACTAGAAGTTGTAGCCTAGGAGGGGTGAACTGCTTCATCATGCCTACTGTGTAAATGTTATGTGTGGCTTTATTTATCTGTTATACACTGATGTTCAGTGTTATTTGCTCTTATTTCATGCTTCCAAATCACTTAAATCATCTATATTTCATGGTTAAAATCCTAAAACCTTAAAAAAAATATGGAGACAAGTGTGCACATGTTTTATAACCGAAAATACACTTAGCACAACAAAATAATACAATCCTTTTAGATTAGGTTGGTATCAGAGCTAGAGTTTATTCTCTGGTGTTGTTTGTGAAAATGTTTGTTTAATTGTTTGTAAGAGTTAGATTCTTACTAGGCTCAAGCTCAAGAGAGGAGAAGGCACATTGGTGGAAGCAAGAGGGTCTCAAAGTGAGCCACAGCAAAGGAGAGAAATATTGCCACAATCTCCACCACCTAGTTCACCTTCTAAGGAAGCAGAAGTAGCATTAACCATGCCTCCAGAGGAAGAAGAAATCCATGAATAAGTGGATCCCAAAGAGGAAGAAAGAGTGTTTAGGAAAGAATTCCTTTACATGACTGATATGGTTAGAATCCTTTATCAAGAAAGGAATGAGAAACTGGAAGGAGAAGGATCCAAACTTCACAAGGAAGGACAGGGATCATCATGAGGTCACAATGATGAAGATAATTCAAATAAGGGCAATGGAGGAAATGAAGGAAGTGGAAAGTCACCATCGTCACCCTCATCATCATCATCCTCTACTTCATCTTCAGTGCATCAGCCACATAAGTCAAAGAACACTGGTAAAAGTAATATTTTAAAACTTGATGTTAAGTTTGAATTTCCAATGTTTAATGGTGAAGTCAATGTAGAAAAGCTTGATAATTGGATTAGGAAATTGGAGCTCTATTTGAGAATCCATAACCTTCAAGATGATGATACCAAATTCCAATTAGCTTCATTGAGACTGGAAGGTGCAACACTTGTTTGGTGGGAAGTCAAGACAAAGGAGGAGATCAAGAAGCATGGTAAGATTGTTTTATCATGGAATAATTTCATTAATGCAATAAAAAAATAGTTTTATCCATTAGCTCATATGCAGAAAGCCATAATGAACTGGAAAAACTTTAGACAATTGAAAGGACAGAATGTGCAAGAATACACCCAATAATTTAGGAGAAGAGCTCTCTTATTAGGGGTAGATTTGCAGAGTCAAGATACTTTTCTCAAGTACATAGGATGCTTACATATCTACCTTAAACATACTATTCTCATTTTAACCCCACAAGTCTAGATGAAGTATGTGTTCAGGCAACACATCTATAAGCTAGAGGGAAAAACATTTCTAAAGAGGGTAGAAAGAAAAATTTTAAGGGTAAAAACAAAAATAATACCTCAAAAGGTAACAGAAAAAATAATGCATCTGTTAAGAAAGAGGGAGAAAAATTGGTTTGTAAACATTGCTCAAAATAATTCCATGATGAAAATCATTGTTGGAAATTACATCTTGAAAAGAAGCCTACACACTACAACAACAAAGGAAAACAAAAAACTATAGCTACAACTCAACATGATTTAGGAGAGGATTCAGGTGATGAATCTAAAATTATAGCCATGGGATTGAAGAGCATTAAGGGGAAAGAAATTGAAACTAAACCCATTACTAGTACATCAAACTGTCACATACATGTTTCAAATGAAGAAGAAATAATTGAACTATTTCATGTGAGGGTCATATCCAAACATAGGAAGATTGACACATTGTTTGACAGTGGGTCACAAGAAAAATTAATCTCTGAAGACTTGTTCAAGAAACTTAATCTTCAGACCATACCACATCCAAAACCATATCCACTTGGTTGGATTTGTAAGGATGAAAATTTACAGGCTTCAAAGAAGTGTATATTGCGATCTGCAATAACTGCACATTTTTTTGACACAGTTGAATTAGATGTGGTTCCGCTTGGCATAACATGTATTGTGTTGGGGAGTCCTTACTTGTATGATAGGAAAGTGATCTTCCATAACCATGAGCACAAATACCATTTATTCAAATATGGCAATGAGTACATTGTTAGAGCACATCGCAACAAGACAAACATTGCTATGGTAAATTTTGGACAGGTGAAGAGGCTGGTAAATTCAAGTAAGAATTTTGTTCTTCTAATGATTAATCCTAAAGCTAATTTTAATCATGAATAATTTGAGGGTTGTGATCCTAAGCTGAAATTAGATTTATATGATGTATTTGATGCACATCATGAGATGTTTTAGGAGCCAACAAGATTGCCTCCAAAAAGGGAGATTCAACATGAGATTCAATTGCAGCAAGATTGTCCTCTTCCAAACATCGGAATTTATCACATGTTGATAATGGAGAATGCTGAAATAAAGATAAAAATAAAGGAGATTCTAATCAAAGGAATCATGAGGCCAAGCACTTCGCCATGCGGTTCACCCATAGTCTTGATTCCAAATAAATATGGGACTTGGAACATTTATGTAAACTTCAGAGATTTGAACAAGATAACTGTAAAGAATCGATACCCACTCCCAAGGATAGATGATTTTCTTGATCAGCTGAAAGAAGAAAAGTTTTTCACTAAGTTACATTTACAAAATAGATATCATCGTGTAATAATTGCAGAAAGTGATGTATGGAAAACTGCATTCAAAACCAAACAAGGAATCTTTGAGTGGTTAGTAATGCCATTTGGTTTTTGTAATGCACCGGAAACTTTCATGCGTGTTATGGATATTGTTTTGCGCCCATTCCTTGATGAATTTGTGATTGTGTATTTAGATGACATATTTATTTTCAACAAAATAAGAGAAGAACATGTCTTGCATGTGAAAAGAGTGCTTGATGTTTTGAAGAAAGAGAAATTGTTTCTTAACATGTCAAAGTGTGAGTTTGGAAAGACTTATTTGGTTTATTTGGGACACATTGTAGGAGGAGGCGAGTTGAGAAGTGATCCTTCTAAAGTGGAAGCCATTGTGAATTGGCCCACACCCAAAACAGTAATCGAGGTAAGAAGTTTCTTAGGTGCAGGTCAATATTGGAGAAAGTTTATTTCTAACTTTTCTACCATCACAACTCCTATGCATGCAGTGAAAAGTGTGACGAAAGGCTTCCAATGGGCAGGCAAACAACAACAAGCTTTCGAACCGTTAAAAGACAATATCAATTCAGCTCCAATCCTTGGATTGCCAAATTTGAGACAACCATTCGAGATACAAACTGATGCTAGTGATTATGCCATGGGCGCAACTGTTTTGCAACATGGTAAGCCTATCACTTTTCATTCTGAAACATTCAATGGTGATGTAACTAATTATCTTACATATTACAAATAACTGTATGCGTTGGTACAAAGCGTCAAGAAGTGGAAACAATATTTGATGGGTAAAGAGACGATTTTACATACTGATCACTAACCATTACAGTACTTGCAGTCGCAAACAAAATTGCAGCAATCGAGACATTTGAGGTGGATGGCATTTCTTCAACAGTTTCACTTGGTTATAAGGTACAAGAAAGGTATTTTCAATAAATTTGTTGATAAGATTTCAAGATCGATTATTAGAGCATCTACTTTATTCATAAATGATTCTATTGTACATGAGAGTAACATAGAACAATATGCACATGATGTTGATTTCCAAGATGTGTATGCTAGTTTGAGTGGAGTGAATCAAGTTGAAGAAAATGATTATCACATGCATAACAATTTTCTATTTCATTTGGGAAAGTTGTGTATACCACAAGGAGAGAGGCTAAGTGTCATGAGAGAAGCTCATTCATCTCTTATTGCTGGACACTTTGGGGTAAGCAAAATAGTGGCGCATCTACAGAGGTATTGCTATTGGCCTCACATGATAGATAGTGTGTCGCATTTTATAAGAGGTTGTTCTATGTGTGCAACAAGCAAGCCTAGCAATAGGAATATTGGGTTGTACATGCCACTACCTATACCATCAAGGCCATGGGAGAGTGTCTCCATGGACTTTGTTGGAGGTCTACCTATGTCAAGAAAACAACATGATTATCTTTATGTAGTTGTGGATATATTTAGTAAAATGTGTATACTCATGCCATGTAAGAAAACCATTACTCTTGAACAAACTGCTGAAATTTATTTTCAACATGTATGGGCTCATTATGGATTGCCTACTTCTATTGTAAGTGACAGGGATTCCAGGTTCATTGGGAATTTTTGGTCCAATATTTGGAGTATTATGGACACAAATTTGAAAAAGAGTACTACTTTTCATCCACAAATTGATGGTAAAAATGAGGTGGTTAACAAAACTATTTTGCATCTATTGAGAGGTTATTGTAGCAAACATCCTAAGTTATGGGATGAGCAACTACATTACAGTCAGCATGCTTACAACCAGGCAAAGAATTCTTCTACAAATACATCACCTTTTGAAGTATGTTTTGGGTATTTTCCAAAATCGCCATTAGAATTCATCTTTGAGAAGGATGTTTCAATTGATGGGCATAGTGATATTGACAAGGCTCGAAAGTTCGTTGAGAAAATTTAGATTATAATCAACAAGTTCAAGAACATCTTGATAAAAGTCAAATAAAATACACAGAGAGGCATGGCAAACATAGAGTTGATCACAAGTTTCAAGAAGGATATGAGGTATGGTTTCACATAAGAAAATAAAATATGCAAGGGGAAGGTAAAAAGCTCAAACCCATTCACTATGGTCCATTCAATATCATGAAGCAAGTTAGTAACAATGCATTTCAACTTGACTTGCCTTCATATATGCAAATGTATTTAGTTTTTAATGTTGAAAACTTATGTTTGTATGAGCCACCTTTGATCGATGATCAAGGAAGTGATGTTCAGCTGCTTTAAAGATTTCTCACCAAAATTTATGGATGAGCTGAAGGAAGATACAATTCTTGACAGGAGGAAAAGAGCATCCAAGAGGGGCAATGTTGACTACCTTTAAGTTGGGCTCAAAGGAAGTAAGACAACCAAGGCAAAGTGGATGGAGGTTGGAAAGGTGAGGGAGCTATACTCTCATCTATTGAACAAGTAATCAAGTCTTTTGGGGTCCTAAAGCTTCCCAATGGGGAGGTGTGATTAGGAGTTCATAAATTTTGCTCAAAATTGAAAGTTACAATATTGGGTTGAAACCAAGATGGTTGTGTAGATCTCGTCTTCCTGATTCTAGCGCAATGAACGGTTCGAAAAACTGATGTCATATGAGGGAGATACCACGTTCTGATCGATTTCCCAAACAGCTAAATTTTGCGACAGGGTTGACTGGGATGCCCAATCATCATGGAGGATGCACAATCAGAAACAAGGAATATTATATAGAATATTACTTTTCTCAGAGCCAGTCAGAGGCTGACAAGTGGCACATTGTGATTTGTTCAGGGTTGTACATTGTATTTTTGGTGGACCAATTATAGGGTGACACGTGGCCAACCCTAAGGCCACCACATGTCCCCAAGAGGTTAGTGTAAAATTTTATGAGGTCTGTAGGGTTTGACCCTGCAACCTATGGCCTGCACATATAGACCTACACCAACCGGGCTATAATGTTTCTTAACATCCATATGCAAAGGGTTATATTTAAAGTTGAATACTTCAGTGTTAGGGAGTTGGGACCATCGACGGTCCATGGAATATGGTCACATTGCAACATACAACTTTAAAATCTGACGGTTAATGTTCCACAGTCTCCATAAAAATTATTGAAATTGTTTAATATATGCGTTGTCACAAGTGAATTTCACATTAAATATCCCCGCGCGGTCAGGTTAACTCCGATTTAAACTCCTGGTCACACAACTGTTACCACGGTTCTACCATATAGTTCCACCAACCCTTACGGTTAGGTAGGTTTTAGGGGTGCGCATGTGGCCACCCCTACCCTTAACATTAACTTTTATAGTTAGCGTTGGCGGGAATATATAGCACGCTCCTCTTTTTGTGGGTTTTGGCCAAATTTAACTCTAGTTAAGTGGAGTTTTCCACAATTAGCGGAGTTTTTCTAGGAGTTACTAGGAAAATGATTTGGAGGCTCAATTTTCGCTCATTATAAGTGAATGAAGGGTCAATCTAGATTAATTGGAGCATTCTGGATCCATTAGTGTAGAGAAACTAACCATTAGTGGCCTGTAGACACATGTATTTGCAAATTTTTTAGCATAATGAAAGATGGACATGCCATTGGGAGCTGGACCAGCAGATGTAGCCCAGGAGGGGTGAACTGCTTCATCATGCCTGCTGTGTAAATGTTATGTGTGGTTTTATTTCTTTGTTATACACTATTGTTCAGTGTTATTTGCTCTTATTTCATGCTTCTAATTCACTTAAATCATATATATTTCATGGTTAAAATACTCAATCCTTAAGAAAAATGTGGAGACAAGTATGCACATGTTTTATAACTGAAAAGACACTTAGAACAACAAACTAATACAGTCCTTTCAAATTAGCGAGTGTGACCGAAAAGTGTCGTTTCACAAAAAAAATGTGTTATGAATATGAAATGCATATAATTATATTATAATCAATCTGAAGACACTTGAGAACATTCAATAACACTTTATAAATATCAAAAAACATAAAATAACACTTAACAACCAAGGCAACATTTGATACAACAATAAGGTAGGCTAAAGAATGTGAATGTAGTGAAATTTTGGAGGGCGTTGTAGCAACAAAAACACTTGCAACACACTGGGAAGACTTCAACATCTAAGTCTGAGAATAGCTTTCATTTAAGGGTAAGTCCTTCAAGAATTATTGATTTCCCTAAATTTCCCCTTTCGACTCAGTTTCATACATAGTATCCTCTCTTTTATATACTTGTTTGAACTCATAGAAATATGCACTTTATCACAATCTCTTCAATTCAGGAAAGGGTAATGTGTGCGACAAGTTTATAATATTATGCGTATATATTTTTCATATTTGTTGTTTTTGTGCTTCCAGGAGGCCTAGAAAATACCCCGACAGAGTCACTTCAGGAGCACAAATTTTGCTTCACTGCCAGCGAACCTAGACAATACCCTGGTGAAGTCGCTTGCTTCACCTCCCTGCGCATGAGGCATTTATATTCTTTTAACCTTTATTTATTTATTTAATAGAAGTATGCATTGGAAATTATTATTTTAAATAGGTGGAAGAGGGATCTCGACTTATTGAGATCAGAGGGGGTTTCCCCTTCAGAGAAGTATTTGAAGACCTCTGATTTAGTTTTGATCACTTTAGATTTTCCCCTTATCCCTTCTTTACTAGATTGGAAAAGAATTAACATAGAAGCAGCCACATACCAAGTTGACCATTTCAGGTGCTAGAATAAGCGTGGATCTAATAGCTTCCCTCAAGTCCTTTTATTGGATGAATTGTATTTTTCATCTGGACTTACCTTAACCTATGACATTTTCCAAAATGAAGAAGGAGAATAAATATAAATCCAAGCGTTGCAATTGTCACACTTATCTTTGATTGCACTACAAAGCCTTTAGGCCATGCACTTTACAATAATATTCCCAATTAGCCGAAGCTAATGGGAATATTCATTTTTTTTTCATTTTTCTGTTGCGTGAATAAATGTGTAAAGGAGGACAATAAAAAATCTTAAAAATAGCCCCAAGGGTTAGCTCAAGTGGTAGTGAGCCAATATGTGGTCCTTTCCGTTGTGGGAGGTCACGAGTTCTATCCTTGAGTCTTTGGGGTTAGGCGCCGCTTATTGCGCAAAACAGTTTACCGCGCGTACCATCCAGAAATTCTGGGGAAGTTCGCCCGGGTTTCCCGTGAACTTTGTTCGTGAAAAAAAAAACTCCTAAAGCAGCAAATAAATCAATGCCACATGTGAACAAGGCTAAATCTGGGCTAACTAAATGATCACCCTTAGGTGTGAAAGGGGCTGAATGTTTTGACTGGTTCAACCATGACCAAATCAATAGCGTTATCTTGGAGGAGTAGCCATCAATGAGGCATAGCACAGTTTTAGTTGGAGGTGGCACATGTGAAAGAAGTTATTTCATTGAGATGGTTTAGGGTTTTGCAAGCTCTCAAACTTATAAAAGGAAGAGGAGGGAATCATGAGAAGGTTGTTGATGATTATGTTATTTCTAAATATTTTTTCTGTTTAGACATTTCTTATTCTCCTTGCTGTTTAGCAGATAATAATGTTGTTTAGCACTCGTTGTTCCTGATCGTGAATCCCACCTCTTTCCTTGAGAGCCTCTTCGAAGAGTTTTCATTTCTTGTCCACTATTAGGCACTTTTCCAAGCTCTTCTTCCAACTACAACGTAGACCCTATTGAGGGTTTTGTTTTCTTTGTAAGCTACAGCAAGTGGAGGCTAGATCTACCTAGATCTAGGCCAATCTAGTGCCTCTTTTCAGTGGGGAAGGCTTCTATCCCATTGGAAAGATAGTATTGGATGATTGGAGCTACATTTTCAAATCTTGGCTTGAGGCCAAACATGTTCTAGAGCCTACAGCAGAGTTTTCTTTCTAGGACTGCATTATTTGAAAGGGTATTTTTGCAGGGTCTTTTGGCACACTTTTTCGAGGATTGGTTTTCATGTGTTGGGGATCTGTCCTTCACATTTGAGATCCATTGGCTGGTATCATCATATTTTATATTTCATATAAGATCCGTATGTGCATGAATTTTTGAATATTTCTGCAGATCTGCAACATTAGATCTCAGATCTACTCCTTGTACTTCATGTTTTGCTAAAAACCCCATGGAGTAATTGAAGAAGAGACTATCTAGTGTACAGATCTGATATAGATCTAAATTTTTGTACACATATCTGCTCTAGATCTGAAGTGTAATCTACAACAATTGTAGCTAATAAAAACAACACTATCAAGCTATTTCAGTCTTAATACATGGTTGCAACACCTCATTTTGAGGTTTTTCTTCTATAAAAGTCTTCTATGTCCTGTTATACATCTCATGGGTTGTATTATTCACATATTTTGGTGATTTATATGTAAATAATGAGCCTCCATATTGGCCTCCTACTCTTACTTAGCTGATCTGCGTTATTTCTCTACATAATCTGTTTATTATTGTTGCATTCCCATTTTGGGATATTACAGTTGTATCAGAGCATGATATTTGGCTTAGCCTGTAAGAAGCCAATTTGTCTTCAGAAGAAGAAGAGCCTCTTACTGACAGAGAGAAGAGGTATCTAAAAAGAAGATAGAATAAATTTGATTACACAAATGATGAGAAAGACAAGGGTAAAGCCCCTGAATCTGGAAGTGATGAAGAAGGAAAGGACCTTGCAAAGATCCTTTTGAGAGCCATGCAAGGTCTTGCTATAGAGATCAAAGAGATGAGAATGGATAGAATCAAAGAATCTCCTAAGATATTTCATCTTGGAGAAAGATCTGGCATGTATCACCATTGGAATGATCAACCAGTGCATCAGCCACAAGTTTCCCAATGCTCTACCATGCCTACATTTTTGGCTGTGGGTCATGCCAATGTGATTGCTTATTCTAAGTTCACTAGAGGGCTGGTGGAGATATTTTACAAAAGAGATCCAGAGGCACCATTCATGAGCCTTGCAAAATTGAAACAATCAGGTAATACAGAGTATTACATTTCTGAATTTTTGAGATTATCGGTTATGGTTCCTGATTGGTCTATAGCAAGAAGGGTGTACATGTTCATCGATGGTCTAGATGAACCTATTCATGGGTTGGTAAATTCTACCGAGCTCACTACCTTTCATGATGCCATTGAGAGGTCTAGAGACCTTCAATATGCCTTGCCAAAAGCAAAGGCAAACTTTCAGCACAAGCCCTCTTTTCCTTCTAAAGGAAAGGAAGAGAAAGTTTCTCCTTCCAAGGACAGATCATTCAAGAAGCCTCTTGATATTGAAGTTCAGAGAGATATAAGGAATAATAAGCTATGCTTCAATTTCCAATAACCTTGGGCACGTGGACATAGATGTGCTGCTGGAAAAGCACATTACATAGAGGCCTTCTCAGATATTGAGGAGGAAGAAGATGATGAACCAAGAAGAGTCACAGCACTGACACTATTGAAGGAGATCCAACACCATCATGAGATGGGAATGGAGCATTTTCTCCTATTGGAGGAACTCTTGCATCTTTGAGAGGAGTACGTAAGTACTTGACCTTAATATTTCAAGGTTCAATAATGAATCAGAGGGTTTTTTTACTGAATGATAGTGGGGCCACACACAACTTCATTGATGCCCATATTTTTCAAAGGAGGGCAATACCCACTGATACTTTTAAGGGATTCTCTGTTTTAGTCCCAGGAGATAGAATAATGCAATGCATGCATTATGTCCAATCACTTTTAGTCACCATGGGTACTTACACCTTGGTTGATCACTTCTTTTTGGTTGACATACCAAATACCAATGTGATTTTGGGTGCTCAATGGTTGATTACATTGGGGAAAGTCACCATTGATTGGGAGGCTTTACAAATGGAATGGGTGGACAAGAAGAGCGGTGGATCTCAAATGATCAAAGGCATGCATACATACCCCTCACATAACACTTCCACATAGAAAATAGAGATGAATTTTCTCAGTGGAAGCAAGGACCTTACGGTCCCATCTATTATGTTCATGACATTTCTGCATGGGACACTCTTATCTAGTGCCAAACCACCTAGGAGGCCACCTGATTCAGATTTTGTGGGGAAGACCTCACAAAATTATGCTCCAAGCTTAGATCCAGGAGGGATTGGATCAATAGAAGACAAAGCTATAGCATTGGGAATCTTGGGTAAGCTCAAGAAGAAGGGAGATCTTCTTCCCTTATCATCATCATCCACTCTCATTTCTGGATCTGAGTTATGAGAGGAGAATAATGGAAGGTATGGCCTCCCAACACACACCTTTGGAATGGGAGATTTCAAGGAGGAGAGCATCAACATGACATACATTTATGTTGATACATCATCAATGTTGTCATTGTTGAGTAGTTTAGATATATATTGGAAATTCCAATTGTTGGTGGATTATTCCAAAGATCTTCACACTTGTATGATACTTGATGACAAGCTGCATGAAGAGGGCTATTTAGTCCAAGGAGGGGTCATCTATAATCATGGTAGGATATTCTTTTCTAGAACCTCCAAGCTCAAGGAGAAGTTGCTACAAGATCTTACAAAGAGTTCTTCTTTAGCCATATGTATTCCATGAGGATCTACAACATCATCATGATGAGCTTTGATTGGGAAGGCTTGAAAGAAGAAATATATCAGCATTTTCAAGAATGCATGAACTATGTGGAGTTAGGGCAGCAACATGAATCCATGTAGGGGTTATTTCAACCATCTCTTCCTTCTTCTGAAAGAGGAGAAAGATCCATGCACCACTCCATTTGTATGATTATTGTTGGTGAAAAAGACAATCATGTAAAGCATGTTTTATTTTATGATTGTACATATTATTTCACCATGTTTAAGCAGGCCATGGCTCCAAGGAGGAGTAATACATCATGTAAATCTCATGGCAAACATTGGGCCACAAAAATTTTTGAATTTGGCCACTCCCTTGATGAGCAAAGGGAGATTTTCCATCATGATGGGTGCTTTCCAAAGGCACCAAACATATCTCACACTTTCATCCATATTGATATAACATGGGCAACAAGTAAGTGGTGGGGAAACCACTTACCATACCTTGATCTGATGCAGGTAGGAGATGCACTACCCTGGTACCATATGTGGGACTATGACCCACCTCCACATGCTCAAATTTCTGTTTGTATGTATGTAGTTTTTCTTCCATACATTGATGATATACTTGTACTTTTCATGAGAGTGTATGGAGGGAGGATGGGAGGCATGTATGTACCACATGGGATGGAGACTCTCTATGTATCATATGTTACATGTTTCAGGGAGAGAATTGGTTAAGCCATGATTGTTTCATTTGAGTTATTGACTCCTTGTGGGATGGACTATGTACATCACATGATGTCTTTGGAGCAACAATTCATGGAGGGTGTTGATTATATTATTCACCCCTTAATGTCTGAAGAATTATTATAAAAGGAAGTTTACCCGAAAGTATTAAAGTTGGTTCATGTTTTAAAGGATGAGAAGGAGAAATAAAATCAAAATGAGTCATTTATAAAAATGGGGAAAACACACTTTATAATAAAGCGGGAGTAGGTCAAAGGCCTTAACCGAAATAATGAAAGTCTGAAAGGCATAGAGAAAAGGATATAAGGTGGGACCCGCTCGTGTTCGGCATATATGGACATAACAAAGAAACACACAAACCACTCTGGGGGGGTCACGGATGGTAGGGGGAAGGTGGAAGTCTCCCCCCCCCGGAATTTTGATGACGTTTCAAGATTGACGCCAGGAGTCGAGCGCTCTGTGGAGAAAATGGCTGTGGGTTTAAAGATGTTACGGAGATCGTCTCATGTCCTTCGTGGGCCGGGTTCCAAGGTAAAACTGTCACCATGATCCAAAGGTAAGGTATGTCCTAGGACACCTGGTACATGAAAAGTACTGGTATTAAGCCCGACGTGTGGTATGCACCTGACCGAAACTAGATAAGAAAATGACCTGATACCACGTGTCTCAGTGTCGACGTCCTTATGACACCAGCCCTAATAGCATTAACCTAATCTCATTTCTTGGGCTATTTTAAGTCGTATAACTCTATTTCACAAGTTACTGTGGTAAAATACTCTTTGTTTACAGTTACCATATAAACGACAGCATGAGCGCCCAGTACCAGGTTCGCACAGTCATTGTCAATTTCCCTGTGTCATTTTCCTGAGCAGTATCCCTATTTCGCATGTATTCCTCCCATTTATACTATCTAGTTTCCTTTCGCTTTTAATTTTTTTATTATGGTCATGGGTAAAGTCATGGTGAAGAAATCAGAGCCTGAAAATCCCCAAGCTCGCAAGTCCAGGGCTACCCCTGGACCTGAACCTTTCACAGATTTCCAAGCTGACATCCAAGACCCGCAATACCCATTTCCCATTAGTAGCATCAAGCCTGAGATTTTCAGGAAGCATGTGGAAAATAGAGATAGGTTTAGGGTCATTTTGTCTGGTCTGTATCATCAAATTACTCCCCCTGTCTACCCAATGGTTGAATTCATTTTTTGGCTCTGGGATGCTTACGATGAATGCCGGGGCATTTTCCTATCTTCTCAGGCGAAAAAAATATTCACCATCTCCCCCGAAATCATCAGAAAAGCCCTTTTTTATCCTACCAATTCGAACTATGTCAGTTTTAATGAAATGAAATTGTCCCATCAGTTTTCTAAAATGAAATGGAGGCAACATAGCGATTTCATCGCTACCATTACTGACTCCCAGTTCACAGATCTCCCCTCTGCATATTCAGTGCCCCTAAGCTTATTCAAGGAGGACCTTTAGCCTACCCTTCCTCTTATTGCAGGTCTCCGAGGTTTGGAAGGGTTTGTGCAGGTCTCAAAAGAATGCATAGCCTTTTTGTGGTTAATTTCACAACCTGGTGTCGTCTTAGATATTCCTGGTTTTCTGGCCTCCACCATTCAAAATTTGTTCCAGGAGCTCTTAGACACGGGTCATTTTCGTTTCTAGTCCATGGTATTTTATCTTTTCCTTTTCCAGCATGCTGATAAATTTGAGGGTTTGGGTTTAGAAAAGGTCTATAGGATAAACTCTTAGCCAAGACCATTTTTTGACTAGGGTCCCGCAATGCATCAGTTGGAAAATGGGGTGGGTTACTCAAGTTTCCTAAATAATTTCATGCCCATAGCTTACACTATTATCCATGATTCTCCTCCGCCTAGGATTTTTTCTGAACAGAAGAAATGGTTGCATTACAGTGAAGCTGAAAGCACTGGAGATTGGTATATTTTTTATCACTATACTGAAATCAGGGTTTATAGAGCCGAAGTTAATCCCTACCAATTGCCAATTTTCTCCGCCTGGAATATTTACGCTTTGGAATACCTCCGGCGGACCTTAAAGGCTGACCAGCTTCACTTCCTCCCTGCAAAAAAGGGGTTTATTCTCAAGCTTCCCACAACCATTGACCCTTTCGTGGTTAACTCGAGGCACACCCTTCCCGTCGTTGAAAGTCTGCTTCAAGGCATGGATTTGAGGCAAGGGAAAGCTTGGCTCTATGATCCGAAAGGCATCATCTCTAACAGAAGAAAGAAGATTAAATCAACTCCTTACACTCGTGAAACAAGGCCCTTCATCGAGTGGCGAGCTAATCTTGAAACCTGGCCTTTGATTTCGCAGATGGAGACTGATTCATCTGCGATGGGGGAAAAGGCAGATACTTCTTCAACGAGAGAAGCAGATCAGAAATAGGTGAAGAAGCACTGGGAATTTTTGAATATCATTGAGGAAATGAGGGTCATTTTTCTCTCTTTCATAATAATTCTTCATGAAGGAGGTACTGATGCCTCCAACAGGGTCCAAAGTGAAAAGAGGTATTTTTCATTTTTAAAAGAGCTAAGTCGAGAAGAGGTGGCCAAGTGGGGTATCAAGAATAGATTCAAGGAAGTTGTGGATTGTCAGAAGGTGACAGATAAAGAGTCCATACGTAGCATGGCTTTGAATGTTTTGGAAAAGGTGGCGACTAATTTGGAACAGTTCGAGGCAGATTGGACCGAGATAACACCTGCAGGACTCCCCTCATGCTGGGAGCCTTCCAACGCGGTCCTACAGTTGCTACCAGTGTGCCGACTAAAGGAAGTAATGAACCAGACTGACATACCTTCTAAAAAATCTGCTTGACTCAAAGCTGAAACCATAGTTTCAATTCTCAACAAATATTTTTTGCTTTTGCATCAAGTAAAACATAAAATTCCTACTCATACAAGCTAAGACGAACTTACCGAGTTTTACGTCAAGGCATAAGTTTTTACCGCCATGCCTGAACCTGCAGTTGATAGCTGGCAGAGGTGTATCGGTCATGCTAGTCTGTTGGCCAACTCATCTACAAACATCATTCCACCTGCTTCAGCTACTGCCTCAACTCCCTCACACCATTGAAAATGTTAACTCGTGATTCGGCCTACGTGGCCTCTTGTTTTTATTCTTATTTTTTACTTTCAAGATCCGAGTGAGATTCACATTCCACTCTTGCAATTTACTTTCTGTTATACAGTTATGATATTTTGCTTTGAAACGACCATCAGCCTGATTGTAAATGATGAGAAGCATTTTAACTCATCATAAATTTTGATTTTTTGAGTAGGACTTAAAACTAAACACTAGCACGTAGAAAAGATATTTTCCCAAAATATCTTCCCGCGTATGTTGATGGAGAATTCTATAAAAGCAGTAAACAGAGACAGAGAAAATGTTCCATATTTTCAAAAGAAAGGACTGAGAAAGAACTCTGTATGTATTTTTGTTGGAATTTTGATATTAATGTTGAATATCCCATTGGGATTGAGTGATAAGGAGTTCTGCCGATATTGGGGATTCTGATATGAGTGCTTCATAGTTTTGATCTCTCCTTTGTGTTTTATAGCATAAAGTCTCATCTCGTTCATTTCCATATTTCTTATATCTGTGTTCTGGAATGCGAGTGCTCATATGTTTAAATGTGAATTTATCGTTGTTGATAATCATATTTACTCATGTCTAGTGCTTTAAATATGGCTCAGGCAAGTTATTCTATTTCACCTTTTACTTCTACCAACGTTCTTCTGATATTGGCAGCAATGGAGTTCTATCTTTAAAATTGTTCTCATGTATGGATTCTTATTATTGCATAGGCCCGGTATATGTGAACACTTGTTTCTAGATTGAACTTCCGTTACCGTTAGTGTCCATTACACTTTCTCACCATCCATCTCCCTCCTTTTATTAACCTTTGTGGATCATTTTGGAATTTAGCCCCATTTTTCAGCATGTTTTCTTTAAATTGTCTAATACGTTCAAATATCGAAGTTTACATTATGTTATTACAATAGTACTTTTTCTATGTTTAAGTTTTGATAGTCTTGGTTCCAGTTTCACAAAATCTTTCCACTTAAGATATGATAGCATGAGAGCCCCCTTCTTGTCAATTATTATAAGTTGAACTTTATGCTCCTTGCTGATTAAGATGTCCTAGGCATTGGTCTTTGTACAACTCAAGGCTGTCTCTAGGAGTGACAACAGAGGAAGCTTAACACATGATGATGGTGTCACCAGTGGAGGAGGAGAAGAGTTGCAACACTCACCTTATCAGTTGCTTGAGGACAAGAAACATTTTGGAGGGGAGGAATGTAATACTCCCAATTAGCCCAAGCTAATGGGAATATTCATTTTTGTTTCATTTTTCTGTTTCATGAATAAATGTGTAAAGGAGGACAATAAAAACTCCTAAAACAACAAATAAATCAATGCCACATGCGAACAAGGCTAAATCTAGGCTAACTAAATGAGCACCCTTAGGTGTGAAAGGGGCTGAATTTTTTGACTGGGTCAACCGTGACCAAATCAACAGCGCTGTCTTGGAGGAGTGGCCATCAATGAGGCACAATGCAGTTTTAGTTGGAGGTGGCACATGTGAAAGAAGCTATTTCATTGAGATGGTTTAGGGTTTTGCAAGCTCTCAAACTTATAAAAGCAAGAGGAGGACAGCATGAGAAATTTTTAGATGATTATGTTATTTCTGAAGATTTTTTCTGTTTAGAAATTTCCTATTCTCCTTGTTGTTTAGCAGAGAATAGTTTTGTTTAGCACTGGGTGTTCCTGATCAGGAATCCCACCTCTTTCCTTGAGAGGCCCCTTGGAAGAGTTTGCATTTCTTTTCCACTATCAGGCATTTGGCCAAGCTCTTCTTCCAACTACAACGTAGATCCTGTTGAGGGTTTGGTTGTCTTTGTAAGCTACAGTAAGTGGAGGCTATATCTACACAGATCTAGGCCAATATAGTGCCTCCTTTCAGTGGGGAAGGCTTCTATCCCAATGGCAAGAGATTATTCGTTGATTGGAGCTACATTTTCAGATCTTGGCTTGAAGCCAAACATGTTCTAGAGCCTACAGCGCAGTTTTCGTTCCAGGACTGTGTTATTTGTAAGGATATTGTTGCAGGGTCTTTTGGCACACTTTTTGGAGGATTGGTTTTCATGTGTTGGAGATTTTCCTTTCACATTTGAGATCCATTGGCTGGGATCATCATATTGTATATTTCAGATCATATATGTATGTCCATGAATTTCTAAATATTTCTGCAGATCTGCAGCATTAGATCTCAGATCTACTCCTTGTACTTCATGTTTTGCTGAAAACACCATGGGGTAATTGAAGAAGACCCTATCTAGTGTACAGATCTAATATAGATGTAACTTTTTGTACACAGATCTGCTCTAGATCTGAAGTGTAATCTACAACAGCTGCATCTAATAAAATAATGCTATCAATCTATTTCAGTCTTAATACATGGTTGCAGCACCTCATTTTGAGGTTTTTCTTCTATAAAATTCTTTTATGTCCTATTATACATCTCATGGGCTGTCTTATTCACATATTTTGCTGATGTATATGTAAATAATGTGCCTCCATATTGGCCTCCTTCTCTTACTTAGATGATCTGCATTATTTCTCTGCATAATCTGTTTATTATTGTTGCATTCTCATTTTGGGATATGACATTTACACACAGGTCTTATTTATGTACAATGACCTGCAATAAGACACAACACGACATGAATACATAATGAACACACAAATGACTTAAACAAAATAAAAAGAAGGCGTAAAAAAATATGTACAAGAGGTGCAACTCTTAGCTTCTACTGAAAATAATGCTTAAGGTCTCGGCCATTTACGGGAAGGGGTTCAATCCTCCCGTCCAAATATTTCAACTTGAAGGATTTGTGGCTGAGCCTCTCTTCGATTGTTAATGGTCCAATCCACAATGGCTAGAACTTAGTGTGTTTACCTTTTTCTTCATAGGGTTTATCCCATTTTAGAACTAGGTCACCGACATCAAAGCTCTTTTCCCCTAAGAATTTTCTGTTAAACGAGCACTTTATATGGCTCTGATACATGGAAAATAGTTTTTTTTCTTTGAGCCTCTCTTCCTCGAGTTTGAGTAAAGTGTTGATCCTGCTCTAACCCACTAGGCAAGGTTTTCCTTATGACTCTTGGGAGAGTTGCAAGGCTAGGAGATACAAGTTAGGGGGAAAGATAGATTCTTTACTGTACACTAGAAAGTATGGCAAGGTTTTTAGAGAAGGATTTGGAGTTACGCGGTTGGCCCAAAGATCATTATTCAAATAAATATGCTAGTTCTTCTGCTCAAAGAAAATGGTCTTCTTAATTATGTGAATAATATTTTTATTTGTTGATTCAGCCAGACCATTTCCTTGGGGATACTAATGAGATACATTTCTTAAAACAATCCCATTTTCCAATGAAAATTCATAAATTATTCACGATTAAAAGTATGTTGCATTATCAAATACAAGTGACGTAGGAATGCCAAACCTGGTTATGATGTTTTGTTGCAAAAAATGAATGACTTCCTGTTCATTCACTTGTATGAGAGGAACTTCCTTTGACCACTGGGTGAAGTAATCTATAGTTGTGAGGATATATCAGTGTTTTTTTGATGAGATGGGAAAAATATCTCAAATAAAATCAAGTCCCCACAGTTCTAATGATTCTTGAACTACTACTAGGAGAAGTGGTGCGACTAAATTTTTATCATGATCGTTGCATTTTTTACAAGCTTGGCACTTGTGGACATCAATGTGTGCATCCTTGAAAAGAGTGGGCCAATAATAACCATCCCTCATAGCTTTATGTTTTGTAGTGTCGCTTTCATATTGGCCACCTATCGATCCATCATGTAAGTCCTTAAGGACCTTCTCTGTATCTTGGAGCTTAAGGCACCTTAATAAAACTCCATTTTGGTGCTTCTGGAAAATCACTCCATGGACCAAATTTTATGATATATACTTTAAATGAGTTTCCCTTCTTTTTTTCCTTATCGATAAGTGTGAGGGAAAGGTGCCACGTTGCAAAAATTGTCGTAAATTTGTGTACTAAAGCGTTGTGGACGTGGATTGAGGAATGAAATCAATATTATACATGTCTATTTCCTCCTCCCATCCTAAAATATCTTGTTCAGGAGCATATTTTTCTTTGACTGCTAGTCTACATAGGCCCTAACCCTTTATAGTATGAATTAGCTTGAATTCCAGATCATATTCTTGAAGACAGGTCATCTAGTTAAGCTTCTTGTCACCCAACTCATTGTATGAGAAAGGTTCTCACTACCGTATTAGGTACAAATATAGTTGTATGTGATTTAAGTAAATAGGGCCTAAAATACTTAACTGCCTTGTATAATGCATTTGTTTGTTTTTCAATGGAATGGTAATTTAATTTTGGGCCTTGCAGACTAGTTCTCATAAAATAAATAGGTTGCTCGTTTCCTTCATTGTAATTCAGAGTTAATATAGTCACAATTGATAAATTTGAAGCAAATGTATAGAGAAATAAATATTTTCCATAGTGTAGACTAAATAGTGTGGGTGCATTGGTGATAGGCTGTTTTATCTAAGAAAAAACATCTTTCTCTCGTTTATCCCATATGTATACTACATCTTTCTTGATCGTCTCTTGTATAGGCTTGAATATCTAATCGTAATCAGAGAGGAATTTTCCTAGGAAATTGGTTTTACCTAATAAATACTACATGGGTTTCTTGTTTACTAGAAATGGGATCTGTGTGATAGCCTTGACTCTTTTAGGATAAATCTTGATTCCACTCTTTGCTGTGACGTGCCCTAGTAGTATACCTTCGAACCCACCAAAGACACTTTTCTTGGGATTAAGGGAAATCCCATACTTTCAACAACGCTTGAATTTTTTTTTTCAGATGATGTACATGATACGACCTTTTCTTTGAAAACACAATTACATCATCTGAGTAAATGAAAACGCTTTAACCTATATGGCCACGAAAGGTGTTGTCCATCGCTCTTTGAAAAGTTTCTCCACCATTGATTAGTACGAATGGAATTATTTTGAAAGGGAATGTTCCCCATTCAGTCCAGAATGTAGTTTTCAATTTGTCTGGTTCCACTACTAGCACTTGTTTAGAGACTATAAATCCATCTAGTAGCAAAAAAATTTCAGACCCAAATACTATCTAGAGTATCTGCTCCATGGATGGCACTAGATAGTTATCTTTGTCAGAAGCCCAGTTAATATTATGAAAATAAATACAAATGTATTTCACCCGAGTTATTTCTTATTGGGACCAAGTTGGAAACCCATGTGGAATTTCTAACTTTGAAAATGATGCAGGCATCCAATTGTTTTCTCAATTCCCTCTGAATGAGAGGTTCTAGTGTTGGATAGACTTTTCATAGTTTCTACTAGAATTATTTCACCCCTTATTTTATAGGGCTTATGTGTTGTATGATATGAGTGTCATAAGTCTTGAAATCATCGTATGTCCATGTGAACACATCTTGATACTAATTGAATAGGAGAATAAATTTTTGTCGTTCTTGTGGGGAGAAACAGGTACCGAGGTTCACATATTCAGCTCATGTCGGGTTCCAAGGTTGACTTGTTCAGATGTGAGATTTGAACTCAAAGTCTTTATGTTAGTAGGTCATTTTAATTGATTATGCAAGTCATATCATTTCTCTAAGGACACCACACCTCTTGGCATAGTGTTTCCTTTCGGTGCTTGGGATTTTTCCTACAGAGCCTGCTCGTGTTCATCCTCCTTTATGGAAACATATTTGAATACTTCAAAATTCTCCATAAAGTTTAGTATTTTTTTGTCATCATTGAAAATGTGTAAATTAGTGACATTGTCGGGTACAGATGGTTTATATAAACTTTCTATAGAAAACCCATTTTCAAAGGTGACATCCTAGCAACAACATTTTATATTATATCTATTGTTGCATTTCTAACTCCATTAACAAAAATGATATTGAAAGGTTTAAAATGATTTTTCAAACACCAAATCTCCTGCGGGTAGTTTTTGTAATGAGGGGAAACCAAGTGCATATACTCTCGTACCTTACGAGTGACTATAGAATTACCTCATAATTACTTATTACCTTTGGGATCTCTACCTTCATGTCTATATAATTGTTCAATTCAAGTAAGAGTGCTTCATATTCTGCAGTATTATTAGTGCACTCGAACTACAGACAACATGAAAGTATATGTTTCTTGTTAGATCTGAGACTTTTGTGATCCATAAGATAGATAAATTTATTTTCGAACTAATCACATAATTAGGATTTGGTCGACATTTCAAACCAACTAATGTGGTTCATCCTCAAGACAAGGTGAAAAATCCAATCGATCTTATCTAAAAAATAGTGTGGATGCATCATTGCCCGGTATTAGCCGAATAAAACTAGTCGTTAAAATGATGTGATAAATTTTAGTTGGTTTGAAACATCAACTAAATCCTAATGATGTGATTAATCTGAAAAAATGTTTATTTATATATGTTTCTTGTTATGAGGGTTTGTGAGGACACAACCAGCTCTAGAACCATCCTGCATCTTAGAAACATAAAAATAAAGAGTCCAAAAGTTACTATCTACTAAGTTGTTTCCTGCATTATTATTCCTACTAATATTAGTATTACTACTATTATGTACATATATATTACATAGTTCATTTTCACTAGCTAGAGGAGGAAGGAGCTCCAACTGTGTATCTAGTGGGATGGGTGATGGTTGTGCAAAGTAGCATCCAAGGTCATTTTCCAAAAAGAAGTTTCCAAAACTTAATTATACAAAAACAACATGTTCATTTTTCCCTTCGAAAGGTGTAACATTTTGTTCCATGTAAGGTTCTGATTCTACCCAGATTTGATTATTCTTACCCCTATACAGAAGCCATAAATGCAACCAATCGGTAGTAAAATACCCCTGTAGTTTTCTAAACTAGTCTTGACTTATCAATATGTCGTAGGATTTCAAGATGTCCATAATCACTATGTTTATACATTGGTGAACTCGGTGATCAAATGATAAGTGAATAAGGACATTTCTAAGTTCACCAATAGCTTATAAAAAAGACATGTCCAGCTAAATAATCTATGCATCGATATAATCCCCTTTGGAATTTACTTTCTTGGAAACTGATAATGGCATTATGTTTACAAATCCACCAGAATCGACCAAAAAATTGTGAACATTTTAATTGAAAATTTGAAAATTCCATAGAAACAGAGGGAAAAGAGCATTAGCTTATAATTTTAAAGTGTTAAAAACTGATTCCAGGGGACCAGAAGACTTACCCGAGAGTTTTTAGGAAGAAGAAGCATTACTTGATGAGGACTAGGAAAGTGCTTGGACAAGAAGATCGTGTTATCTTGATATCCTTGTAAGCTCAAATATTGAAATATTTTCATGATATTTCTTCATATCTTCCACGATGAGATAGTCTAGTGCATAATACATCGTTGAAGTTTCTACAAGGGTAACTTTGTTTGCAAGTTCTGGAATGGTAGACTTGGTTTTACTACTGACATATGTGTTCTTTGCTATGGCAGCATCTCCAGACTTGTTATGAGCTTGGTTGACAACAGGTGGGATTTTCCTTAACAGATGTTCCTTCAAATTTTTCCTCATCATCTCTTATTCAAGAACATTTCCTTGATTTATCAACTTATATCGGATTTTTTTCTTTTGTGTTGGGGTCTCATTCAGTGGTGGTTCCTCAACATTTTTATTCTCGACAATGAACACACAAATGAAAGTATTTATTGCGTGTCTAACATTTGCAATTTTTTCAGCCGCAACGAGTTATTATTTTTCTTGTATTGGCTCAGTCTGCTCATATGAAGTACTGAGTCAATAATGTTCATAGAAAAAGTGTTCATGTTGTGATTCCATTGTGGGAATGTATTTTCTGAATTATATTCTTGATGAAAAGAACAATATTGGTTTGTGCCCATGCTTTCGAAATTTAGCACGACATTTGAGCTTTGTGGAGACTTAGCCAAATGATTATTTTTGTTATTGTTGTTGTTAGTACTTCTCAAGAAGTTAAATTTTGGGGGATTGATGTTGAAAGTGGTCTCACTTGTCCTTTGTTTTAATTCTTCCAACTCATTGGAAAAGTTCTTGATAGTCCGGGTCAAGTTTTCAAGATCAAAAGCTTCTTTATCCTTGGCCTTCCTCGATGAGGCCTGAGACCTTTTGCATGTCTCCTTGGAGTATTTAGATGATTCATCATTGAAAATTACTCCAATTGCATGCAATTCCTTTTCAACTATGATGGCTTCTTCAAAATTTTGCGCCAGAGTTTCTTTCACATATCCCTTTACAAATTGTGAAATTCCTGTCGGCAAGGAAAAAGTGTAGTAACCGATCATGATGGATTCATGAGGTGTCGTATCCAGAGGAAATTAGTTCAATACCTGATTGAACCTGTGAATAAAATCCTTGAAATTTTATTTTTCCCCCATCTTTAGATTCCCTAACTCCTTTAATAACATATTTGGGGTTTTTTCATTAATGAACTTTTCAACGAACAAATTTTTAAACCCCATCCAATTCCAAATTGAATTTGCAAGAAGACAATGATACCAAGAAACTTCTCTACCATCTAAGGTACAAGAAAATATTCTACATGCAACATCATCATAAGATACCTCAATTTTTCATAGGTGTAGGTAGAAGTTATCCAAATTTTCTTTCACTTTAATCTCCTTGTTAGGTTCATATTTCATTAAAAAAAATTCTAGGTGTATTGGCATCTTATGTAAAATACCCAAAAGGGAAAGTGAAGCCCGAGTCATCCAATCCAAAACTTGGCCTGCCATGTTATCACCTCTATACTCCTCCTCTTCTTTAGAATCTAAAGAATATTCTCTGGGACTGTCTAACTCGTGGAAAGTATCGTCTAAAAGCACAACATTTTCCTTGTCCCCCCTACTATAAGATGGAGGTTGATCCGATTTTCCTGTGTTACGTACATATTTCGCTAACTCTTCGAGGGTATAGAAAACCAAATCTTCTACTGTAGAAACCACTAGCCTGCTAGGATTTATTTCTTTCTTCTTCGAAAAATAAGGAATATTATGTTCTCTAGGAATTAATCTAATAGCCTTTGCAAAGCAAAGAGTTATAGGCTAAATTTCCCAGATGTGCTCATAAGAAAATTCGCAACTTTGTTCTAGGACGGGCTGAGAATATCTACATGCTTTAGGAATATGATTCAGAGCGGTTCTAGGAATGTTTTTTCCTTGTCTAAAATACATATGATATGGGTGGATGGAGTTATGAACCATAAAAATCCGACTTAGCTCCTTCTACCGCTAGAAGTGTTCGTTGTATTGGACCTGCTAAAATTAAAGGGGGTCTCCTCGATATGTAGTCGCAATTAGACCTCACACCATTTGGGATAGGAGCCCCATATAGAATATGGCTTGGATATTGTCTACTTAAAGATCTTCCTTGGCTTCACTTTTCAGAAAGAGAGAGAATCACATATGTGCCTTCGAAAAACAAACAAGTGTGCCTAGTGAATGTTCAGTTGCAGGTGCATCAAGGTTCTTCTACTACAGAGGGGGGAGAAAGTGAGCCTCTAAGAGAGAGGTAATAGTACCACTATAATAAATACACATATAAATAGGATTTTTTTATCTAAAATCTAGCGGAATAGTCCACAAGTATGTGATGAACGTTACAACCATTACAACACGTTCTCAATAAAATAAACACTAAAATAACCGAAATAGTTCAACTACATTAGTATTGTTGAAATAAAACATGAATCATAAACATCCACTATATAGTATTATAAACGTTCATAATCTATGTATAAAAATGTTTTGACTATCAGGCTTCAAAATATTAAGTAAAAGTCCCAAGATGCATGAATACAACAAACATCACTTGACCCAAAAGTGGAACGTTGGAGCCACCACTTGCTCCTCAAAAATACTAACTTATCTCTCTTATTCTATATGGGAGAAGCCAAGGTTGAAAGTTCTTTACATGAGAAATGAGGATCTATTTATAACTTGAGGAGTGACCTTTCATATCCTCATGACTCTTGACTTTCGAACTTCTAGTGACATTTGGACTTCCACAACCTTTTAAGTTCCAAATGACTTTTGGTATTATATTTCCTTTATATTTCCATGAGTGTGGAGTTTAAAAATGATGTAAGAACCCTGTTAAAAACATTCATGTAAAAATATATAATACCATGGTGATGGGACACGTATTCCAAGTTGAATGGTTGGAAAAAACATCCTAGCGGGTGTTCATTATGTTTATTATGGCTAAGGAAATTGGCAAAGGCATGAGGAATTAATTGGCATTTTATTTATGAAAATAATGGAAATTAGGAGAAAAGGAAGGTAAAAGGTCGCAGGTTGCATATTAGGAGGAAATTTAATGAAAATAATGGAAAATGAAGAAAATAGAGGCCTATTCTATAAAAAGGCTTCTGAGGAGTAGTGGGAAAGGCTTGGTTAGTTCAGTTTTGGAGCTCTCATTATTCTCTCTCTCTCTCATACTCTTTAGCAGTTAGAGTCTTATTGGAGAACTCTTGGAGAGTGTGTCATACTTGGAGATTTGGATCAAGAAAGCAAAGGAAGAGAAAGAAAGTGTGGAGGACATTAGGATGAACATCTGTAACAGGTTATGAGTGTAATACCGAGTTGCATGTATGATTTCCTCACTATTTTTGGCATGCATGGTATTGCATGTGGTTTCATGATTATGTTTTGTTATGGACATGGAGGATGGCCAGGATTGACAATGGATTTTCCTAGCCTTTCCATTTCCTAGATAGCCGTGTTGATTGTGGGTTTATTTCCATTGATTTTTTTTTTTTTTTGGTGGGTTCTCATGGTTCCCTTAGCTATTGTGTTGAGTTATTAGTTCCTGGAACCTTGTTTGGACAAATTCTCTAGAGCTCGATGGAAAATTGTTGGGTTGAGTTACTATTCCTGGAGCCTTAGTTAGAAAAATGCTCTAGAGCCCTAGGTGGGTCAAGTTACTAGTCATGGAGCCTTGGTTGGACAAACGCTCTAGAGCCTGAGAAAAGCTGGGGTTGAGTTACTAGTCTTGGAGCCTTGGTTGGAACAAACACTCTAGAGCCTGGGAGCAACTTGGATGGAGATGAATCTATGATGATAGTGATGTCCAACCATGAGGTGGAACCACTGGTTTGGGGTTGAGACATTTTGGTCTTTGAAGCCCTCGTTTGGTGTTGATTGATGTGTTTGATAAGGTCTCACATTCATTTTTGGAATATGGCACAAGGGGGATTGGCTGAAGAGAGATATGGCTCAGCCATGTCTATGGTCAGGTGGAACGTGGAAGTCCCATTCTGGGTTGGATTTTACATTCATTACTGAAAGGTTCAATGTCTTGGTATTTGGTGCATACATGTAATGGTTTATATATGAATTCTATTGGAGATGTATCCATCGTATTTATGTTGGTAATATGTTGGTTATGAGCGTGTATTATGAAAGTAATGAGTTATGGCTCTCTCCATGTTTTTACTTGTAAATGAATACTTAATGCATCTATGGTCAAATTGATTGTATGATATCTTATGATATAAGGGAGCAATGCTTCTTAGCCATTCTCAGGTAAGAAAGAGACCCCTTTGTTTAAATATGTTGTTTACACATGTAGATGTTATGTTCGCGACATGCTTGACGAAATGCTTGTCATGGCTTGCTGGGGTTAGATGAGTTTTGGTTGATTTGATTGCTTCCATATGTTTGTTTTAATGTTATTTACCCTCTTGAAGTTACAGGAAGTTCTGGGTAGTGACCTATGCTCTGGGGTTGAAAATTTGGCACAAATCTCAGAGCTACAAGCATAAAATTCGTTGTTTGGGCCTTAGTCGCCACCTTGACATGGCTAGCCCATGGCTATAGGGTCTATAGATGTTCCCTTTCCCTTACAAGCCCACGACTAAACCTCAAAGGGGATAAAAATAAGTCCCCCCTCAGGGAGCATGCCCCTGGAAGGTTGGGTTATCTCCTAGGGATGTCAATGATGTAGTGTAAGGTGTGTTTTCGGTGTTTCCTTAGATTCCACTTCCTTAAGGTCATATAGTTGATTGGATCTCTTATTATTAGCCTCTTGTCACATGTTTACCCTAGTTGGTCGGTTACTTGGGTAGATGCGGGAAGAGGGCGTCACAGAGTGGTATCAGAGCATGGTTCAACTTTTCGACTTGATGGTTAGTGTGTTTGTCATGATTTTGTGTTGATTTGTTATGTGCTTTCATATCTATGTTGTATGTGGTTGTTGCATTTGTATTTTTTTGGCCATGGTGTCAGTGGTGTCGCCATGGAAGTGTTGATGATGTTGTTGTCTACATGTTTTCATGAATATTTGACTACTGGCATGTTGTTCTTGTTCATGCATTGTGTGTGCACTCTTGTTTACATATTGTACATACATTGTTTGTTTATTCTAGGTCACATATTGGTCATGTTTTTGTATCGTCCATGTATGATTTCTTATGTGATTCTATATGTGGGACATGCATTGGTCATTCATGAATGGTTATACATGTCAAGTGTGTGCATATGGTCGATTTTTCATTAGTTTGGTGAAATTTGTTGTGAATAAGGTCATTGTATGCATTTTAGGTCAACATGATGCTTTGATATGCTATGATGCTGATGTGTTGGTTATAGAGCAGGAGATGCATACCATCAAGGAGAAGTTGCAGCACTAGACCTTGGGACAAGAGTAGATCTTCATAAAAGTTTGTATGCTTGGCATCTAGGTATGTGATTCATGGTTGTTGTAAGTATTAGGGTTACTTATATGTTTTCCATTCTATTGTTATTTTGGTTACATGTGTGATAAATTATAGTTGATTAGAGTAGTCATATGCATTATCGTAATGCACATGTATTTCATTATATTGATGTTATGGTTACATAAATGATAGATGTTAGTTAAAAAGTGTGATTATATGCACATGTGTTGGTTAGTTAGGCATGATATTAACTTAATCATTATGCTATGTGTCATTGATGAGCATGTTATATGTTAACTTGTAGTTAGCTTGATGATTATGTTATATGTTGTTGATGATTATGTGTTAGTTAACTTGATGATTAGGGTTACTGCATTAAGATTTTGATGTTATATGTATAATGCTAAAATTGTGCTAGCCCATGCAATTGGTTAGGGTTATGACATTCAAGTATGATTCGACCTAATTATGATAATGTGTTGCATTGATCTAGACTAATTGTGCATATGTGATTGGTATGCATGAATGACATCTGTTGATTCAAGTGGATATCAGTGGCCACCCACCTAGTCTATTTGGACCCACACCATCAATTATTTTATTTTTTCACTTCCAGCAGCGTACTATTTTTAGCAAGTTTTTGGGTCATGCACTCCCAGAGCCGTTTTGGGGCCTCAACGATCTAGGTGGATATTGGTGGCCACCCACCTATTCCATTTGAACCCCTGCCACTAGTTCTTTCCATTTTTAAAATTCAGCACAACTTACTATTTTTAGTATTTTTTTGGGTCCTAAACCTCCGGAGTTGTTTTAAGGCCCTAAAATACGTTTTTTGGGGAAAATGGGGAGCAACACGAGTCTATGGACTGATGTTGATCACATCAAAAATTGTATATAGATATTTCTAACGAGCTATTGAGCATGTAAAACGGAGATCAGATTGCAAAGTTACATCCCCGGGAAGTTAAAACACCAATTTACCCAAACGGGGCCCACAGTTTTGGTGCTTCATCTCCTAGGGTTAGGTTTTTGTAAATTTCAGGTTTTACATTGTTTCTCAACAATAAATAGGCCTTCGAGCCTCATTGTAACACACTGGAGGGGCATGTAACCATCACATATCTTCTCAGCGATATGCTACCAGTGCCTTCGCCCGCTCATCTATTTCCATTATGTCTGTAATAAGCCTTCGAGCCTCTATGTAACACAGTTCAACGGCTTGTAGCTGCCACATCTCTTCTCAGAGATAAGCCTACTAGTGCCCTAAATATTTATTTCCAATATGTCTGTAAGCATATTTCAGTCTTTGATATTAATAAAATGAAGCATTATTTCCACTGCATCTCTATGTTGATGATTATTTGTGTATTATGTTGTGTTCCTACATAAATTTGGATCAATGGTATCAACACAGTTTTCTCTTTCTATGTTCTTATTTTCATGTCCCAACGCGGTCAGGTTATAAGGAATTCAGGCTCGATCTAGTTGAACCATTGCAAGAGCAACCTCACAAACCCTGACGACCCCCCATGGCGGAAGGAAAGAAATACGAGGGAGCAAGAGATCCTATCAAAATCTTGTTTGAGGAGGCCCTAGAGAAAAATAGGAATGCGATGATGAATAACTTTTCCCAAATCCTTCAACAATTTCCCACCAATGGCACATCTACATCTAGCACGTCCGCCAACAGGTCCGCGACATCCTGGACAAATTCAATACCAAGTTCAGCAGAATTTTCCCCTCATGGAGGAACTTAACGCAATGGGGAAAATTTCTTCCTAAGGAGGGAGGAATGATCTAGGTGGGTATCTTTGGTCACCTACCTATTCCATTTCGACCCGCACCATCAATTCTTTCAGTTTCTCACTTCCAGCAGCTTACTATTTTTAGCAGGTTATTAAGTCCTGCATTGTTGGAGCAGTTTTGGGGCCTTAATGATATAGGTGGATATTGGTGGCCACCCACCTATTCCATTTGAACCCCCGCCATCAATTATTTTCATTTTTAAGTTTCAGCACAACTTACTATTTTTAGCAGTTTTTCGGGTCCTGAATTTCTAAAGAAGTTTTGAGGCCCTAAACGACGTTTTTTGGGGAAACCAAGAACAACATCTCACATCAGAATTTTTAGTCCTTAGATAGATATTTCTAACGAGCTATTGAGCACATCAAACGGAGATCAGATGCCAAATTTACGTCCCCGGGAATTTGAAACACCAATTTACCCAAACGGGACCCACATTTTTGGTGCTTCATCTCCTAGGGTTAGGTTTTTGAACGTTTCAGGTTTTACATTTTTTCTCAATAATAAATAGGCCTTCAAGCCTCATTGCAACATAGTGGAGGGGCCTGTAGCTGTCGCATCTCTTCTCAGAGATACACTACTAGTGCCTTCGCTCGCTCTTCTATTTCCATTATGTCTGTAATAGGCCTTCAAGCCTCAATGTAACATAGTTCAGTGGTCTGTAGCCACCACATCTCTTCTCAGAGATATGCTAACAACGCCCTAGCTAGTTTCCATTTTCTTTGTAAGCCTATTTCAGTCATTTATTATTAATAAAATGAAGCATTATTTCCACTTCATCTCTGTGTTTATGGTTATATATGTATTTTGTTTCATTCTTGAATAAATCTGGATCATCTGTATATGAGTCTATGATGTGAACTTGTTAGCTAGTTACTATTATGGATATCATGACCTTATTTAGGTTGAGTTGAGGTATCATGAAGTTATATTGTGCTAATATGGATTGATTGTGCATATAATATAGCCTTCCCTAAGGTATATCAAGGTATGAGTTTGCTTATGTCATGTACTTGATGCTTAATTGTTTGATTATGTCATCTCTTTGGTGTCTAAGTGATTTGGTGTGTATTACATCATCTAGTCAATTTATTTAGCATGGTATGTTTGCAAGCTGTTTGAATTTTTGATTAATTGCATGATATGAGTATATGTGTCTGTAAGATTGCATGACGAAATGGTCTTGTTTTAATATGCTTGTACTAACACACGTGTTGGGATGGATGATATGTACCTAAGTGTAAGTAGGTGATAGTTGTAGCATTATATATTATGACCGAAGAATGTGATTTGACCAATGGATTATGACATTTATTCTTCGTAAAATTTGATTTCGAATTTATAGATATGTTGCCTTGATGTTGACACATATGGCTGACATGTGTGTTCAGTTACAGGTCAATGTTCTTGCCACAACAAGGTAAGATACCAAGTATATTGGTATATTTATTTATGCGTTGACAGTTGTGTGGTTATGGAAATATGATGTAAGGGATTGCATGGCAAGATACTTCCATGAAATTTTGAAGAAGGATCGGGTTGAGCTTTCCTTGGAAGTATTCGGAACCATGGGGATTGAGTCATGGTGTTTGTTGTAAAGTCTTGTGCTTTTGGTATTTTATGGGTTGGTTTCGATTGATCTGAAAAAATTTTAAGGTCTGGTGCAAGGCCTTGCCACTTTTTTGTGGTGTCGTACTGCTTTTGGTTTTCATGGTTTTCTTATTGTTTTCTCTTGTCCTTGTATTTTATGTTTTGAGAGTCTTGTGAATTGGTTTGGTGAAAGAGAAATTTAATGGAGCTCGAGAAGAGCTTAATGAAATCCAACAAGTAAGGTAAGACACAAATGAAGCTGAGTGCATGATTAAGCAACAGAAGGTAAGAATATGATAGTTGGCTAGATTGGTTGGTTCCATTGTGGTAAATGGATGGTGTCAGAATAATCATGATAAAGGTAAAGTAAATGGATCTAAGATATCAGATGCCTTGGTTATGTTGGGAACTATTGTTCTCAATGTTGTGCATGTTGTGCACGAATAAAGGAATTTCTCTCAACCTAGACCTTATGATATCTGGTAATCATGTTGTGAACATAATTATGATGATGTTTATATATGGATATATGTATGTATGTATGTCAGTCATTGATTGACAGGGTCATCATGGATCTTGATGGTTTTATGTTGATGGTTTATATGTATATATGTATGTATGTATGATGTTACCTAACGGGATCATGATTAGTTTTTTATGCTAATGATTATATATATGTATGTATGTATATATGTATGCCATGGTATGATAGGGTTTCAAGGATCATTCTTGTGGAGAAATTATGGCTTATGCAAGTGAATGTCATAAAGAGGTTCATGGCTATGAGGAATCAAGTGGTAGAGTAACTTTGACAGATCTATGAGGTCAGTATCATGTTGATATGATTTAATGTTATATGCTTGTACTATTCTTATGTTTATGGACATGTAATGCTGAGAGGGTGAAAGTAGTGTGATATGTGACATGCTAGGATAAGCATGGATAGTGGAAAGACACTAGAAGAAAGGTTGCTCGTGGGGTTAGTGTATGGTCTATGGATGTACAGTGCTATTGTTTTGTATATGTTGTGCATGTCGTATATTCAGTGATTGTACCTATGGTGATGTGTAATGTTTCATATGTAGTATTGTGTGCATATGAAGTTGTATGCCTATTGTATATATGGTGTTGTGTGCATATTGCATATGTAGTGCTAGGTATAGATGGTGCTATGTACATGTTGTATATGCGGTGTTGTGTATGTATTGTATTGTGCGCATGTTGGTTATGTGGTGTTGTGTGGATATGGTGCTATGCACATGTTGGATATGTGGTGATGTGTACGTATAGTGATATGTACATGTTGAATATGCATTGATATGTACATATGGTGTTATGTGCGTGATGTACATATGGTGCAATGTGCATCTAGTGTTGTGTGAGTGATTGTACACATGGTGTTGTGTGCATGTGGTGTTGTGTGCATGTTGTACATGTGGTTTTGTGCGTAGACGGTGTTGTGTACATGTCGTGCATGTCGTGCTATATACATATGGTGTCGTGTACATGTCATGCATGTGTGTTATGTACATGTGGTATTGTGTACACATTGTATAGGTGGTGCAATGTACATTTGGCATTGTGTACACATTGTGCAGGTGGTGTTGAGTACATGTGATGTTGTGCACATGTTGTGCAGGTAGAGTTGTGTACAAGTGGTACTATGTACATGTTGTGCATATGGTACTGGTATACCGATGGTATTGTGTGCATGTCGTACATGTGTTACAGGCATGCGATACTATATATGTGCATGTTGTACATGTGTTACGAGCATGTGATACTATATGTGCATGGTGTAGTCATGGTATCATGACATGTGAATTCTTCATTTTGTACTCTGTGTACATATATGTATGTATATGTATTTTTGTATGTTATACACCGGGTATAGGTGTATATATTTTTTTGTGTTTTACACTGGGCATGGGTGTATGTATTATATGGTTTTTTATGCCTTGTGTGGATGTACATGTTGTGCATTGTGTCTATGTGTACATGGCTGAGGAGAATGCACTGGGTGCTTATCGGGTGTGACAACTGATCTGGTGTGTGTAAAAAAAGAACAAAGGCATAAGTAAGGACTGATGAAGGATAATTATTGATATTTTACTTCAGTTCCATTATGCATGTGATATGTGATTCTGACTTATGATGGTTACATGTGATTTAATATTATGGTTTATGATGATTTCATGTGATTTATGATTTTGATCTATGATGGTTGCATTTTGAACTAACCAGATATTATATGTTTATACATGATGGTTCTATCAAATATCTAGTTTGACTTGTGTGACAAGAAGTCAACAGGATTACAAGTGTACCTTATTGATGAGCTATGAATGAGGTATGGTTTGAAGTTATTTCAAATTATTTTGAATCTAATGGAAGCTATGTGCTTGGTACAAGAATAACAGAAATTCCTGGTTGGGTGGTTGAAACCCACTGCAAGAACTAGCAGCGTCAGCAAAAGGCATTGGAACATAAAACAATATGTTGGTAAAGCACTTCAAGAGTAGGGCCATTGTGGGACACTGGTACCCAATAGTGTTCATTGATTTCCATGATAATTCTATGATTGGTATGATGGTTAAGGGAGGTGTATGCCTTGTCTTCTTTTATATATTTCGATGCAAGGAATCCTTACCAAGGGATTGACTGCCCAAGATGGGGGTGCCAGCGAAACTTAGAAGGTGAGTGACTACACAAAAGGGGATGACCAGATTTCCCGAGGGATTTTGTAGTAGAGAAGGGAAGGTCGAGATTGGATTTTTCATTAGGGGAATTTTGAGGTCTAAAATGGGCCTCCTAAGGAAATTATAAAATAATAGTGGAAATAATAAAACAAGATTTGATTACATCATCAAATTTTAGAGAGAAAAAAGGAAAAACTATTTTTTCAACTTGTATTTTTAATTTATCTCCCTATGGGTTTACTCAAATTTTGAGCGGGAACACTCATTGGATGCAAAAATTTATTCCTCATCCAAGGAGTACCCATGTTGCATACTTTCAATGGACCCCACTACACGAAAAAAGAGAAATACATGAAAAACGTGATTGCAATCACATTTTTTCATGTATTTCTAATTTTTAGTGTAGTAGGGTTCATCAAAAGTATGTAACATGGGTACTCATTGGATCATAAATTAAATTTTTCATCCAATGAGTACTCCCACTCAAAATTTGAGTAGAACCATAGGGAGATAACTTTAAAATACAAGTTGAAAAAGTAGTTTTATTATTTTATTATTATTTAATCTTTTTACTTTTTTACCCCAAAAATGGTGGATCATCCCCCATGGTTGACATCATCATCTTGAATCCTATTGGTTATTATAAAGTTTATTTTGGTTGTACATTTTTCTTAGGATGCCCATTTTAGACCTCAAAAGTTCTCTAGTGTTTGGTCATTATAATTTCCATATGGGATCACATGCACATTGGGAGCGTGACCTAAAACAATGAGCCGATAACTGTTCACTGAGAGGACAAGTGGCGCTGGATTGTAGCCCTGGACATTGGATGCATCTTTGAATTTGACAGTGGATTCTCGTCTTCCTAGAAATGAGGTGAATCCTGGTATTAATTTGAGGGTGGAGGTTTGAGCCTCTAGATTCCCTTGTTGCTGATATGAGCATCATATCCTTATTTTTGTTGGTTGAGAAAATGTGTATATGTGTATATTATTGTAAACATTGTATCAAGCTCAATTATAAAGGTCCATATATAGTATGTTTATTTGTTGGTTCAAGCAAATGTGCATGAGTATATGTGGTTGTTATTGTAAATATCGTAGTGAGCTATGTTATAAAGCTCCAATACACGGTATGTTGGTCATGTTTTCAAGAGGATGTTATTGTAAATACTGCAATGAGCTATGTTATAAATCTCCATAGGCAGTACCTTTTTTTCTGTTCATAGGTGTGATTGAAATCAAGGACGGTGTTCCCCCGAGGGGGAGGGTTCTATAACAACCCTGGTAAAAAATATCATGTAAAAATATATAAGACCACAGTGATGGAACATGTATTCCAAGCTAAATGGTGGGAAAAAATATCCTAGTGGGTGTTTATTTGGTTTATTATGGCTAAGGAAATTCACAAAGGCAATGGCAAGGGCTTTGGAAAGGCATGAGACATTGATTGGAATTTTATTTATGAAAATAATGGAAATTAGGAGAAAAGGAAGGTGAAAGGTCATAGGTTAAATGTGAGGAGGAAATTGAAGGAAAATAATGGAAAATGAGGAAAATAGAGGCCTCTTATATAAAAATGCTTTTGAGGATCAGTGGGCAAGGCTTGGTCAGTTCAGTTTTGGAGCTCTCATTATTCTCTCTCTCTTTCTCTCATACTCCTCATAACTTAGAGTATTCTTGGTGCACCCTTGGAGAGTGTGGCATATTTGGAGATTTTGATCAAGAAATCAAAGGAAGAGAAAGAAATCTCAACCATGTCTATGGTCAGGTGGAATATGGAAGTCCCATGCTATGTTGGTTTTTAGATTCATTACTAAAAGGTTCAATGCGTTGGTATTTCATGCGTATATGCAATGGTTTATATATGAATTATATTGTCGATGTATCCATCATATTTACGTTGGTATTATGTTGGTTATGAGCATGTATTGTGATAGTGATGATGTAATGAATAAAATAATATAAATAATGATTAATTAGTTAATTAGTAATTAGGTTGAAAGGGCATGTCTGATGAGACATGACCTTTCGTGAAGAGGCACCTGTCTAGGTATATAAGCAGGCCTCATTTGTAACATTCAATCAATTCATTCTTCATACCTTTTATATAATAATATTTGTATCCTAATGGATATTTTCATATTCCAAGTGTTCTGGAGTATTTAACTTGAGAAGGAACTTTGTTCACTTCATTTGGTATCAGAGCAGTTTGAGCCTTCGATTGCTTTTGCACAGAGCCATGCTCTCCGATCTAGGTCTTTGATCATAAAAATCTTCAAATTCGTTGCCGTCGAAGCATTTCGCTACCAATCTTGGAGTTTCTCCATTTTCACCAGTAGGCCTTTGGCTATAATTAAAAATTTGAAGAAAAAAAAAGGGGAAATTCTATCAAAAAAAAGGAAAAAAATAAAATAAAATAAAAAAAAAAAAAAAATATATATATATATATATATATATATATATATATAGATATATAGATATATATATATATATATATATATAGATATAGATATAGATATAGGATAGAAGGAAATTTAAAAAATTAAAAGGAAAAAAAAAAAGAAAATTTAAAAGAAAATAGTTCCAAAAGAAAAAAATAAAAAATGGTTCTACATTATTGATAAGAAGTGCATGAAAAAAAAAACTATACATAAGAGAAGGAAGAGTAGATAAGGTTATTTTGATTCTTCTTTAAGTGGTTTACAAGCTCGTGGTTTTAGAATCCCGTGGTAATTGTCCATGGTATTTTCAAGGTAAAATAAGAACAAAAGGAATAAAAAATCTACGTTTCACTAGGGTTGTAACTTTTCAAAAAAAAATATTTAAAAAGAATCCATTATTAAAAAAAAAATTATAAATAAAAATAAATAAATAAAACTAGAATTTACTTAGTCAAAGAACTCATCACTAAAGAAAGACTATATATAAGGTTATATGAAGGGTTATTATAAAGAATTATCAAGGGAATTAATATTAAGGAAAAGTAAGGTTTTATATATATATATATATATATATATATATATATATATATATATATATATATATTATGAAAGTCAAACATCTTCCTAGTAATTAAAGAATATTTCATAAAAGGAAATCAATGAAGTAATTTTCAAAAAACGAAAGGAAAAATATTCTTAAGGATTTCCTAAAATATTAAGGAATCATTATTAAAGCTCGAAGGTATATAAAAGGAAAAAGAGGTTATTAAAGGTTTTAAGTATTGGAAAAGTGAAAAAGGAGATAAATCATTATATTCTAAATATTTTATTTAAAAAACAAATATATACATATATAAAATAATTTGAGCTTCTTTTAAAAAAATAATATTAGTGAAGGATTCATTACCAAAGATTGAATGAGTAATAAAAGTTTGAAGGTTGTAGCCATTATTTAAAATACAAAAAAGGAAAAAGAAAAAGCGAGATACATTAAAAAAAAAAGATGATTCCCACAAAGAACTGTGGTTTCTTTGCAATGTGTCCTTTTTGTTTAGAAGGATTTCCTAATTGTCAAGAATCATTCAGAAATCAAAACGTTGTTTGCACAAAATGTTACAAATATTTTACGTTAGTTGAATTTCTAAGTGATACAGAAAAACAAACATTAGCAAGAGAGATGAAATAATTAATGGCAATAGTTGGGAAACAAAATACATATTTCAATAAGGAAATGAATAATGCATAATCCAAATTGCAAGATAAACACCCCTCATCTCCTATACAAAACTATGTAACCCCGTGTACCAAGAAATTGCAATTGAAAGATCAAAAGAAAGACATAATAGCCGAATTTCGGCGAAACACAAAAGTGTTACAACAAGAATATGAAGATCTCGTAGATATACATTACAAACAAATAATGGAAAAGGACGAAGAAATTTCTCGCCTCAAGGACAATGTTGGAAAATTAATTGGACAAGTCAAGAAGACTAAGGTAACAAGGAAGAAACTCAAGAAACACTTATCAGAACAAGAAGAGGAAAATTTACCTCTAAATAACCTTAATAAAAATTTATTAGAACAAATAAAAAGTTTAAAATATGAAGAGAATAATACTAAGGATAAAATCAACAATTCAGAAAACGAAGAGCTTTTACTTTTAAGGAATTATAATCAAAACCTTGTTATGCTATATGAGAAAATGAGAAACTATATGAAGTAAATATGTACTCAGAAGTTGCAATTCCAACAAAAAAAGATTCAAGTGAAGATCCAGAAATTAACCTTTCAACATCCATAGATAAATGAAATCAGGCACTTCAAATAAATCAAGGATATGACATAAACAAGATAAGGGAAAATCAAACCGAAAAAGTTCCCTATTGACATCCAAATCACGGGAGCAGGAAACTCGACCAAGCTATGTATTTAGAACAGAAACAACAAGCTGATGTTTTGAAGAATACTAATGCTAGTGTAATCCGCTCAAGTGATAATTTATCACAAGTTTCAATTTTCCGTAAGATTTCACAGAAGATTGATTTAGGATGGTCTGAACCATTCTCAGTGCAACAGTTTTGTTTGTCACTTAGAGGATCATATCAACTTGTATCGACAAGGATGACTGCCCCGAGACGAGAAGACATTTGTAGCAGGAAAAGAAATCAAGGCCTTTCATCAACAAGCTTTGAGGACAAAGATTTTTGAGGAGGAAGGCAATGTAATGAATAAAATAATATAAATAATGATTAATTAGTTAATTAGTAATTAGGTTGAAATGGCATGTCTAATGAGATGTGACCTTTCATGAAGAGACACCTTTGTAGGTATATAAGTAGGCCTCATTTGTAACATTCAATCAATTCATTCTTCATACCTTTTATATAATAATATTTGTATCCTCATGTATATTTTCATATTCCAAGTGTTCTGGAGTATTTAGCTTGAGAAGGAACTTTGTTTTCTTCAGATGAGGTAGGGCTCTCTCCATGTTTTTACTTGTAAATGAATACTTAATGCATCTATGGTAAAATCTATTGTATGCTAGCTTATGATATAGGGGATCAATGCTTCTTATCCATTCTCAGATAAGAAAGAGACCCGTTTGTTTAAATTTGTTGTTTATACCTATAGGTGTTATGTTTGTGACCCTTTTGACGAAATTCATGTCATGGTTGGGTGGGGTCGGATGAGTATGGTTGATGTGATTTCTTTCATATGTTTTTTTTAATGTTATTTACCCTCTCCTGAAGTTATAGGAAGTTCTGGGCATTGACATGGGCTCAGGGGTTGAAAATGTGGCATAGATCCCAGAGCTACAGGTGGAAAATTCGTTGTTTGGGCCTTATCCACTACCTTGACAAGGCTATCCTATGCCTATAAGGTCTATAGTCACTCCCTTACACTTACAAGCCCATGTCTATGTTGGGTTTGTGTTATATTATTTCCACGACTAGTCACGCACCGGGGGGGCGGGGTAATAGGGGGGGCGATAGCCCCCCCCTATCAAGGTTTGTCACAGCACCCTGGAAAAAAAAATTTGGTCCTTATTTTCCAGTGGGCAGAACCACCCATGGTTTTGTGCATGGGTTTGCACATGGTTTTGGGGCATGATGGTTTTCGGCCCCTGCTATTTTGTAGATCCGGTCAAGGGAGCTACGGTTATGTTCTAATCTAGGGTTAATGGATTGGGGTTTATGTATGCTTCGACATGTATATATATGTGTTGTAACACTAAAAGGAATATAATGAAAAATCAAGCTGGTCATCCTGATTTGGGATCCAGGGAAAAATATCTGTATTTATCTGTTTTATGTTTTATGTTCTCGCTATTGTTTATTTTTTGTTTTAAGATTCGTTTGCAGATAATTTATGTACAGGGTTAAAACCTACATTTGGTATCAAAGCAGTTTCGGCTTCAAGGGGATTCCTTTGCTGCTGAGGGGTTTTTTGCTCGGGCCTGAGGTAGACCCTGTTTAGTGGGAGATTTGTGGGATCAATTCTTGCAATGAAAGAAGATGGCGAGTGGCAGGAATATAGAGATCGAAAAATTTAATGGTCAGATTTTTGCGTTGTGGAAGCTCAAGATGGAGGATCTTCTGGTGGATAAAGATTAGTGGATTGCGGTAGATCTGAGCACTAAACCAATGGAAATTTCAGATGAAGACTAGAAGAAGCTGGATCGAAAGGCAAAGAGTATAATACGATTGTGTGTCTCAGATTCTGTATTGTTGAATTTATCTGGGGAAGCTACAGTGAAGACCTTGTGGGACAAGCTAGGGACTTTGTACCAATCTAAGTCTCTAGTGAATAAATTGTTCTTGCGGAAAAAGTTGTATAACCTGAGGATGAAGGATGGAGACTCAGTGAAAGAGCATCTGAATGCCTTCAATACTTTGGTAAGTCAGTTTTCATCTATTGATATTAAAATCTCAGATGAAGATAAGTGCATCAGTTTGTAGTGTTCTCTACCAGATTCGTGGGACAGTCTAGTTATTGCAATAGGTAGCAATACAACTACCTTGAATTTTGATGACATTGTCTCAGCCTTGCTGTCAGAGGAAATGAGACGGAGAAATATGGAGGGTCAGAATGGAGATTCTTTATCTATATGAGGAAGGTCCCAAAACAGAAACAAGAATAAGGTTTCGAGTGGGAGATCTAAATCTCCTGGAAAGTTTGTAAAGGTGTGCTGGAAATGCAAAAAGGAAGGGCACTACAAAAAGGACTGCAGATCTAAAGCTCTTGAGAAAGGAAGGGATCTAATGATGCTCCTTCTGTAGAGTAAAAAACCACCTCAGATGAAGGTGGGGATGTGTATTTGGATTCTTCTTCAAATACACATGTAGATCATGAGTCATGGTTGATTGACTTGGGTGCATACTTTCACTTCACTCCCCATAGGGAGTGGTTTTGTGAGTATGAGAAATATGATGGCGGTGATGTCTTCTTAGGTGATGATAGGAAGGCCAGAATCGTTGGACATGGAAAATTCAAGCTAAAGCTGTAAGGTGGAAGGATTAGAACACTTCCTTGTGTTTTGTACATTCCTGCATTAGCCAGAAATCTGATTTTTGTAAGCAAGATGGATGATGCAGGTGTAAAAGCAGTGTTCGAGAAAGATATATGTAAGATGGTTAGGGGAGAACTGGTATTAATGCAGGGAGTTCGCATTGGAACTTTGTACAAGCTTCAGGGCAGCACTGTTATCGATGGGTGCAACAGTTCTATGGTTTCGAAAAGTGGAGCAGAAAGCCTAGCGGTCTCTGGAGAAAAGACCATTAGATGGCATCAAAGGCTTGGACATATTGGAGAGAAGGGCCTTCGGATACTGCATGAAAATGGTATGGGAGAAGGTATGTCTAATAGCTCTCTGGATTTTGATTTCTGTGAACATTGTGTATATGGGAAGCAGAATCGGGTGAGTTTTCCTTTTGGTGATAAGAGGGCGAACAAGATATTAGAGCTTGTGCACAGTGATGTGTTTGGACCTGTGTCGGTTCCATCACTAGGTAAGTCTGTGTACTATGTTTCATTCATAGATGACTTCTCAAGGAATACATGGATATATTTCTTGAGGAATAAATCTGAAGTTTTTGACAGTTTTAAAGAATTTAAGGCTCTGGTGGAAAACCAGACAAAGAAGAAGATAACGGTGGTGAGGACAGATAATGGTGGGGAGTTCTACAAGAACAAATTTGAATAGTTCTGTAAGAAGTGTGGTATAGCACGGAAGAAGAATACTCCATACACACCTCAGAAAAATGGAGTTGCAGAAAGAATGAACAGAATGTTGATGGAAAAGGCAAGAATCATGCTCAATGGTACCGAGTTAAGACAAGAATTATGAGCAGAGGCAATGGAGACTGCATGTTACTTGGTTAATATATCACCTTCATCAGCGTTGGAGGATAAGACTCCACATGAGGTATGGACTGGTAAGAAACCCTCTCTTTCACATCTGAGGGTATTTGGATGTGATGCATATGTACATATTCCAAAGGAGAAAAGGAGCAAGTTGGATAATAAAACTGAATGATGCATCTTTATTGGGTATAGGGATGGTTTAAAGGGTTACAAGATTTAGAACCCGGAAACAAGGAAGGTTGTGTACAACTGAGATGTGGTGTTTAGAGAGGTGAAAGATATTTTTAAACATGAATTCCTACCAAAGGAAACTCAGAAGATAGAGTTTGAGCTAAAGGAGGATGAATCAGACTCTACAACAAAAGAAGACTCAGAAGAGGAAGAGCCACAAACTCCAGCTGTGAGAAGATCAGTTTGGGAAAGAAGACAACCAGAAAGGTATAGTCCATCTACTTTATATTCAAATTTTGCTTTAATTATAACTGATGATGATCCCAGAACTGTCAGGGAGGCAGTAGCTTTAGAAGATGGAAAACTCTGGAAGGAGGCCATGGTTGATGAAATGGCATCCTTGCATAAAATTGAGGCATGGGATCTGGTGGAGTTGCCGGCTGGAAGGAAGCCCATCGGGAGCAAATGGGTGTTTAAGAAGAAGATGAATGTAGAAGGCAAGGTGGAGAAATACAAAGCTCGGTTGGTAGAAAAAGGTTATTCCTAGGTGCAGGGAATTTATTCTGGTGATATTTTTTCTCCTGTTGCCAAAGCAACTTCTATAAGATTACTTTTATCTGTTGCTGCTGCACTTGATTTTGAGGTAGAACAGATGGATGTGAAGACATCATTTCTTCACGGGGATCTAGAAGAGGATATATACATGAAAAAACATGAAGTCTTTATGGTGAAGGGGAAGAAAGAGCTGGTATGCAGGTTAAAGAAGTCTCTGTATGGGTTAAAATAGTCACCAAGGATGTGGTATTAGAAATTTGATACCTATATATGGGGACTTGGCTTCACTAGAAGCAAGGAGGATCAATGTGTTTATTTTAAATTAATTGGTGACCATGTTATTTATTTGGTCTTGTATGTGGATGATATGTTGTTGATTGGAAATGACAAAGAAATTATCCAAGATTTGAAGACCCAGCTGCTCTCCAAATTCCACATGAAGGATCTTGGTGTTGCAAATTATATTTTGGGCATGGAAATTAAGAGAGATCGAGCAAAGAGGAAGCTCTGGTTAAACCAGAGGAAATATGTAGATACTATATTGCAGAGGTTCAATATGCAGGATAGTAAACCGGTGAATGTTCCAATTCCTGTAGGTACAAAGCTGTCTGTTGAACAGTGTCCCAAGACACAAGAAGAAGAGGAGGATATGTCTCATGTTCCATATGCAAGTGCAGTGGGTAGCCTGATATATGCAATGGTCTGTACTAGACCAAACATTGCACATGCAGTGGGAGTATTGAGAAGGTTTGTGTCAAACCCAGGGAAGGAGCATTGGACAGCAGTGAAGCGGGTTTTCAGATATTTGTGTGGCACTAGTGATTATGGCTTGTGCTACCAGGGAAGACCAAGATTGGAAAGAGTGTTGGACATTCGTGGTTTTGTTGATGCGGACTGGGCTGGAGATCTAGACCAAATAAGATCTACAAGTGGGTATGTGTTTAGCCTATTTCGAGGTGCAGTCAGTTGGATGAGTAAAAGACAGTCTGTAGTGGCTCTTTAAACTACAGAGGCAGAATACATGGCACCCACTCATGCAAGCAAGGAAGCAGTTTGGTTGCAGAGATTGTGTTCAAGTATGGGGTTGGTGTAGCAAGATATAAGGATAGACTGTGATAGCAAAAGTGCAATTTTCTTGGCTAAGAACCCTGCTTATCATTCAAAGACAAAGCACATTGATGTTCAATATCACTTTGTGAGATATATGGTTGAAGCTAAAAGGGTGTTGCTGGTAAAGGTGGACACTTTGAAGAATGTTGCAGATGCATTGACAAAGTATGTGAGCACCTAGAAGTTCTCTTGGTGTAGAGAAAAAATGGGTGTTGCAAAGCTGGGCTAATGACTCAGCTCTCCTATAGCCCCCTGCGGAAAGAAAACAACAAGTGGGAGAATGTTGGGTTTATGTTATATTCTTTCCACGACTAGTCACGCGGGGGGGTAACAGAAGGGGTAACGGGGGGGCAATAGCACCCACTGTACATTGTGTTGGGTGCAAAGTACGAGGGGATCACAGGGGGGTGGTAGCCCCCCCTGTTGGGGTCTGAGGTAGTGCCGCAAAAAAAAAATTGGTCCTTATTTTCCGGTGGGAAAACTCGCCCATGGTTTTGGGACATGATGGTTTTCGTCCCCTCGTATTTTGTAGATCTGGTCAAGTGAACTACGGTTATGTTCTAATCCAAAGTTAATGGATTGGGGTTTATGTATGCTTCAACATGTATATATATGTGTTGTAACACTAAAAGGAATATAATGAAAAATCAAGCTGGTCGTCCCAATTTGGGATCCAAGGGAAAATCTCTGTGTTTATATGTTTTATGTTTTATGCTCTCGCTATTGTTTATTTTCTGTTTTTAAGATTCGTTTGCAGATAATTTATGTATAGGGTTAAAACCTACAGTCTAAGCCTCAAAGGGGCTAAAAATTAGTCCCCCCTCAGGGAACATGGTCCTGGAAGGTTGGGTTACCTCCTAGTGATGTCAATGATGAAATGTAAGGTTTGTTTTTGGTGTTTCCATCGATTCCACTTCCTTAAGGTCATCTAGGAGGTTGAATCTCATATTAGTAGCCTCTTGTCACATGCTTACCCCAGTTGGTCAATTACTTGGGTAGATGTGGGAAGAGGGTGTTACACATGAACCATGGACTTCTACTTGTTCTTCCTTTACAATTATTACATAATTACAACTTGACTTCAACATTTGTTATTCTCCCGTAATTTGGCAGATTGGTAAACCAAATGACAGGGTAACATTAGACCAAGCTTTGGAGTCCTAGGACTTAGCCTTCCTGGACTCAGAGAGGGCTCTCTCTATTATGCGAATGATGTGAACTTGCTCGCTTTATATATGTGATTTTAGGCTAGCTGTTAAGTATATTTTAGTTTGTTTTTGGGTTTTTCAGGTAAACTGATCAAAAAGGAAAAATAGAAAGAGATTTCATCAAATCAATAGGGCTATGGGGTCAGATAAAGTTAGGACTGTCTAAATGGTGGACAAGGTATTACTGCAGGGCCGATTTAGTCAAGGTAAATGGATTCTTTGGATGAAAGTGAAGTGAAATGAACATTAAGTTTGTGAAATACAAAGAGATATTAAACATATATAGTTTTAAAGCAGGTATTCATGAGGTAGGGCAAACCATAAATCTCTATGAATAAAACTCAAACTGATACATATGAAAGATAAACAATCCGGCGATACAAAGAAGAATAAGAACCTCTAACTCTAGAAAATCACCTTCAGCTGTTGGGAAAACAAATAAGATAAACTATGAAGAGGGAAATCCTAAACAACATATCTTGAGCTATTGGGAACTCTGAAATAAGTTTGCAAGCATGGACAAAGGGAAAGATCGAACGAGACCTCATTGAATTAACTAAAACAACCAATATTTCATAGAAAGATTTCAGAAATGGAGTTTTGAGAAACTATAAGTAAGCAGGGCATACCTTAAATCATAAAAGATAGCAAAATATACTTACCATAAATGAAACAAATAAAAATTTCTTGATGGACCTAAAGGGTAGTTAAGAATCCTTTAGAAATGATCAAGAAAAGGAAAACATCAAAGTTGTAACATGCAAGATGTTTTAGGTGCTTCCATGAGAATGTCTCAGCATATACTTTTCTGATCTATAGAAAATGAGAAGTATGGAACATTAATGAAAACAAAGAAACATAAACAAATTAGAGAAGCATCACCATTCACCAAGCCATGTAATCCTGCACACAATGCTCCTCCACCATCAAGCCAAGCACGACATCATCCACTTCATAAAACAAGTATTTCTTCCAAGCTCATAATGCTATGTATTTCTCTCAATATATCAAGTTCTGCCTCATTTTTACAATGAATCCTCTTGGTTTATATAATCCAAAGAGGAGGAAACCCACCTAGAGAAACTAGAAGGCCATTGGCCAAAAACAAATATCTAAACTATCCTTGAGGCCTAACAAAGTCCAAGGCACAAAATATCCTTCAAAAATATATTTTCAGACCAAAATAGAAAAAAAGAAACACTTTTAAGGCCTGACACATAGGAAAAACTTTCTTAACGCACATTTGGCCCAGTCATCACTCAGAAAACTGCTTTTCAGCAAAATCTACAGGAGCGTAGCACTAGAAAAAATTTTGTTTTGCAGTGCAGTTTTAGCAGACTTCGTGATGTCGAAATGAGTCCCGTGATGGCTCGTTGGAAAGCTACGGATGTCTAATTTCCAAAAATACTTTATTTTTTCCAATCTAATTCCTAGATGTTAGTAAAAAAGTAGAAACAGTGAAAAAACCCATGAGTGTAGCATTTGCTGATATTAGGGACAGAAAGGTAAAAAATGGTTGTTTTTGGCCTTTTTGAGAGACTAAAACAGCTTCATTTGATCTAAAATTTTTGAACATGTTCCTTTGATGTCAAGGAATCCAAAAATATATTTTTCTTCAGCTAAGGATGCTACGAGAAAAAGTTAAGGCACCCATGATTTTATGCTTTTAGGCTTCAAATTCACAAAAAACAAGAATGTGTCCAAAAATGCCCAATTTTGGTGATTAAACCCCTTAAGGGTTTTTAGAAACATGCAATGAAGCTTGATCAAGAATTCCAAGCCAGGATAGGCCTTTTACATGTTTTTCCGCTGGGTGCCTCCTATGGGAAGCTTTGAGTTTCCTTTGAGCAAACTGATTCAACTTCTTGTAGTGCTCGGTCATTCTCCTTTGTAGGCCCAAATCCTTGTTAGCTTTCTCCAATTTGGTTTCCAAATACTAATTTTCCCTCTCAAGCCAAGACTCTTTATCATTCTCAATTTCTAAGGCAAGGAGCTCCATAAGAGGGTACTGTTGTGCACTAGCCGATTCTTCTTCTTTCTGCTTTTGTAATACTCTTCTAAGACCCATGGTCTTAGGTCTCTTTGTTGTTGGTCCTTCTTCTTCATCATCTTCCGCATACTCACCCATGTATTCTTCTAGCCTCACTTGTGAATTTTGAGCTTCCCTTCTGTATTTGAGTGCTCGGGCCTCATAGATTTCCATATGTCCACTCATTTGATTATTTTGAAATTGCAAATAGTGGATAATGTCTTTTGACATTTCTAGGCCATTTTCCAAGTCTTTAATCTGATACTCCCATTTTTGCAAAAGAGATCTAAGAATATTGGCCTCATCATCTTCAGCATCATTGTTTATTTGTATTATTTCAAATTCCATTTCATGCTCATGGCTACTCTCTTTCTGTTCAATCTTCTCTTTGCCCTTGCCTTTAATGATTTTCTTTCCTCTGGTTTTCTTGGGCAATTCTACATTGCTCTTCTTTGGAAATTTGCCTCTACTCCTTAGTGCCCTAGTGATATTGCTAGTCACTGCTTGAGTGGTTTTCTTCCTTGATGTTTTGGTGTTTTTATCCTTTTCTACTTTTGATGAAGGAAGCATGGCTCCTTTCCTTGGAGAGGCAGTAAACACATGCTCTTGACTTTGCTGATGATGAGTGAGAGGAGGAGTTAATATCTGGGCTTGTTTAGTTTGGTCTCCTATAGCCTCAAGGTTGTCTTATTCTCCAAAAACATTCTCTGTTTGCACTTCTTGGTTACTTTGTTGTGGGGAAATTCCTTGTTAATTAAATTTGATATTTTTAATGAACTCATCATCTGGAGTAATCTCAGAAATATCATGCTGTTTTTCTGTTTGGTGAGAGATGTTTAGGTCTGCTATTTTTTCCTTTCCAAAAAAATATCTGCCTTCATCCATCTTCTTGCTGACATGACTGTTTTTATTACTTCCCTCTTTGCTGTGACTGCTTCCATCATTTTCATCTTAACCTTGGTCTTCAAAGGTGTCACTATTTTCAATGTTTTCCTAATGTGGGTTGCCTTCATCATGATCATTTTTTTCATTCTCTCCTTGTGGGTTGCCACTTTCACCATCTGTGCTTTTGCCATCCCTTTGTGAGCTGCTTTCATGATCTCTGTATTGTTGGTCGGCGCCTCCTTCACTTTCCTTACTATTATCACTGTTTTCACTTTCCCCTTGTGGGCTACCTGCCTCATCATGCTTTCCTTTCCATCTACTGTTGCTTTCATCACTTTCTTGTTCTTTGTTACCATCACTTCCTTGTTCTTGTCTTTTACTACATTCTTCTTTCTAACTATCGTGTATGGAGGATGATTTTTGTTTTGGAGTAGATTCATGAGAATAAGGGGAAACATAAGGTATGGAGGGCGAGGAAAAAGCATGAGGAGGGTCTTGGGATGAAGATGGCCTAATTTGTAGTGACATAGAAGATGCAAAAGTGAAATCAGGGTGAGAGATGAAAGTTTCCCAAGAGATGCCCTTTTGTTCCAGCTGGTGAAGGATAATGATCTTAATGAGGGAATGATGGAATAAACTTGCTTTCTGTGAGCTGGAGGCTTCTTTTTAACCAAGGAAGACATCTTATCTATACTTTTGCACAGGAAAAAGGGTAGGTTTAGCAATTTAGCTCTTATGAAATGCATAAGGAGTCTGATGTGATAGGAATATACTCGAGAGAATCTACCTTCACAAGCGAAAAACTTCATGATTATTTTCATGAGGACTGCATAGTCATCCAGCAAGTGTGAAAAAGGAAATATGGAACTGCATGCATCTTGATGATTTGGTTTTAGAAAAGGCTGATAGTGGTTGAGTTCAAGGTATGACTGTTTGAACCACTCCTCTCCTATGTAAGGGATTTTGGTTGCTTTAGAAACAACTCTATGAGTAAGTTCAAAATATAGACCTACTATGTGAACTTGTTTTCCTTTCAATCTTAGGGAAAACATTTCAGTCAGCTGGGGGTGGCTAGTAACCTCTTGTACTTTTTTGCAAAATTCAAAGCATCCAAGTTCTTGAAGACATGACAAAGAAAAAGGAGAGGCAGTGAGCTCCTGAACATTTTCAGGCTCAAATCTATTATGTTGGCCTCCCTTTTTTACCTTTCTCTTTGGAGGAATTTTTATTTTGCTGTCTCTCCCCAAACTTCAGATAAACAACCTTTCAAATGTAATATACACTTTTTCTCCAAACTTCTTTCTCCTTAAATTTAGTTTTCAAAGCATCTTTTATGATTTAAGAGAAACTAAGGGGTAAAAGACAGGGAGAAATACCTTGAAGTGTTCTTGCAAATCAATTTTGGTCAAAAACTTCAATTGTGGCCCCCTTTTTGCAGTGGTTGATTGGTGCTACACCCTTGCACACAGGCGCACAGTGTCTACACGCTAGGATGTTTGTGGGTGTCGGGTAGAACTCTACACGAGGGCCGGGCATTGAAACGCATCGCGCCAGTATACAGGCACGTCGCGCCCTTTGTATTTTTCTTCGGTAAGCTGCTACAAGCACGTCGCGACTAGGAAAACATGCACGGAGTGTTTGCGAAGGAACCAGAAAGACCCCCTCTGTTTTCCAATCAATAAAATGAGAATAAGATATGCCCGTTGAGGGCTTTTGTGCCTTTTGAAATGCTTTTATAGCACGTACTCTTCCTTTTGGATTTTTCAAAATAGTTTTATTAAACCATTGCCTCCCTATACTCTTCGATGCCCCTTTTGCTCATTTACCCTATTTGATGAAAAGCTGAAACATCTTTTACAGTGTTTCATTAAAAAAACATTTTGCAAATAGCAAAACAAGTTTTCAGTTTTTTTTGTAAATGAAAATCTCCCCTATTTCAACTTTTAAAATGTGCCCTCTACCTTTCTCTGAAGGGGTACCTCATAAAAAAAAATCTATGCCCTCTGGTTTATAATTGAAGGAGGCACTTCAAACCAAGTGTTTGTCCTCTACATTTTTATGAAAGAGGCCCTTTTACAAACTGTGGGTACCCTCTGCTTATCTTTTAAGGAGGCATTTATAAGAAACTATGTCTTTGCCCTATATCTATTTGTCATTTAAGTTTTAGCCCTTTAAAAAAGTTTAGGTCTGGTCTCTATTTACCAAATGAAGCTTTTAGCCTTCTAAACAAACTGTTTGTGTTATGTCCTCTCCTTATCATCTTTGAAGGAGGCTTGTTAGACACAAACTATTTAGGTCCTCTGCTTATCATTTAAGGATGTATTTCAAACAAAAACTTGGTTTATCTCTATTTATCAAACAAAGGAGGCCCTTTACACCTAAGTCTTAGCCCTTTGCTTATGATTTGAATGAAGCCTCTCTTGAAAACTAAACCTTGTGCCCTGTGTCTACTTATCACTGAAGGAGGTAATATGAACATAACAGTTTATGCCCTCTGCTTATCATCATTGAAGGAGGCTTTTAAAACACAATCTATATTACCTTTTGTCCAATTTTCTTATGAGACATGTCTCTTTGCAGAAATTCACTGTGAAACCCATGAGTAGGTAATGTATTTCCAAATGATAAATGTCTTTTGTGTATTTCTTAGGAATAATTCTTCTTTGCAGCAACTGTAGCTTTATTGGGGGTAGTATTTCTTTTGATGATTTTTAATCTAGGCTATAGGTGTATAAAAATATAGTTGTTTCTTTTTATTCTTCTCATTTTGATGCCTAGACTGTTGGAAGTCTTTTTGCCATAGAAATGCCACACCTTTGTACTCATTTTTCCAGGATGAATAATTCTTTGACCTTCTTGGTGTTTTTGATTTTGCAAGGATGAATCTTATTGGCTTTCTTCTTCTTAAACCTGTATTTTCTTTAGTCTTCAAACAGTCAACTGCTCTTGCTTTAAAGCTTTTCCTTGAAGTTTTTTCTTGTCCAAAACTGATTAATTCCATCCATCCTATCACCCCTGTAGAGATGCACTGATAAAATGACATTGATCATTGGATTCCTTTTCTAATGTATCATAATGATAATGCTTGAAAATCTCACTTGATCACTTTTCTTCGGACATAGGACCTTCTTACTCTGTTTCTTCCTGAATTGACTTTCTGAGTTTTGTTGAAACAATACATATGACAACTTGATGGTGTACGACCTAGGGATAACAAAGGGATTTTTTTTTTCAGGTAGAAGGACATGATACTTTAACTGTTAGTAAAAACAGAGTTCTTAACAAGACACAGGTCTTTTAAGATACTCATCCTAAGCACCATCACCTAACCTGGACACTTTGTTATGAAATTTTAAAGGGTTTCCTAGACATACTCAGGTCATCAAACAGTAACTTCAATCAGTGAGAAGGTAGCAAGGAAAACTCGAATTATGTTTGGACAGACTGTTTTGTGAAAATAGGAGGATTTTGGATATCATATATAGAAGGTTTTAGAAGGATGTGATAGCTATGGACAGGGAAGGTTTACTGACCTAGGATAGGATTTTAAGCTGGATGACCACTTCAATCATAGTATGCAAGAGAGAGGGGGAGAAAGATAAAAAATTTCTCTGATGGTTTTCTAGAGGACAAATTGATAGTTCTAAATTGGTTTCTAGAAAACCTAGGCAAGGCATATAGTCATCACAACAGGAAAAAATATTGATGATTAAAAACATCATCACATGATAAAACTAGACACATCACTATCTTAAATTATTTAGACTGACAGTGAATGGTGACATGGATATTCTTCAGTGGTGACATAACTGCCACTGTATCTATTTTTTTTCATCTTTCTATCATAATGCTTCCACCCTCCAAAGGGTATTCAATCTTGGAGTCTTTAGGGTGTTTTGATCATCAAGTTTCAAGTGTGTTCTTAGTTCTTTTCGTGCTTCCTTTGTTTATCCTATTTTCTCGAAATTCCTTGTGCATGTTTGCCATGAGATCCCTGTAATATATTTTTCTGCACTCACTCATGATGAGGAACTATCAGTTTGAAAATCTCCTACTCTACCATGTTTTATGTATATTTTCATGTTTATTCATTTTCGGTGCACTTAAAATGGTCAAAGAAGCTTCATGGTGCAAGGGCACACTATGAAAGGTTGAAGTACTGGGGAGAATAAGTTTCAAGTCTTTAACACGTCCTCATGCACCAAAAAGAAGAAAGCATTCAAGGCAGGGCACATGTCGCAAGTCCAAAGGACGAAGGGGAAGGCTATGGTCTTCCCAAGTGCGTTATGCACTCAAGTGAGAGAGGGAGGGGGCAGGGCGCACTCCCAGAGGCTGAAGGATGAGGTTTCATGCCTTCAGGTTTCACTGATGCACTCAATAAGTGTCATGAAGGGTGCAACGTGGACTAGGTTGAAGGTTGGGGCTTCGCACCTTTGGGGTGCACCAGTGCACTGAAGAAGTTTAGGAGGGCGCATAGCGCACAGGGGAATGTTGAAGGATTGAGCTTTGGGTATTCAAGGTGCATTAGTGTGCTCAAGTAGGGCACACTTCTTCAAGTCGAAGGAGTGCTCTCAAGGAAGGCTTAGTCATTTTGGAGGGAACAGTTCAAAACAAGGAATGGAATCCATGCTTTTGGAGTGTACCTAGCTCTCCAAGAGAGTGCAGGGAACACTTCTAAACAACGAAGGATCTCCCATCAAGTATTTCCAGTGTGATTATGCGCTATTGGACCTAATAGGCTCGCTTTGCAACCTAATTTTTTGAATTCTGGATGATTGGTCAAGGGGTGAGAAAGACGAGTTTTAGACACAAAACCATATACGACACAAACTAACTCACCGATAACACTTAGACAAGCTTGATCAACAATGAATATACATCAAAATTCCACTTTATGCACATTCCCCAAGTACAAATAGTGAAGTGTGTGCGTCCACAACCCGAAAGTGTCATTTTAAAAAATAAAGGTATTATGACCATGAAATGCATATAAGGATATTATAATCAAAGAGACGACACTTGAGAACATTCAATGACACTAATACATATCAAACAACACAAAACAACACTTAACGACTGAGGCAACATTTGATATGACAATAAGGTAGGCTCCAAAATGTGAGTGTAGTGAAATTATGGGGAGTGTTGTAGCAACAACACCACATTGATGCAAACCACTCCTCTCAAATAATTATATAATTTGTTTTTTCATTTCTATGTGCCCATTCAATTCACAACAATAGTATTTATACGAATAATGAGGAATTGTTTGAACCATGAGAGAATGGTTTGTATCCTTCATTCTTAGAAAATATAAAACCTAATCCCTTGAATATCTCCACTATTCCTAAAAATACTCAAGTCCTGCAACTATATGATTACTTTATACATTTGTTACATTACATGACATATGAATGGAACCAACTCATCCTACATGGATTATTTAAGAGAACTCAAGACATTATTACAATTTAGGAAAAAAAATTAAATGATGTCCTTGCATCATATATCATCATTTGGGATTCAGAATGTAGAAATTATACAAAGATATGTATATCAATGGATTCAATCTGATCTAACAATGTACTAAAGCTAGATACTTAATCTCTTCTACAAATCAATTGCGGAAATTAAACACAATCGCCAATCACATGAAGCAAAGAAAGAATCAAATCAAACCACAACACAGATAATTTCTTGGGGAAAGCTTGTTGCTCCAAACCCCTAAATCTTCTATTTCATATTAACCATGGAATTATGAAACAATTACAATGCACTCTTATCATAAGATTCTCCTGCACTTTGCTAATTGTCTCACGTTGTCCTACACAAAACTGGCCAAAAAATAGCCAATTCTCATCCTCTAAACAGCTTGCCTTGCTTGCGCAATTCCTGATGAATGCAATCCATATTCTTTAGGAATTTTAGCCTTCCTAAACTACGCAAGGATCATGGGAACTTCAATGGATGGTTGGTTTCATGCAAGCAACATACTAATCACACAACTGATATTTAACCTCCCTTTAACCTTTGTCTTAACTAGGTCTCCACTGGAACTGACATGCTTGCAGCTATTAATAGTAAATTATCAGTTTCATGGTAGATCACTGATTGTGATTTAAATAATATTTAATTCACTTGATATCTCACTAGTGCAATAAATAGTTACAACTAGTTCAACTAACTCTAACTCACCTAACTTACTTAATTGATTACTCATGCATTAAACTAATGCGCCAACTACAATTCAAACTCCATAACTAATAAAATTACTCTACATGCCTCACCAACCACCCTCAACTCGAAATAAATGAGCTAATTGAGTTTATCACACTCAGTTAAATATTACAAGTGATTATGTGATAAGATTACATTTTATTGCCCAATTTAATTAAGGGAAAATTAAATTAGACACTACACCAAATTTAGCCCACACTAGTGTAGGTGCTACTAGGACCTATTGGTCCCACACAAGTGTGTGTGGTGCGATTTCTTATTTGACTTCAACATAGACGAGGAACTATTGAAACCAAAAGATCCATCTTTGGGGTTTATATTAATTTTCCAAAACCAACTTCTCAAATCAAATTTGTTGAAAACATTCTTAGAGCTAATTTTATCAAATGATACATATTTTGATGGAAAAGGATATATGATAGGAAGTAATTTATTCAAGAATTTATAATTTATCACAAGGTAGATTTTTTCTCTTTTTTTTTTTGTTAAATCTTTATTAACATAAGAGGTTAGGTTTTCCCAAGGACTTATACTTGGCTCTACCAATTTTATTTCAAGCATTTATGTGCTTTCTTGTTTGCACAATTCCAGTTATGTTTGGAAAATTTGATTACTTGAAGCCTCTAAATTATGGGTTTATAATTTACTTTGTATGGGAGATATAAAATAGAAAATTTCTCATCCATAATGCATATGGATAATCTAATATAAAATCCCTCTCAAATTTTCTTTTGATAATCTAATAGGACATTTCCTCCATGGACTTCATTGTTCCTCATGACTTTATTGTGTTTGAAAATATTCTATATAATATCCTTAACTTCATTTGAATGTTTGCAAGGTACTTTGATAGAATAAGTGTTCTTGCTAGGAATTTTAACATTATTTCTAGAAATATGAAACTCTTAATTGTTGTGTGTGGAGCCTGACTCTATCTTATTGATTCAGAGGTATTATTTCAATCATATTTGGATCCTAGTCCCTAACAGGGGGGTGTGGTGGGATTCCCCCCCACTATTTTTGTAAGGGGTTTCAAGGAGAGCGACAACATGCAGAGGAGCCCCCCCGCCACCCCCACGAAATATTTTTTTTTGAGAAAACCTAAAAATATTATAATTTAATATTCAATATAGATCATTCATCACACGTAACATCTCACAGTAGAAGTTATGTTAATTTAGGGGTTTTTCCCTAGAAGGAAACCATTGTTTTATATGAGGGAATTTCCTTGCGAATGTGGATTTATTTTGTGCGAAAAAAGAGATGATATTGTGTGAGAACAAAGAGGAAGTTACATCAGATGTGTTTTAGGTTTTATCCCTTTTGTTTGATGGATAACATAAAAGGAAGGACTGGTTATTTCTCCGCGGAAGTAGCCTAGATTGGGTGAACCACATATATCTCTCTTGTTTTATGTTTTTCCATGTTTCCAATATTTTTGTTTCATTTCTCTGTTATTTAATTTCTAACAACTGGTATCAAATCCAAAGGTTTATTTGGCTTATAAACTCACAAGAAAGATGGGTTCCTAGTTCGACTCGGAGCAATGGCAGAATATCATATGTTTAGGGATGAGAAATTCAACAGCCAAAATTACCAACTACGGAAGATGCAAAAGGAGGATTGTTTGGATCAAAAATATCTTTACCTACCATTGAGTGGAAAAATGAATAATATGATTACTATGATGGATGAATAATGGGAGATTCTCGATAGAAAGGCACTAGGAACAATACGACTATTCCTAGCAGTTTTAGTGGCCTTTAATATTTCAAAGGAAACAAAAATAAAATACCTAATGAAGGGATTGGAAAAACTATATGAAAACTCCCCAGCATCAAACAAGGTATTTCTTATGAACTGACTATTTAATATGAAAAGATAAAAATCTAGATATGTTGTTGATCGTTTAAATGAATTGACATGGTTACTAATCAATTAAGTTCTGTAGGGGTAAATTTTGACAATGAATTTAGGGATTTATTGTTTCTATGCTCATTTCTAGAATGTCGGAATTTCTTAGTCATGGCTATCAATAATTATGTCTCTGGTTCTATTACTTTAAAGTTTGATGATATTGTTGGTGTTATCATTACCAAGGAAATGTGCTAGAAGAGTTTAGGTGAGACATCAAGCAATGCTTTGACTGCAGAGACTAGGGGAAGAAAAATAGAGAGAGGAAAGAACCCATGATATCAAAGTAAGTAAAGGAAAGGAAGATCTAAATCCATAATAGTCATGGCTACCAATAATTATGTCTCTGGTTCTATTACTTTAAAGTTTGATGATATTGTTGGTGTTATCATTACCAAGGAAATGTGCTAGAAGAGTTTAGGTGAGACATCAAGCAATGCTTTGACTGCAGAGACTAGGGGAAGAAAAATAGAGAGAGGAAAGAACCCATGATATCAAATTAAGTAAAGGAAAGGAAGATCTAAATCCATATCGGGGATAGTGTGCTGGAAATGTTGGAAGAAAGGACACCTGAAGAAATACTATGAATCTCATAAGGGAAAAGGAGGAGATGGAAAGGAAGAGAAAAACCAAGAAGAAAATATAATAGATGATGTGTTGCAATATGCTTTGACTCTTTCGTTAGAAAATATTATTGATGATTGGGTGGTATATTCAGGGGCTTCATCCCATGCCACACCCCATAGGAAACATTTGCATGACTATGCTTAAGGATATTTTGTACAAGTTCATCTCGGTGATGATAAACCTTGTAAAATTATTGGAATGGGTAAGGTACTTATAAAAAAACATAATGGAAATTAATAGCTCTTAAAGGAGGTAAGGGATTTTCCAGATCTAAAGAAAAATAAAATTTCAACAGGGCAGTTGGGAAGTGAAGGTTGTGTAATTACCTTTACAAATGAAACTTGGAAGGTCACTAAAGGAGCCCTAGTAATTAAAAAATAAGAGAAGGTTGATACATTGTATTTATGCAATGGTATTTAAATTTTTTCTAATGCTTTAACCCTCACAAGAGAAGATACAACATTGTGGAATCATAGGCTTGGGCACATGAGTGAGAAGGGGATCCAGAGTCTTCACTCCAGAATTTTTTTGCTAGGTTTGAAGCATGTTGATTTGGATTTTTGTGAGAATTTTGTTTATGGAAAACAAAAGAGAGCCATACATCTCAAAGTTGGGAGAGAAAATAAGAGTGAAATATTAGAGCTTCTCAATACATATGTCTGGAGATACAATCAGGTATCATCTCTCAGAAAACTTGGGTTTATTATATTCAAAATAAATCTGACGTCTTTGATACTTTTAAGAAATGGAAACATTTGGTTGAGAAAGAGATAGAAAAGAAGTTGAAGTATCTCAGATCATATAATGGAGGTGAATAATTTAGCAAGGAGTTTGATAATTAATGTTCATACAATGGAATTCATAGGTAGAAGACAGTTTCGGAGCACCAAAAGAAAATGGTGTGTCAAAAAGGATGAACATGATGAACATGACTATCATGGAGCATGAAAGGTGTATCATATTGCATGTAGGATTTCCCTTACAATTTTGGGCAGGTGTTGTAGATACTATTGTTTACCTAAGAAATAGAGGGCCTTTAAGTTCATTAGATGGTGGTATTCCAAAGGAGGAATGGACAAGTAAGAAGGTAAAATATTCATTTCTAAATGTCTTCAACTGTAAATCATTTTTCCATATTAATAAAGAAAATAGAACAAATATTGAGGAAAAATAAAACAAGTGTGTATTTAATGTATATGATATTAATTATTTTGGTTATTACTTATATGATTATGAAACCACAAAATCATTAGGAGTAGAGATGTGGTATTCAATGAAAGGGTCTTTTACAAAGATCAGTTGCACGAAAAGAAACAAGAAAACTAAAACACAAAAGACACAATGCTTGATGAAGTCATAGAAAAAAAAAAGTAAAAGGTGCCAAAAAATTGTAATGATTGACAATAAGAACAATATCAACAACAACAAAAACATCAACAACCTCAAGCTCCAAAAAGTGTTGTTAGAATATCTACCAGGTTAAGTAGACCCCCTGAATGATACTCACCCTCTTTATATTATGTATTGTTGACTAAATATGGTGAACCAGAAGGATATGAAGAAGTAATGTAGGTAAAAGCCATAAATAAGTGGGAGCAAGCCATGAAAGAAGGGATGGAATCATTGGTACATAACCAGACTTGGAACTTACTTAGGTTTCCTATAGGTAAAAAAAATTGTAGAATAAATGGGTTTACATGCTAAAGGAAGAATATGGAGATAAAAAAAGGTACAAGGCTAGACTTGTTGTAAAGGGGTTTGCAAAAAACAAAGGTATATACTTTGATGAAATATTTTCTCCTGTTATTAAAATGACTTTAATTAGAACTATTTTAAATGCTAGTGGTTGTAGAAGATATGCATCTTGAATAGTTAGATATAAATACAACCTTCCTCCATGGGTATTTGGAGGAAGAGATTTATATGCAGTAGCCACAAGGGTATGAGGTCAAAGGGATGGAGAAATTAGTATGCAAGTTGAAGAAGAAATTGTATGGCTTAAAACAAGCTCCAAGGTAGTGGTATCTAAAATTTGATAGGTGTATGTCTGAATAAGGTTATACTAGATGTCATTTTGACCATTATGTTTATCTTAAGAAAAAAAATGATGGAAACTATATTGTATTGATATTGTATGTTGATGCCATGATTGTTGCACGGTCTAACATTCAATAACTAATTCATTTGCAATGAAGGATTTGGGTGTTGCAAAGTAAATCCTTGATATGAGAATAACTAGAGATAGGAAAAATCACAAATCAACAGTCTCACGGTGAGTACATATAAAAGGTGTTGTAAAGCTATAACATGTAGAATGTCAAACTAGTTTTTTTTTTTTCTTTTTTTTTTTTTTCTTTTTTTTATAAATTAGGAAGATCTATTCACATTCACATAAAAACTTAGAATACATCGTAGCCTTGGAGAGGCAAGTTCACAGAAAAGTGTCTGGAAGCAGAAGATATTTATGTGTGATATGCTAGGGTCTCTCCCTCTGGGAAAGGGAAACCAGGGGAAACAGAGGGGAGAGTGCTAGTGCTAAAAAAAGTAGAGTGATCATACATTGAAGTGCTTGAAAGAAGGCATTGAAGCCTCAAACAGAGAGTCAAAAAGGAAGGCATAACCATAGAATCAGGAGGATTAGAGGCTAGGAGAGCGTTTTGGCTCAGCTTCTTCAGTTAGGAAGTCATCCACACTGATCGGCCTGTCTGGAGTATCTTCATCAGAGCAAAATATATGGCGTCGGCTGGAAGAGGGACCGACATCTAGACCATATAGCCTGGAGGAGCGCAGATACATGGGAGCAGCCTCTTATACCTTGGGACGCTAGTGGTGGCAGTGCGTGGCTGATCGTCTCCTCAGAAGAGCGTAATGGGGGGAGCTCCTCTCAATGAATCGCATGTGATGAACTTCGCTTACACACTTGACAAATTTCTCTGTTAAAGATCCAATTTTTCGTTCCATAACTTTGTTTTGGTCCGCCTGGTCTAGGAGGGCTATAACAAGGATAGTTTTAGTGTGCCAATGTAAATCGATGGCTCTATTGTACAAATTTTCCTGGGGTCTGGTGAGACCAGGATCTGGGTTCCAACAAAGCATAGCTTCAACCACCTCTGACAATGTCTCTCTGCGTAGAATGTGCGGTCTTTTCTCCAAGTCTATGATGTGCCTCTGCATATCCGGGCTAATGGTGGCAACAAAAGTTGCGGTGGAGTTCCTAGTGGCGGTTTCAGCACGGGTGACAGGGGCACGGGAACTGCTAGCCCAGTGAGCACCGCAATTGCAGTGGGTAGGGGGAGGAGGATGAGCTCTGTGAGGGGCCATGGGGCCAGGGAAAGGAAAAATGGGGTAGGGGTACATGAAGGGATGTGAGGGAGAGCTACGAATAAATTGCCTCTTGGGAGACAGAGTGGGGGCGAGCAAAACAATAGGAGAAGGAAAGAATGCAGAATAGTCGATGGAGGAGGGGATGATATAGGCTGGCGGGAGGAGAGGCGGACAAGGGGATCCATTGGGGAGCGTGCTAAATGTTTTGCTTCATCATGCATGAAATTAATGAGGCCAGAGGCCACATACTGTTGAGGGCAAGTGACATTAGTGTCGAAGGTGGGATGATTCGTGGGGAGGGTGGCGAGTGGGAGGCTCATGAGTACTGATTGGATTGAGAGGGGTGCTCGAGGCCAGTCTCTTATGAATCGAGGAGGCTGATACGAATGCAATAATTTTTGATAGATGGCTAATAGATGGCATCCCAGACTGCAGAAGCGAGCCTGTTGATGTCGTTAACACCCAAATTTTCCAAAAATTCCACTAGCTTGTTAGCTTTGCGCCTAACGGATGAGAAGGATATGCCCTAGCATTGTCGATGCTGAGCTTGATTTTTTGTAGGGTTTTTTTTATGTGCCAACAATCAGAGACTTGATGGATGCTACGACCTTTTTGGATCTTCCGACAGTCTTGGGTGGCCATTGTGGAGTCCCCTTCCACCAGGAGGGGCTAGAAGTTGTGATCTCTGGTAATGTCAAGACCGCGAGCTAAGGCTTAAAGTTTAGCGATGTTGTTGGTGGTGTGGCCCAGGTTTCCGTAGTAGATCCAGAGAATTTTTCCTTCATGGTTGCAGAAAAATCCTCCAAAGCATGCATTGTGAGGATTATATTTGGAAGCCCCGTCATAGTTTATCTTAATAAAGTTGGGGTCGAGAGGGTGCCAATTGGGTTCCAGCACTGAGGCGAGAGTTTCAGAGGGGTAAGTGGGAAGGAGGAGGGGAGAGAGGTCAAGAAGGGAGAGGATGTGATAGTCATCCCTCGTGGGGGGGAGGAGGGATCAGGGAGCTTGCCAATGGAGGAAAATTCTCTCAAAGTCTTATTTATGGAGTGGAGGACTTGTTCTATTTTTTCTAGGTTCTTGAAGATGCGAGAGTTCCTTTCTTTCCAAAGGGCCCAAAAAATAATGCCAGGAAGAAGTTTCCAAGAAAATTTGATGAGGGGTTGGGAGGAGAAGGAGGTTCTCCATAGGTTGAGGGAGAGGAGGATGGTGGAGGGGTCACGATCGGAGGCTTTGAAGACAAAAAATAACCAATTCCAAATGTTGGAGGCGAATTGGCATTCATTTAGCAAGGGATTGGTAGTTTCAGAGTTGGTTTTGCAAAGAGTGCAGATGGATGAACCGATGAAACCTTTTCTTTGGAGATTGTCCCAGGTCAAAAAATTTTGATGCATGACAAGCCATAGGAAGAGAGTAATTTTGGCCAATGGTTACGATTCCAGAGCCTACTCCATTTACTGTCCAGGGGAATGGGATTGGGATCAAAGATGTGACCATAGGCATCTTTAAAATTGAAGTGTCCTGCTGCATTTTGACCCCATATGAGCTTGTCCAACTCCATGTCCTTTTGAATCTATATTTTTTGAAGCTCTTTTGCGAGGATAGCACAAAGCTGAGGATGATTGTGTTGAACCAACGTAGAGGGTTCAAGCCACACCCTCCAGTCGGTGTTGTCCTCGATATTCTAGAAGTCTTTAACAAAATTTTTGTTGAGTCTATCCATAAGCATTTTGATGGGAAGGAAAATATCTATATTGAGCCTGGGGCATTTCTCCTAGGCAGCATCCCAAAAAAAATCATTCTCCCCATTCCGCACTTCCCAGAAACAGTGATTCTGAATGAGAGCCCTGTTATCCCATGCTTGGTTCCAGATCAGGGTTCCTTTGAGGGTGCCCGAGACTCTGATTAGCGAGCCTGAATGATGAGTGGGAGCATACTTAGATTTCCAAAGTTCGGCCCAGGACATCGTGGGATTGGTGATCTAGTGCCACCAGGTTTTGGCCCCCAAGACTTTACTAAGAAGATTAGGATCTTTGAGGCAGAGACCTCCCACTTTTTTGGCTTGCATATTTTGTTCCAAGCTACCAGTGCCATTTACCTTTTTTATCCTTGCCTTTCCAAAGGAAGTCCCTTTGGATTGATTTGATTTGGTTAGAGATGGATTTAGGGGCTACAATGGCCGAGTATTGGTACTGAGGGATAGCTTGGAGAACTGAGTGAATCAGGACAAGTCTTCCCAGGAGATTTAGGGATCTGAAAGTCCAATTGGAGATCTATTTTTGTAGCTTAGTGATCAGGGATTCCAAGATACCTTTGGCCAAGGGTTTATCAATGAGGGGAACACCCAAATATTTTGAGGGAAAAGCACAAAGCTGGAAGCCCAGAATGCAGGAAATGTTGAACTGAATGGCTTGGGAGGTATTGAGGAAAAATATCTTAGATTTGGTGTTTTTGATAGAGGTGCCTGATGCAAGAGAAAAATCATTAAGAATAGTCTGGAAAGCAAGGGATTATTTGACTGTAGGAGTGCCCATGGGAAGTGTATCGTCAACAAATTGTTGATGGGTGGTGGGGGGGGGGGCGAGGGGTGGAGGGGTAGAGTTTGATACCACAAATACGACCATTTGTAGAGGCTTTTGTAATGGAGAATCCTAGACCTTCATCCATGATGAGAAAGAGAAAGGGAAAAAGAGGATCCCCTTGTTTGATGCCCCGAGAAGGGTTGATGATGGCAGAGGGGGATCCATTGAGGAGGATGGAAAAGAAAGCCCCCATGACTAAGGCCATAATCCATTTGATGCAGTCTTTGTTGAATCCAAAAGCAGCCAACATTTTCCTAGTGTAGTTCTGATTAATTCTATCAAAATCTTTGGACATATCCAATTGGATTTAAGCATGCCTGGTTTAACTTGTTCCTTGAGGGATTGGATAACTTCTTGAGAGAGGATGATGCTATCCAGAATTCTACTGCTTTCAACGTAGCTTGTTTGATGAGGGGAAATGAGAAGGGGTGGGATAGTTTTGATACGGTTGGCTAGGAATTTGGAGATTATCTTGTAGATTACATTGCAGAGGGAAATTAGCCTAAACTGGTCGGGGAAGTCTGCTTTTTCAGATTTGGGGATGAGGGTGAGGAAGGTGGTATTGAAGGAATTGAGGATAGATTTTTTATTCAGGATTCTTCAACCAGGTGTTACACAGCATTTTGTCACTGTCCTTGCAATCTCCATAACCATACAATGGAAGCTCATTTACATGGTACAAATAAAGTGTCATGCCTTGCAAATACCATCATTGCATCCCTTATCATGTGTCTAACATTCCTTCTGTTGACTATTTCTTGAACAGACCACCAAAAACCCTAGTTTTTTCCTTGGCACTGGTATCTAGTTATGCCCTCATGTCAATGAGGCAGATTAGCACTGGCCCCCATGCCAGCTGGTGCTCTATCTTAGTTAGCCACCCGCGCCAATCTGTTTATGGAATTTTTTTTAAAATAGAGGCGAAGTTTCGATCACAACAACTTCGTGGATGAGTCATGGGGAGTTGTTTGACTGAATAACCACGGCCTTCCTCCTTTGGCCTCTTTTTTCGACCTTTTGGGGAAACCTCCCAAGGGATAAGGCCTCCCTTCCACTATAGGAGGGATCCCAACATCCTCCTCTCCCTCTATAAATATAGCCATCCTCAATTGTTGAAGCTAGCTGAAATGAAGATAATATAGCATAAACGTTGGAGATACAGAATGGAAAAGCCCCTCATTGAGAGAGCTTAGGCTTGTGCCTCCATCCCATCCAAATTCCCTGACATTCATCGAGACATGCTTCAACCGAACCCCACTAAAGGAGGTTGCGACGTCAAGGCTTGGTTATAACTCTTTCTTCTATTTAATACAGATATATAACTATTGTCTGGTTCCCATTTTGCATTGATGTGTTCTATTTTATGCAATATGTTTAACCCTCCTTGACTGGTTAGTAATTATGAATGAGTTTGTTGTGTTGTATGCTGCTCTTGTTTTTTGATCTTGTGCAGGTATCCAAGGCTGCATGGCTGCGAACGAATCATGATTTTCCGAGGCGAGAATCAAGAGGCCACCACTACAACAACTACAATGACAGTGTTGGACTCTAGGTAGGTTGATCTACCGCGTCTATTTCATTCAGTAATTAGGAGCCTACACTCTATTTTGTCCTATTGTTACTAGACCCACTCTAGGGCTAGAGGGATCGTCTCTGTTCGTAGAGAGGATTTACCTTCATAACAATTTGGCGACTCCACTGGGGAATTGTAGTGCGAGTTTGTCTTTTTGCTCTTGTCATGTTGACATCGGTCGTCTGTTGGTTTGTCTATCTCTTCTAGTTTTTTTTCTTGTTTAGATTCATCTTGTTCAGCACTAGAGTGTCAGAATTGACCTCTGCTCATTGGATTTCTCATTCTCCCATAGATATCCAGCTTCGCACGTTTTTCAGTTGAACAGTTGCGCCAATTGGCGCAACTTGGTTGTGTTGCACTAGCGCCAACCCTTGTTTGGCTCAGATTACAACCTTACAATCGCGTCGAATCTTGTAGGGTTTGGATTGACTGTCCTTTTGAGTTTTTGGTCAGTTGTACTTGCCTCTGGGTGGATTTTTAATTTGCAATTGTTTCTTTGAGACTTTTTTGACTGTCATAGGCTTGTTTTTCTCAGTTGTACGTCTGTTTACTTATCAGTGCAGTTAATGGCCTTAGGGTTTCTGAGTGTTCTAGCTCACTAAGCCTTCTTATTGGAAATCGAGTCTTTTTTATTCTTGTCAGTCACATCTCTTGATCAATTGTGTTTAGTAATTTTTGGTCCTTTGAGTGTTTGTTCTGGTTGAATGATCATTTCGGGTTTCATTTTATTTTTCTTCTTGCTGCTCCAAGCACAGATCACATTGCTTGTCAGGATCGTTTCATAGCTTTCTCTTTGATTGGAAGTGTGCACCATTGGTTTGAGTGAATCTTTGTGTTTGTGTTTCTTTCATCAATCAGTCGGTTTAGCTCTTTGCATTTGCAACCCTCGAACTAGTGTTTGTTTTGTTTTTCCATATTATTAGTGCATTGTGTGCTTCATTTGATTGAAAAATCAAAAAATTTCATTCTTTCGTTTGCATGAAAAATGAAATTTCTTTCACATAACTAGTGCTTGATTAACTAGGAAAGAATTTTTTCAGTTTTCTCTTGATTGAATTAGATGCATTAGTAGATTTCTTTGTTTGATTTCAACTGATTGCTATTGTTTGAAAGATCTCTATCCTTCTTGTAATTAGCATTCATTGAATGGAAAATGGTGTTCAGTTGCATATAGTTTGCATTTAGGGAATTTGAGATCGAAATCTGGTAAGGCCTTGAAATTGAAACATAATTCAAGATCAAATATAAAATCAATTGAATTAACCTAAGGAATCATTGGAACCTAATGCAAACATTTTAGTGGTCTAGGCTAGAGACGTGTTCCGGCGTTTTAAAACCTATTTGCTATCATTCGTCTTTTTGGCTTTAGACAACACTAGTACGGACTTGTGCTCCCCGTACCATCGAGTATATAAAGGGAGACCCCTATAGGTTTAAATCCTTTATCCATAGGAAGCCGAGTCTACACCCTGTAACTGTGATACATCGAACACATCATTCGAGGAGACTACCTGCACGTACGGAAAGTCCTTGGTCATTTCTCTTTCATTTGATCACCAAGGTGTATATGGAAATTCACGGAAAATTGGTACACCCTCTTTCTTAGATTACCAGAGCAGTCATTTTGATATTTTTATGACTCTTTAAAAAATAGAAAGGATCATCGAGCACTTGTCCTTTCATGCTCGTGTCAAATTGAAAGTTACTAGAGTCATCTTTTTTCTATTTCTTGACTCTTAAAACATGAAACAACAAAGTATGGTTTCAATGACGTAAAATAAAATGCCCATGATTATATACCCATTTAGAGTTAGTTACTTGGCCTGTTTTGTTTTTCCTTAGGCCTTGATCTTGAAGCCTTCTTTCAGTTATCTCTTTTTCCTTTTCTGTTTTTGAAATACGATCACAGCGGCAGAACTACTAGTTTCTTTGTATTCTTCACTGCCTCCTAGTGGTAGTTCTTTTCCTGACGTTTCTTACGAAACCCCTCAGTCCACTAGGTCTGTCGAGTTTTCGCAACCTATTCTCCCCACTGTTTTACCTCTTGCTACCCGATATCCTCCTAAAGAGTCAGTTGAGTTCAATTGGCCTCCTCCAGGTGCTTGGTCTAGTTTTTGGGATGAGGAAGACTTTCCTCCTCTTACTTCGGGATGACCATTTATAGATGCTACTATACCTCCAAGTCCCCATCATCTCTTTGACGATCTTACGACTTCTTCAGACATGGATTCATCGAGTCCTATTAGCAGTGAAGGAACGCCTGTTCCTACAAGTGAATATCAAATTTTCCCTGAAGATATTCCACATGCTTATGTTCAATATTCTCCACCATCAGTGTCACTTCCACCTGGATATAGGTCCTTGAGTGAGATTATCTCTGGGTTGCCTCCATAGCGCAATCCAGCACATAAAATCCTCCTAGGAGTACGATCCTCCCTTCGTTGGGACTCTCACCTTAGACATTGATTTCATCAGTCACTGTTACGTCTATTCTAGTCCAACCTACCGTTTGTGTGGCTTCTTCTGCGCCGGTTGTTATGACACAATCATCAGGATCCTTTCACACTCGAAGGTCTATTTTCCTTAATCCCACGTGGCCTGTCAACCAGGGTCCAAGAAGATCACAAGCTCGCGCTCCGGAGACTGCACCTGCTAATGCAGGTTCAACTTCACCGATGATTCCTAGTGGCCTCACTTTGAAGAGTATCTGCTGGCTGTTCAGTAGCCGAACTCTCAGGGTTCTCAGCAGCCCTATGCTCCTGTCAATCCTCCTCATCACTATGATGCTGTCAATAACCATGTCTATTCGTTTACTCCTCCACATCATTATGATGAGTGTGGTAATCTTGTTTATTTGCCTCATATTTGTTGGGTATGTGTTATATTCTTTCCATAACTAGTCACGCGCCCATGGTTTTTGGCATGGGTTTGCACATGGTTTTGGGGGATGATGGTTTTCGGCCCCTGGTATTTTGTAGATACAGTCAAGGGAACTACGGTAATGTTCTAATCCAAGGTTAATGGATTGGGTTTTATGTATGCTTCGACATGTATATATAGATGTGTTGTAACACTAAAAGGAATATAATGAAAAATCAAGCTGGTCATCCCGATTTGGGATCGAGGGGAAAATCTCTGTGTATATTTGTTTTACGTTTTATGCTCTCTCTATTGTTTATTTTATGTTTTTAAGATTCATTTGCAGATAATTTCTTTACAGGGTTAAAACCTACACTATTGATCCTTATCAGGTTGTTTATGATCCTTATCAACCCATTCCTGATCTCGGACTGACTTTATCGGTACAACCCTCTGGCTCACAAGGACAACCCTTACAGGGACAACCTTTGGCTCAGCAGGGATCCACCTTTGGTCCACAGGGACAAAATTACAGTTCATTAGGCCAACCTTTGGTCCAACAAGGACAACCCTCCTGTCCTTTCGGTCAACCTCAGTATCAACCAGGATCATCTTCTATTCCTGGGGGGCAAATTTATTCACCACAGGGACAACCTCTTGTACAACAACAGTTTTATGCTCAGTATGGCCAAACCTTTATGCAACAAGGAAAACCCTACGGTCCTACTCCGGGTTAACCTGGTCATCAGGGACAACCTAGTCCATCTTTTCCTTCAGGCCAACCTCTTCCACAAGGGAAACTCGGCGGTCCTCATTATCCAGGTCAACCTGTTTAGCAGGGGAAACCTGTTCAACCAGCTCAGCAGCTAGTTCAACCTGTTCAATAGCTGATTCAATCTCTTCAACGGCCTGTTCTACCTGCTCAGCAGCCGGTTCAACCTGCTTATCTAATTCAGCAGGGTCCACCTGTTCAACAACCCACTCAACCTGCCAGCAGGGTCCACCTACTCAACCCCAAGGTGCTTACTACCCCCAAGGTCAATATCAACTGGTATATAGTGCACCTCAAGGTTTTAATTTTCACCCTCAAAATCCATCTCAATTGGTGTATAATCAACCTCAAAGCCATGCTTGCATTCCGCAACATAATCCATACGTTTCTCAACAAGGACCTCAATGGTATGCTTAGAATCAGTTTCCTGGTCCTCAATCTCGGTATCAACAGAATTATTCAGCTTATAACCCTTATGGTCAGAATCCTCCAGGACAAAACATATGGGGGAAAAAATTCTCTTAGGCTGGGTGGAATGTTAATGCAGGTCCTTATCAGAGACCTTCGATGCCTTTTAATCCTCAATTACCATTTCTTGCTCCATTGGAACTACCTTATGTGTCAAAGTTAATGAATGATCTGATCCTTCATAACCTGTATTGGCCTCCAGTTCCAACTAAGATTCCTGGTGATTGTCCTAAATTTGAGGGTAATTCCGGAGAAAAACCCCAAGCGCATGTTATGACTTACCACTTGTGGTGTTCCTCTAACTCTTGGGTTAAAAATTCCATTCGACTTCGTCTTTTCCAACGGACTCTTACGAGTGCCACTGCAAAGTGGTACATTGAGCTATCTCATGGTATCTTTCAAGATTTCAACTCTCTCGCCATGGCATTCCTTACACATTTTCAGTTACCAATTTGTTATTAGATCAGGACACATCGCCTCACATCCTTGAAATAGGAACGAGCTACCCATATCTCGGATCATATTCATGAATGGAGACGTCGTCATCACTTGATTAAGTTTGATATTCTTGATCATCTTCTAACTGATTGGTTCACTACCTCCTTTGTCAATCAGATCGTGAAAGACATAGATATGGGGGCATGTGTAACCGAGGAACAAGCCATTGCCCATGCCTAGTACCTTGATCTTGTGTACTCTCAGTCTAGCACGTTGTATGATATTTTGCGTGATGCCCTGCGACCTAGAACTTATAAAGCACCAGCAACCCCATCCGTTGATGGTATTATTGGTTCTATGTCTCATACTTCTTGTAAGTATTCTCCTTCAAATCCTAGGAAGAAAAATTCCGCTTCTTCCAATGATGCTACTTCTTAGCCCACCTCGAATCCTGGTAAAACCCCAGAAGTCAATGTCGTTCAGGCCAATCCAGTGGAAAAAAATTCCAAAGGGAAAAACAAGGGTAAAGGTAAGGCCAAAGCCAATACCCTGAAGCTAGATTCGTCCAAATCTTGTGCTGATGATGGTTCACAACGCAAGATGAAGTACCCTTGTTTGATCTTTGACGAAGAGAACTACACCAAGGACTATCCTCGACGGGCCGAAGTAAGTATATTGCTTAAAGGCACCCAGGGAATTACAGTTTTTCTTAAAGAACCTTTTCCATCTCATCAAACCCAGATGGTAGAGCAACTTTAGTCCTCTTTTGGCTCTCAAGTGTTCATGATGAACGGTTCTGCACCCGTTTCTATTGCCACTTGATCGAAGGATTATACTGAATCGCATCAGGAAATGGGGAAAGAGATCGCTGATGGTCCTCCTCCTCCACCTGTTTCTGGCTCTCTTCAAATTGAAAGGCCTGGTACTAAGCCCATTGTACAACCACCTTCTAAAGATGTACTCCGCAAGTCTTCTTACAATCCCAATGCTCATGCCACCCAACAATATAGTATTGTTGAGGATTTGGCTCAGGTGCCATCTGCAATGTCTGATCTAGAAGTACTTCAGAGTTATTTGTCTCAATGGAATTTTTTTTTATCTGCGATTGGTGGGGTTGATCCTGTTGATACTAGTCTTATTTCGTTTGATTTAGAGAATTTCGTTCCATGACCACAACATCAAATTATGCTCATTATATAGGTTGTCATTAATGGTCTCGATATTCATCAAGCAGTTGTGGACGAGGGTGCATCCACGTGCATCATGTCATCTTCTTCCTAGAAAGCCATTGGTTCTCTGGCTTTGAATTCATCACCAAATGCCCTGGAAGCATTTGATGGAAGAGAAACCCTTAGGTGTTCTCGCTAGTTTACCAATTACTTTGAAAGGGAAGACAATCAATGCCGAGGTAGAATTAGTTGACGCCAAGCTCAATTAGAATATTCTCCTTAGTCGCAGTTGGACTTACACTATGCTATGTATTCCATCCACTCTCTTTTGTGTCCTAAAATTCTCGTACGAAGGAAAGATTGTTACTGTTGATCAATTTTCATTCTTCACTTCTTCTTCTGAGAACAATGTTTCGTACATGGATAAGATCCCTACTCCCTACGAGAGAATTGGGCTAGGTCTTTTCAAAGATTCTACCATCATGGGTATTTTTCCTCTTCCTCCACCCAACACTCTTCAGATCAATATGATCTCTCATTCTGATGACCCCTGGATCATCCCTTAACGTGACTAGGTCGATTCTTTTGGAGATTCAACGCTTTAAGTCCGATTTTGTTTGATTATTGTGAACTTCTTCTGGCTTCGAATCCTATGCCATCTTATCATGATCCTTTGAGAATGTCTCTCGATTCTTATTCTCAATCCCCTTGGCTCGGTGATTCGGATTCATTCGATCCCTTGCGAGAGATATTTCCTTATGATGAAGCCATCGTAGAAACTATGTCTCTTGAGGGTTTATAGTGGGATGATGGTCATCATCGTTCCTCGTTTATGCCTGGCCTCAGGGCCATGTCTACGTGTCTTGAAAGGTTTCCATCTCAGGTTCCTTCTCCTCCACTTCAAATGCCTATTCTGATACATTAAGTCTTTACGGAAGGTAATTTCAGTAACATTATGCAAACAATGCCTATTGAAATTTCTGTTAAACCGGGAATTGTTAAGAACATCCATATTGGGGTCACCTATTCTTCCAATTAAGTTCAAGTTTATACTAGCCTTTTCCACGAGTTCTGCGACCTCTTTGCATGGTCTTATGGAGAAATTCCTGGCATCGATCCTAGTATAGTGGTGCATGAGATTCCTACCCACCCTGGTTCGAAGCCTGTTCGTCAACGCCTTCGTCCTGTGCACCCTCGAAAGGCTGCTGCTATTAAAAGTGAAGTTGAAAAACTTCTAAACGCTGGTTTCATCTACCTGATTCCCTTGACAGAATAGGTGTCTAACATCATTCTTGTAGATAAGAAATAGGGGAATATTCGTGTCTATGTTGATTACCATGATATCAATCGGGCCCGTCCTAAGGATAATTATCTAACTCCCTTTATCGATCAGATCATTGATGACTATTGTAGAAGCGAGATCTTTTACCTCATGGACGGTTTTTCTGGCTATAACCAAATTAAAATTCTCCTGACTTATCAGCATAAGACGGCCTTCATCTGTCCTTGGGGTACTTTCACGTATAAGAAGCTTCCTTTCGGTTTAAAAAATGTTGGGGCCACATTTTAGTGAGCGATGTCCTATGCTTTTCATGATATTAAGCACATTGTTCAACCTTATCTAGATGACCTTCTCGCTCATTCAGCTAAGCATAAGGACCATCCTGACCATCTTCATCAGATTTTTCTTCTTTTTTGATGCTATAACATCTGGTTAAATCCGCACAAGTGTGTCTTCTATGTCGATTCCGGTAGACTCCTAGGGTTTATCGTGTCTAGAGACGGGATTCGCCTTGATCCTCTCAAATTTGAGGCTATTATCAATATCACCTCTCCATCTTCACTACATCAGCTGCAAAATATTCAAGGAAAGCCTAATTTTCTACAATGCTTTATCCCTAACTATGCTGAAGTAGCTAAAGGATTTACATGATTATTAAAGTAGGGTGTCCCATTCCTCTAGGATGAGATTTCTCAGAAGTCTTTCGACACATTGAAGACATTGCTCATCAATTCTCCTCTTTTGTGTCCTCCAAATTATCATCGCGATTTTTCCCTCTATTTAGCTGCCGCTTTTAGCAAATTTTCCATGGTTCTGGTTCAAGACGATGATGACAGTGACGCGCATGTTATTTACTACCTCTCTCGTAACCTTCTTGATACTAAAATGCGTTATGCCCATGTTGAGAAGTTGTCGTTAGCTACGGTTCAAACGGTTCAATGTTTTTGTCATTATATCTTGTTGCGTACTGTGACCGTGATTTCTGAATGCAACCCCATGACTTACATATTTTCTCGACAGTTTCTGGGGGTAAAATACTCAAAGTGGATTTTTATCCTCCAAGAGTTAGATTTGGAGTTTACTATGGCCAAGTCGAAGAAGTAATTAGTCTTTTTTGATTTGATCTGCTCCCTTCCTTCTGACTTTGCTCCGTCTATTTCTGAAGAACGCATTCCAGACGAGACACTTTTTCTGATCTCCACCCTCAATCCTTGGTACGGTGATATCATCGTATATCTTCAGACTTCCACTTTTAGATCTGAGTTGATGAAGGATGCTCGCTAACGCATCTGCCATCAATCACAACCTTATCGTATAGTTGGAGATACACTCTATCGTGTCAAAGTAGATTCCATTCTTCGTCGGTGTTTGACCATTGATGAGGGTGAGAGAGTTGTGAATGATTTCCACAGTGGCGCTTGTGGTGGTCACCTGTCTAGTTATGCCACTTCATAGAAGATTCTTCATGTTGGGTATTTCTAGCCCTCTATCTTCAATGATTGCATTGTTGTTGTCCGTAAATGTCATGATTGCCAAATCTATTAGCGCAAGATGCACGCGCCGCCTGCACATCTCCACCTTGTTATTACCGTTGGTCCCTTTGCAAAGTGGGGCATAGACTTTATGACGTGTGACCCTCACTCGGTTGAGGGGCATACATATATTATCGTAGCCATTGACTACTTCACAAAATGGGCCGAAGCAATGCCTACACTTGGCGCTGATGGCAAGACAGCAGCTCAGTTCATATTCAGTCACATCATTTCTAGGTTTGGTCTCCCTCAAGCCATCGTTACTGATCATGGTTCCCATTTTCGGCATTATATGGTGGCAGAGTTGACTTCTAGGTTGGGCTTGCGTCACGACAGCTCGACACCATACTATCCTCAAGCCAATGGCCAGGTTGAAGCCGTGAACAAATTTCTAGTCACTATGCCTCAACATATGATTGGGATCCATAAATCCAATTGGCATCTCATGTTATTTTCGACTCTCTAGGCATATCGAACCTCAGTCAAGGATGTGACCAGATTCAATCCATTCCAACTTGTTTACGGTCTAGAAGCTACCCTTCTGATTGAATGTGAAATTTCTTCGCTTAGATTAGCTGTTGAATTACTGCCCAACACTTCACCTGAAGAAGAGCATCCTTTCTATTTAGAAAGGTTGGATGAAACTTTCCTCTTTGATTCTTTGGTCATTGAAGCACAGAAAAAGTGGGTCAAAGCCCATTTTGACCAGCCAGTTTCCCCTCGCTCCTTTATAGAAGGAGACCTTGTCCTCTTGTACGATCAAGTTCACGATAAGCTGGGGGTAGGAAAATTTCAACCCATGTGGCATGGGCCTTACATCGTTAAACGTGTTTTGAAGAACGGGGCCTATGAGCTTATTGATTACGAAGGTCATCCTTTAGATTAGCCTAGGAATGGGTTGTATCTCAAGAAGTATTATGCATAAGTAATTCGTGCATGTTTTGTGTACATAGCTATTTTTTTTTTTGTACATTTTTTGGCTTGGTGTGTTTTGCGAGCATTTTCCTGCTTACTGGGTCGTTTCTTATTGTGCAGATGTCTATTACCCCTTATGTCGGTTTCGAGGATGGTGCATCCCGTAGTACTCGGAACTTGTCTTCAACAGCCTGGGTGATTTATGATCGTGCTGGTGAGTTGATAGACGTGCAAGGTATTTGTCTAGGACGGACTAGAAACAATGTCATTGAATATAGTGTTTTTATTGAACTATTAATGAGGAAATTTCCCTCGGCATTAGTGCATTGGTAGTAAATCTAGATTCACAGCTTATTGTTCTTCAGCTTAATGGGAATTATTTAGTTAGAAACCCGCACATTTTAAGGTTGTATTTACGTGTTCGTTTGCTGGAAAGACATTTTGATTATATCACCTATCAACATATTCCTAGATAAATGAATGCATTAACTGATACAGTGGCTAACATTGTGTTAGATAGAAATTTGTGTAATCTGTAAAATCATCATCACATGAGAGACTCATATCAAATACGAAAATATATGTATATATATATATCGAAGGTTTACATCAGTGTGCACCATAAGTTTCAAAAATATGTGTGTTTCCTTTACATCCTGAGACATCATGTCTCTCAACAAAATGTAGAAATAAAAGCCTAGGTGTCTAATCAGCATGATGATCATGATAGAATGTCACTGCCTAAACAAGCTGCCTCAGCAAGCGGTGAACTTGGTTTGACACCCCTACAGTATGTCTTTGATATGCATGAGGAACATTGTCAAACCGCGCATACTCTGGGACCCCACGAGTGATTCCCTCCATGTTGTGCACGATCTCCTCCTCCTCACCTTCAAGAGTAAAATCAAAATCACGAGGTATTCGCCTCACTATTGGAGACATCCCTGCAGGTCTCTCTGGGCCTACATCTGAAAATGCATGGATAAAGTGTCAGAACATACATACAAAAAAAAATCATATTACTCATAAAAATTAAAAAAAGTGAGTCTTACCAAGTGCACAGATCACCAATAAAATATGTGCCAAAGTAGGGCCAGTCCTCCATGACAATCAACTGTCGACAGAGCCAATCAAATAACTCTGGTCTCCAGGACATCTGTTGACCGCTCCCTAACCTTGGCATCAGAGCTACCCAACGGGCCATCTATGGTTCCAGTGTTGGTGGTATCGGGACTATCACCTCCTGACGCTGAAAGATTGGTAGTCGTTCAAGAATGAACGATACCAGGATAGATCGATAACCAAATTGTTTCAATTTTGTCTTCTTGCACTTTGTTAACTGACGTTTCATATTGATTATTACGGCCTCTACCTACTTGTAAATGGTCAGTGACAAGAAGTAACTGTGTTTTTGTTGCTTCGTGCGGTGCTTTTGATCCCGCAACTTGCGAGGTCGTGTGTAGCACTACCCTCAGTATTAGATTTGCGATAGTCTGGATGTCCACCTTCCTACTTTTTTACCCTTTCCATGCCCTTGGACATATCCTGTCAATTACCATGCCCATACTCCATGGTGGGTTGGGTACTAGTCATGATTGGTGTTACCACCCTCCATGACAATCATGTAATGAAGTAGATATCTGAGATATCAATATCGAGCTCCTGATCTCGAACAATGAATTTTTCATGATCCTCATCCCAGATACTGATCAAGTATTGTAGCAGCTCCAGTTGAGCTCTGAGACACGGTGTCAAGAATAATTTTTCAGTCCACAGTCTCTAAGAGCTTCCATGCATATCTCATTTCCCATGGCAAGCTCATCTTCTTCACTATGTTCCCCTTCCTTCCACTTGATCACCATTTTCTCACTCTTTCACCTGCAAACATGTTCATATGGACATTATTGGCTAAATAAAACATTGAAATGTGTGAAATGTGTGAAATTAGAGTTTTATTGCTTGAATTATGAGATTTGAAGGGTCTGCACATTTGGCGCGACTGTTTTAGAAATAGCTGTGCCAATGGGCATGCCCCAGTGAAAAAAATCGGGCGGTTGGCGCGAGTCCATGCTCGAAACCCATGCCGACCGTCGTGCCCTAAATGTTGGGTATGTTTTATATTATTTTCGGTGGGCAGACTCGCCCATGGTTTTGTGCATGAGTTTGCACTTGGTTTTGGGGGACGATGGTTTTCGACCCTTGGTATTTTGTAGATCCGGTCAAGGGAACTATGGTTATGTTCTAATCCAGGGTTAATGGATTTGGGTTTATGTATGCTTCGACATGTATATATATGTGTTGTAACACTAAAATGAATATAATGAAATATCAAGCTGGTCATCCCGATTTGGGATCCAAGGGAAAATATTGTGTTTATCTGTTTTATGTTTTAAGCTCTCGCTATTGTTTATTTTTTGTTATAAGATTCGTGTGTAGATAATTTATGTTCAGGGTTAAAACCTACATTTGGTATCAGAGTTGTTTCGGCCTCAAGGGGACGCCTTTGCTGCTGAGGGTTTTTTTCTCGGGCCTGAGGTAGACCTTGTTCAGTGGGAGATCTGCGGGATCGATTCTTGTGGTGAAAGAATATGGTGAGCGGCAGAAAGATAGAGATCGAGAAATTTAATGGTTATATTTTTGAGTTGTGGAAGATCAAGATGGAGGATATGTTAGTGGATAAAGATCAGTGGATCGTGGTAGATCCAAGTACTAAACCAACGGCAATGTCAGATGAAGACTGGAAGAAACTAGATCGGAAGGCTAAGAGCACAATATGGTTGTGTTTCTCAGATTCAGTACTGTTGAATGTATCTAGGGAAGCTACGGTGAAGAATTTGTGGGAAAAACTTGGGACTTTGTCCCAATCTAAGTCTCTGGTGAATAATTGTTTCCTGCGGAAAAAGTTGTATAACCTGAGGATGAAGGATGGAGACTCGGTGACAGAGAATCTGAATGCCTTCAATACTGTGGTAAGTCATTTTTCATCTGTTGATATTAAAATCTCAGATGAAGATAAATGCATCGGTTTGTTGTATTCTCTACCAGACTCGTGGGATATTCTAGTTATTGCAATAGGTAGAAATATAACTACCTTGAATTTTGATGACATTGTCTAAGCCTTGCTGTCAGATAAAATGAGACGGAGAAATATGGAGGGTTAAAATGGAGATGCCTTATCTGTACAAGGAAGGTCCCAAAAAAGAAACAAGAATAAGGTTTCGAGTGGGAGATCTAAATCTCCTGGAAAGTTTGTAAAGGTGTGCTGGAAATGTGGAAAGGAAGGACTCTACAAAAAGGACTGCAGATCTAAAGCTTCTAAGAAAGGAAAGGGATCTGATGATGCTCCTTCTGCAGAGGCAAAAACCACCTCGGATGAAGGTGGGGATGTGTATTTGGCTTCTTCTTCAAATACACATGTAGATCATGAGTCATGGTTGATTGACTCGGTTGCATCCTTTCACTTCACTCCCCATAGGGAGTGGTTCTGCGAGTATGAGAAATATAATGGCAGTGATGTATTCCTAGGGGATGATAGGAAGGCCAGAATCATCGGAAGTGGAAAATTCAAGATGAAGCTGCAAGGTGGAAGGAATATAACACTTCCTGGTGTTCTGCATATTCCTGCATTGGCCAAAAATCTGATTTCTGTAAGAAATATGGATGATGCAGGTGTAAAAACAGTGTTCGAGAAATATGCCTGCAAGATGGTTTGGGGAGCACTGGTATTAATGCGGGGAGTTCGGACTCGAACTCTGTACAAGCTACAAGGTAGAAATGTTATTGATGGGTGTAAAATTTTTGTGGTTCCTGAAAGTGGAGCGGAAAGCCTAGCTATCTCTGGAGAAAAGACCATGTTATGGCATCAAAGGCTTGGAAATATTGGAGAGAAGGGCCTTCAGATACTACATAGAAATGGTATGGTAGAAGGTATGTCTAATTGCTCTCTAGTTTTCAATTTATGTGAACATTGTATATATGGGAAGCAGAATCGGGTGATTTTTCCTTCTGGTGCTAAGAGGGTGAACAAGATATTAGAACTTGTGCATAGTGATGTGTTTGGACCTGTGTCAGTTCCATCACTGGGAAAGTCTGTGTACTATGTTTCATTGATAGATGACTTCTCAAGGAATACATGGATATATTTCTTGAGGAAAAAATATGAAGTCTTTAACAAATTTAAAGAATTTAAGGATCTGGTGGAAAACTAGACAGAGAAGAAGATAAAGGCACTGAGGACAGATAATGGTGGGGAGTTGTGCAAGAAGGAATTTGAAGAGTTCTGTAAGAAGTGTGGTATAGCATGGCAGAAGAATACTCCATACACACCTCAGAAAAATGGATTTGCAGAAAGAATGAACAGAACGCTGATTGAAAAGGCAAGAAGCGTGCTCAGTGGTACCGGGTTAGGACAAGAATTTTGGGCAAAGGCAATGCAGACTGCATGTTACTTAGTTAACAGATCACCTTCATCAGCGTTGGAGGATAAGACTCCACATGAGGTATGGACTAGTAAGAAACCCTCTCTTTCACATCTAAGGGTATTTGGATGTCATGCATATGTACATGTTCCAAAGGAGAAAAGGACCAAGTTGGATAATAAATCTGAAAGGTGCATCTTTATTGGGTATAAGGATGGTTTAAAGGGTTACAAGCTTTGGAACCCATAAACAAGGAAGGTTGCGTACAGCCGAGATGTGGTGTTTAGAGAGGTGAAAGATGTTGTTACACATGAAGTCCTGCCAAAGGAACCTGAGAAGATAGAGTTTGAGCTAAAGGAAGATGAATCAGAATCTACAACAGAAGAAGAATCAGAAGAGGAAGAGCCACAAACTCCAGCTATGAGAAGATCAGTTTGGGAAAGAAGGCAACCATAAAGGTATAGTCCATTTGCTTTCTGTTCAAGTTTTGCGTTAACTATAACTGATGATGATCCCAAAACCATCAAGGAGGTAGTAGATTTAGAGGATGGAAAACTCTGGAAGGAGGCCATGGTTGATGAAATGGCATCCTTGCATAAAAATGAGGCATGGGATTTGGTGGAGTTGCCGGTTGGAAGGAAGCCCATCGGGAGAAAATGGGTGTTTAAGAAGAAGATGAATGTAGAAGGCAAGGTAGAGAAATGCAAAGCTCAGTTGGTAGCAAAAGGTTATTTCTAGGTGCCTGGAATTGATTTTGGTGATATTTTTTCTCCTGTTGCCAAAGTTACTTCTATTATATTACTTTTATTTGTTGTTGTTGCATTTGATTTTAAGATAGAACAGATGGATGTGAAGACAACATTTCTTCATGGGGATCTAGAAGAGGAGATCTACATGAAGCAACCTGAAGGCTTTATGGTGAATGGTAAGAAAGAATTGGTATGCATGTTGAAGAAGTCTCTATATGGGTTAAAACAGTCACCAAGGATGTGGTATCAGAAATTTGATACCTATATACGGGGACTTGGCTTCACCAGACGAAAGGAGGATCACTGTGTTTATTTTAAATTAATTGGTGACCATGTTATTTATTTGGTCTTGTATGTGAATGATATGTTGTTGATGGGAAATGACAAAGAAATTATCAAAGATTTGAAGACCCAACTATTCTCCAAATTCGAAATGAAGGATCTTGGTGCTGCAAACTATATTTTGGGCATGGAAATTAAGATATATTGGGCAAAGAGGAAGCTCTGGTTAAAACAGAGGAATTATGTCGAGACTATATTGCAGAGGTTCAATATGCAGGATATTAAACCGGTGAATGTTCCTATTCCTGTCGGTGTAAACCTGTCTGCTTAACAGTGTCCCAAGACACAAGAAGAAGAGGAGGATATGTCCCGTGTTCCATATGCAAGTGCAGTGGGTAGCCTGATGTATGCAATGTTCTATACTACACCAGACATTGCACATGCAATGGGAGTATTGAGCATGTTTATGTTAAACCCAGGGAAGGATCATTGGAAAACTATGAAGAGGGTTTTCAGATATTTACGTGGCACTAGTGATTATGGCTTGTGCTACTAGGGAAGACCAGGATTAGAAAGAATGTTGGACATTCATGGTTTTGTTGATGTAGACTGGGCTAGAGATCTGGACCGAAGAAGATCTACAAGTGGGTATGTGTTTAGCCTATTTGGAGGTGCAGTTAGTTGGATGAGTAAAAGACAGTCTGTAGTGGCACTTTCAACTACAGAGATAGAATACATAACAGCCAGTCATGCAAGCAAGGAAGCAGTTTGGTTGGAGAGATTGTGTTCAAGTATGGGGTTAGTACAGCAAGCTATAAGGATAGACTATGATAGCCAAAGTGAAATTTTCTTGGCTAAGAACCCTGCTTATCATTCAAACACAAAGCAAATTGATGTTCAATATCACTCTGTGAGAGATATGTTTGAGGCTAAAAGGGTGTTGTTGGTAAAGGTGGACACCTTGAAGAATGTTGCAGATGCATTGACGAAGTTTGTGAGCACTCATAAGTTATCTTGGTGTAGAGAAACAATGGGTGTTGAAAAGCTGGGCTAATGACCAAGGTCTCCTGTGGCCCCTTGCAGAAAGAAAAAACAAGTGGGAGAATGTTGGGTATGTGTTATATTCTTTCCATGACTAGTCCAATGCGCTGTACGTTGCACCGAGCACTGCAAGGGGGTCACAGGGGGGGCGGCAGCCCCCCCCGGTCAGGGTCCGGGGTAGCGCCTCGGCAAAAAAAAAAATTTGGTGTGCAGACCCACCCATGTTTTGTGCATGAGTTTGCACATGGTTTTGGGGGACGATGGTTTTCGGCCCCTGGTATTTTGTAGATACGGTCAAGGGAACTATGGTTATGTTCTAATCCAAGGTTAATGGATTGGGGTTTATGTATGCTTCGGCATGTATATATATGTGTTGTAACACTAAAAGGAATATAATGAAATATCAAGTTGGTCGTCCTGATTTGGGATCTAGGAGAAAATCTTTGTGTTTCTCTGTTTTATGTTTTATGCTCTCGCTATTGTTTATTTTCTGTTATAAGATTCGCGTGTAGATAATTTATGTTCAAGCTTAAAACCTACACTAAATTTCACAATTTCTCCCTCAAAAATAAAAACTGAATGTTGCAGGTAATGAAAGAATTCTTAAAATGTAGGGAAGGGTGTCAGCTCCTACCTGGAACTAACAGATCCGAGATTGGTCTGCTGGATTTCCTGCTATCGTCGCTGCAAGATCACAAGGTAAAATGGGTCACTATTGCTCCACAAGAGGTAAAAGTGAAAAGTAATTATTTTTTACCATTTTTGGCATTTTATAACTTTTCAGAACCCTGATTAGGTTTTAAGACATGTTTTTCGATTATTACGTTATGTTATTTCGAGAAATGGGTTTTACGTTTGCTTCTTCTGCAGTGACAGTTTTTAATGCGATGGTGATGAATTCATCAGTTGTATTTTATACTTTTTCAAACTCGATAAAAACACGAAATAGTCACTATTGGAGTCATCTTTTGGCTCTTTTTTGACTCTCTAAAACTGAAAAGATTGTTGAGACTCTTGTCATTTTGAACTCGTTAAATGGCTATGAAATGATATCTACCCAGTATACGTTTATCCCTTTTTCGGGTTGGGATAGATTATTTATGAAAAAGGAATAACTTATCCAATCGCGACTAAGAGGTTCTTTCAGATATTGTTTTCTACCTTTTCAGATCTGAGAGACTACTTACGAAAAGGGACATATTGGAGTTTTCTTTTATGCTTCTTTTTCAAACTCTCTAAACATGAAAAGATGTCGAGTTCTTCCTTTTTCAGACTCGTTAAACCTTGATGACATCGGACACCGTTGCCATGACGTTCATCAAGTTCCTCCTTCCTAGGGCTCGTAAAATGTACTAGGATGGATTTTTCCGAAGGAAAAACTTACAACACAAGAATATGTTATCCCCTTCAAGCTTTTTTTAAAAAATAATTGGGGTACTCGCCAGAAATGGTGGGGGAAAATTGAACCAGTCTTTAGTTATATTGGCAGTATGTCGCTCTTGAACATGACACTCGTCTGCATTCGTGTCGGGTTGGGGACATCTCATTTCATCATTTTTTCCTCTGTGGGTTTGATTAATTTGTTTTTACCTCTCATCTTCTCTTTGCCACATCACCATGACCTCAAATCTCTTGATGTCAAATACTGCCAAATCCATAGTCGTGTCACTGATATGTTCAAGAGAAGTTTTTCCTCTGCAGTTTTCAACCTCCCTCTGATTCTCTTTTGGTCCTGATTCACTATAATTATGTTCCTCTGTCTCGTGTCGATGATGTGGGAAACATTATGGCCCTCCTTCTACTAGGGCACTTTCTCTCGACTTCAGCTCATTATCTAGGAAGTTGATCTCCAGACTCCCTTTCGGTACCTTGGAGTCTGCATGCCTCAATGGTAGGTTCTTCGCATTCGACAACAGGTCCACAACATTGAGCTTCGATCGCATGATTTTGCAGGTGTTTGATGCCAACTCACTGTTCACATTCCGTGGATTGTACCTTCTGTACCTTTAGGACCATTATCATTATTGGTGGTTTCTATCGCACCTGTTAATAGCTTTCATCATTGGCTAGTAATCAAGTGATTTTTCTTACATGTTCGACATCAGCTCACATATTCGAATGCTTGAAGTTTGTACTTGTTCGGATCGAGACGGAGCGCAAGACCTTGGATTTTATTTAATAAGATCCAGGCTGCAGGATACTATGATTTATCATGACTTTATTACATGACTTTTTCATTGGATGGCTGCAACCATACCTAAGGCTATTTGTTGATCCCTACTGCTGAATGGCTGCATCCATGCCATGAATCTCAGTTCATATATACTCTATTATGGATGGGTGCGCCCATGCCACATGTTCATGTCTCAGAGATATCAGTTGTACTTGTAATTGTAGGTCTTCTGACAGCAATTTTTGGTTCGAACGTGTTCTCGTAAATCATTTCACCCCTTCCTCTCTCTCGGACCTCATGCTTTAGGGGGAATCTGTTACACAAAATTTTGTCACTATCCTTGCAATCCCCATAACCATACATTGGAGGCTCATTTCTATGGTCAAAATAAAGTTTCATGCCTTGCAAATACCATCATTGCATCCCTTATCATGAGTCTAACATTCCTTTTGTTGACTATTTCCTGAACATACCACTAAAAACCCTTGTTTTTCACTTGGCGCTGGTAGTCAGTTATGCCCTCGCGCCGATGAGGCAGATTAGCACTGGCCCCCATGCCAGCTGGCACTCTGTCTCAGTTAGCCACCTACGCCAATCTATTTATGGAAAGTTTTTTTAAAATAGAGGTGAAGTTTCAATCACAACAACTTCGTGGATGAGTCATGGGGAGTGGTTCAACTGAATAATCACGGCCTTCCTCCTTTGGCCTCTTGTTTCCACCTTTTGGGGAAACCTCCCAAGGGATAAGGCCTCCCTTCCACTATAGTAGGGATCCCAACCTCCTCCTCTCCCTCTATAAATATAGCCATCCTCCATTGTTGAAGCTAGTTGAACTGAAGATAATATAGCAGAAACTCTGGAGAGACATAACAGAAGAGTCCCTCATTGAGAGAGCTTAGGCTTGTGCCTCCATCCCGTTTGAATTCCCTGACATTCATCGAGACATGCTTCAACCAAACCCCACTGAAGGAGGCGACGATGTCAAGGCTTGGTTGTAACTCTTTCTTCTATTTAATACAAAATTATAACTATTGTTTGGTTCCCATTTTGCGTTGATGTGTTCTATTTGATGCAATATGCTTAACCCTCCTTGACTGGTTAGTAATTATGAATGAGTTTTTTGTTTCGTATGATGCTCTCGTTTGTTGATCTTGTGCAAGTACCCAAGCATCGTTGTGAACGGATCATGATTTGCTGAGCCATGAATCGAGAGGTCACCACTACAACAGCTACGACGACAGCATTGGACTCCAGGTAGGTCGGTCTACTGCATCTATTTCATTCAGTAATTAGGAGCCTAAACTCTAGTTTGTCCTATTGTTACTAGGCCCACTCTAGGGCTAGAGGGATCATCTATGTCCACAGAGAGGATTTACCTTCATAACACCAGGTCATAGACTTCTTCTTTGATCAGGGGCCAACATTCCTTGTAGAAGTCTATGGTGAAACCGTCCGGTCTAGGAGCTTTACCATTGGGCATTGATTGGACTGCGTGCTCCACTTCAGCCATAGTTATATTTTTTAACAGCATTTGGTTATGCTCTCTGGTCAATATTGTGGGGATGTTTCTTGTTATTTTCCCTATGTCCTCCTCTTTATCATGATTGGATTCCATGAGGATGGTTGCAAAGTGTTGATTGAGCTCCTCTTTAATCTCAGAGTGATTATGTAGGATGAGGCCCTCCTAATTTTTGAGACTGAGAATTCTATTGTGTTTTCTTTGTTGAATCATTGACCTGTGGAAGAAGGCAATGTTATTTTCTCCATCTTTGAGCCAGTTGACTCTGGACTTTTTCCTCCACAGATTTTCTTCCTGGGTAGCTCGTTCGTCCCAATTATTTTGAAGCCTGAGTTCCTCTTGCTTTTTTTTATATGTTATCTTGTGATTGATGATACTTTGTTGAAGGGTCTTCATTTTGGTTTCAATTAGTTTTTTTTAGCTATTATGTCTCTGAAGGTTTGTTTGTTCCAAAATTTAAGTTTTGATTTAATGTGCTTTAGATTCTGCTGGAAGTTATGCATTTTGTTTCCCTAGGAGGGTAGGGGATAAGACCACCACTCCTTGATTTTGTCCTTGAATTCTGGATGACTGATCTAGAAAGCTTCAAACTTGAAGGGAGTATTTTTGGGGCTTTCCGAGAGCTTGATGTAGAGAACAATGGGCCAATGATTCAAGCCTGCCTGAGGGGCTATGCTTGCTTCCATTTCCAGGGAGCAGAAGAAGAGGTCCTCTAAGAGGAGAAATCTGTCAAGTCTGGAGGCAATCTGTCTATCCCCTCCTCTTCTGTTGTTCCACGTGAAGGAACCATTTTTGGTAGGAGTTTCAATGAGTCTTAGATCATCGATCATGGCCTGAAAGGCAGTTGAGTCGTTTTCCAATTTCCTTAGGCCTTCTCACTTTTCCCCGAGGTTTAGAATCATGTTGAAGTCCCCTACAATGACACTGAGGGATTGATTGAAGGAGATGAGAAGCTTCTTGAGGCTATGTAGCTAAGCCACTCACTCATAGGCAGAGTGAGGAGCATAGAAATTTGTGATTTTAATCTTGTCTTTGGTTCCAGTGATTTGAAGGACAGTGGTAAGGGCATGTTTGGAGGCTAGAGACTCACATAGGTGAAACCAAAATTACTTCCAAAATATTGCTAGACTACCCGTAGTACCAAAGGCAAAGATGGCCAGGTGGCTGTAATGATTTTTGAAGCGATATTGTTGAATGCAGTCCATACAGTGTAAATTTATTTTTGTTTCTTATAGAAATAAAATATCAGGCTTGTCAGAGGCTAACTTGGATTTAAGGATCCTTTTCTCACTGGGACTATTTAGTCCTCTTATACTCCAGGATGTACAAATCATAGCAATGTATTAGGGGAGAGATAGATATCCCTTACTTTTCCTTCATTGATGAGGTAGATTCCAAGCTCTTGAAGGTATTGATTGTTGGTTTTCCTGCCTCTTTTTCTATTTTTCCCTTTGATGATGTGTTGGCTTTCCTTTAGGTTTTCCATGATTCCTCCTGCTGGTTTTTTTCCCTTGTTTTTGTGCTTTCATTGCTTCTGCATACCCTGATGTAATATATAGGCCTCCTCGATTTTCTGTATGTGTTCTATGGGAATTCCTTCTATGCCTTTCGTATTCAATTCTTTTGTGATTTTTTTCAAGGCTATTCCCATTAGGACTTGCTCAATCTCTCTTTCCTCTGGGGTTGGAATGTCCTATATGCTTTCCATTTCTGTGTCCTCTTGGGGTGTGCTGTCATCCTGTGTGAGAGAGAATATTGCATCCATTTCTGTGCTACTTTTATCCATTGGTGTTTCATGCTCGATGTTTGTATATGTGTCCCTGTTGTGTTGTCATGTTTCCTCCTAGAGTGTGGTTAGGACTTCGAACTTGTTTTTCTGGGTGAGCATTGGAGGATATTTTCTTGCGTTCGTTCTTTTTGCTTTTTTTGTTTTTGCTGCCTTCTCTGGTCTAGCCTTGGTCATCCTTTTTCCCTGCTTGATCTTATTTTGCTGGGGTTTTGTTTTATGGGCAGTCTCAGAAAAGATTTTCGTGCTCATGACATTTTTTGCATCATAATGGAATGTGCTCATAATCTATGCTTTGAGTCCATATATCATCCCTGAAGTTTAACCTGATGGCTTCTGGTAGGGCTCCGAAGACATCTATGTAGGCGCATATGCAGGCATAGGAGATATAATTCCCATTTTTTGTGCCTTTTGAAATTTTTATGTATTCTCCAAGTTCATCCCTGGTGACCTTTAGAATAGAGGGTGCCTAGTAATCAGTGGGAAGTGAGTATAGCCTTATCCATACTGGAACCCTAGTGAAGTCTTCTTTGTCCAAAGTGAAGTTTTCCTTCCAATATCTCATGTATAAGCCTGTTGAGTTGAAAAATTAAGGGCCTCCTTCAAATATCATGTCCCTGTCCTCCAAGAGAGAAAATACCATAGTGAAGAAGCCTTTAGATCCTAAATGGAGGTCAATCTCTCCTTTTTGACTCCATTTGGCATGGATCCATCCTTTTAGGGCATGTTCTGTGGGCCACATGCCAATAAATTGGCAGATAATCGCATGTATTCTCTGTAACCTACAACATCCGGATCCTGAATGATTATTTCCATGATTTTTTTTGCCTTAGGATTGCAAGAACTTTTCCTTTTAGCTCTTTCCTTTGCATTTTATTTTGTTTCTGGCCCTTCACCTTCAAAGGGGAGGGGATTTTGATTCACAGAGGTAGTGGTCATTGCAGCGGTGGTGGTTTTTGTTGTGGTCACCGAGGGATTTGATGGAGCCTGATCAATCTCTTACAAGGGAGGGATGGGCCACATCTCTTGGTTCGAGCGAGGATTTGCTGAGGTGGTGATGAGGTGCGTAAAAAAAGTGACATTGGACTTGTGAGCGAAGCCTACAGTGAGATCCCTAAAGGATGGAGCCTGCGAGCCTTAATCTTGCTCCATTAGGGGATCCCGAGGTGAGATCATGCAGGTCTGCGTAATATCCCAAAATCGGGACAACTCAGCGAGCATGCACTAAAAATGCAGTTCCAACAAATTATGCTATAAAATAACAAAATTAACTCTTGTATCCTATATATCAGTCAATATACAACCTAAATACAAGAATAGAGATGAAACAAATCAAACTAGGTGGGTTAAACAGATCTCCCACACCTAGGATTGCCAAAAAGAGCTAAAACCTCGAACACTGCAAGACAAAGAATTCTGCATAAAGGTGACTACGCAGTCTAAGAGAGGGTTTATACATATAAATGGTAGAGAAAAATAGATCTAGAATTATATTAGACAATATGATTAGAAGAATGAGATCTAGTCTCCTTTATACAAAGCTAGAGAACCCGGGAAGGGTTTCTAGGAATTCACTCTGAATACAAATGTGATTTTCAACAGTAGGACTGAATAATCACTGAAAAATAAAGAAAATGAGTGTACAAGGCTGTAAGAATGAAGATATAAGGCATATCTAAACAAAGGTCTTCCCCCATGGATAAATCCATCCTCCAATCATAGGAAAACTCCTTGAAAGAGCCACAAGAGTCACTGCTGAAACTGCCTTGCATAAATAGCACAATTCCTGAGTGGAATAACGCTGTAAGTGATGGTGATGTGTTGGCCTACTGACAAAGTTCTGATATTAGGCCAAGAATGCTCCAAAATGATTCTCCAATAGAAGTAAACTTCCCTCCTATGCAAAACCAACTCAGAGAATGGGTTTCTCAACCCTCCCCAGTAACACCCAGCAACTCAGCTCAACCTCCTGCCGAAACTGCGCTGCAACTGAAGACTAAAGCTTGGAAACAATGTCGGATATGGGGAATGAAAGATAAGACCTCTCCCAAGAGCTCCTCAAAGGGAAGAGGAGGAATTTTTGAACAGGAATCCCTTAGTGCTAAGCAACACCGGCAATCTCAGCTAAACAGCTAAGAGAGAAAAATTCTAAGCAGACATGAAAATGTAATACATAAGCTAACCTCCAAATGGCTACCATCCTCTTCCTTATAAACTAAGTGATCCTTCTCAACTTGGGTCCCACTCAATAGGGTTTCCACCTTCACACAAACAATCTCCCTCCAAAACTGCGTTGTGCCTTCATTAGAGCCACTCCTCTAAACTACGTTTTTTGATTTGGTCAAGGTTGACCACTTCAACTTGCTTCAGCCCATTGCACACCTAAGGGTCTTCAATCTAGTTCACATGTAGCTATCTATGCTGAACCACATTCACATTGAGCTCTTTTATTTTTTGATCCACTCCTTCTACATTTATGCTGTTGACTTGATCAAACTTGGCCTTGTCCACATGAAAAATATCCCTGTTCACACATGAGTGTGTAAAATCCAGCTGGTATTATGATACCCTTACACAACATGAGGGATTTTATCCTTATTTCTATAATGCATGGGTCTTCTCACCCTTTTATTCATCTCCTAAGTGACAATGGAAAAATTCAATATTCCAAATTGCTGCATGCAAATTTTGGAATATTACAGTCCTCCCCTCCCAAATGTTGCTTGTCCTCAAGAAAATGCAAGGATAGGACTGAATAGCATCCTCTTCTCCCCTATAGCAACCTCATAGGATAAAATCCTCCAAGGATCAAGGTGATGCATCATCAATATATCTCCAAGTTGCCCCTCCCAAGTAAACAAGCTAGCTTTTGGTGTACACCCCAAATAGCTATCATTATGTGAAAGTAAGATATCAATGGAGGCAACAATGGGTGGTATAAAGGCCTTATTGAGGCATGTGGTATGATATATATTGGTATCTTCCATCCCCATGTGAATCTCCCATCCCCAAGCTATTATCCATACAAAATGAGTTGCCTCCCAACATAACAACTCCTGGAAATCCTCCTCCACCTTGAGCTCCTGTAAAGTAGGTGGGCTGAAATTCTAAACATGGTAGACAAGGTGGCCTACCCCACGCTGTCCTCCCCTAAACTTAAGATAAGTGCAGAGAATTTTCTGACCTTGGGCTGCAATAATGTTTCTCTCAAATGGCAAGAAGGAAACTAGATCTCCAAAGATCCCTTTCCCAACACTGTGAATCAAGTTGGCCCAAACCATCTCATATATGATGGATAAGAAATCACCACTATATGGCATCCCATCCATCTCATGGACCTCCTCATAAAGAAACAAATACTTTGCTGTAGTGGTCATGTCTATTCCCATGCTCCCCTCGGAACATGTAATGCAGAAAGTGTGGGGATGTTCCTCCCCCAAGAACACATCCACCCAATGTGTCCCTCCCCCAATCATGCTCCCCATAGAGACAATAACAACATCAGAAAATGGGCTCATGATTAGCATCGAAATGAAAGAAATATTGAAGGTTTCATGTGGTGCTGGAAGGTACCAACAGTCTCCCAAGTGGTCACAATGCAGTCTTCCCCATTGCAGCTTCCAAAAATAGCCTAGCAAGTTGTTTCTTGACAAATGGCTTGTTATGTAAGTCATCACATCCACTAGTAAATAGTATATCGCTAAATGTATCAATGAAGCATACAAAGAGTAACCAAACACTTGCCCCAGGTCCTAGAGTAGATTGTTGTCTCCATCACAATAGCTGGCCAAAATTGGTCCATGGAGCCTAAAGAAAAACTTGCCCCTTTGTAGAGAAATGCACTGCAAAGAAATGGTAAGAGCATGTAAATATTGTGTTGAAAAATCAATAAATGCAAAAAAATCATTCTTATCATGTAATGAAAGTAAGATGGTGACATGATCCATAAATGAGCTCTCCATAGTGGTATGGCATACTCCTATGAAGAGGAATAAACCATATGCTGCATGAAGATCCCCCTCCTCATGCTTGGAAGTCTAAGTAAAGAAGAACATACTACAACAACAGATGAATCCATCCACTACTCTATCAATCTCACCTCCTCCATGTCCACCAAGTGCATCAAATGTGAAGTGATCCTGGGAACACGCCATCAACAAGTCCCTACTCCATAGTGACAGTGTTGTTGGCCTATGAAAATAGGCTCCTGCCAACTTATAACTCCATTCTCTGACATGTTCAATGTCAAAGACTCCTCCCATAATTTTTCCATCTCCTCCTCCCGTAACATCATGCAAAATGGGAGAGAAAACTTGCCCTTGCTCTCTCTCAATCTTCCAAAGAAACAAAATTATTTGCTGCCACCTCATACCTCCATCACATAAATCATATGGTGAAAACACAATGATCACCTCATCATAATGCATCCACACTCCTTGCTGCTCCATGATGTAAGTACCCTTCCAAGTTCCTTCCATCCTCATACCCTTGGAAAAAGGATATGTCCCATGGTGGCCAAACTCTTTCAAGAACAACCAATGCAGCCAAGCCTCCTGCTGCCTGGTGTCATATAATTGCAAGTAGCCTATCAGCTTCTTACTCTCTATCCACTCCCATTCCTCTCGATGCGAGTGCCTCCCATCATGATCAACCTTGGTACCCTTCCAAAGAAGACTACTCTCCTCGCAAATCAGATTTTTCTTCTTGCATTCCATGGGATGATGAAATGAAACTTCTTGGAGATCTCTTAGAAAGGATATCACACCAATGATCACCTTGAATCCATAAGGATTCAAGTGGGCTGAAGGCAAAGTCTCCTCACTGCTACTTCTTGACAGCACTATAACTCTCCTCCATGGTGTTTTGGTTGTCTCATGTCTCAACTCCAGGATGAACATATGGTTCTCCATAAATTTGTTTAGGGAAAAGTTCACCCAATCCCCCAAGAATTCACACCCTACCTTCACATGTGGTGTGTAGCCCCTCAGTGGCCCATTAGGATGGTGTTTCAATCCTCCCTTGATCAAGTCAAGGTGGCACAACACAGTGAAATCATGTGGTTCCAAAAGAGTAGTATGTAATGGTATACAATCCTTCATATGGTTTGATAAAACAATAGGAGATGAAAATTTTTGCATACCTTGATGAGATTTAGGAGTATCTTGTATGGCTACAAGGGCTTCTTCCTCCAATAGGTTGGCTCCTACAACTGAATATGTTGAGGACTTCTCCCTCATAACTGTGACAGCGCTGGTACAAGTATCCTCCACCGGTGGTGAGGGCTTGTTCTCCTCTTATTTTCCTTCACCAAATTTTCCCATCATCCGTTGAGTAAATTAAGCAAAATGGATCACTCCTTCATAGCCCAAGTGGCTGAACCACCAAATATTTGCTTCACCCTCTAGGTGCAAAGCTGCAATCTCTACAGCCTCCCTTTCTACCACTGGATGTAGTAGGAAGAATGCATCAAGTCTTCTTGCCCAAACCCTTGCTGCAGATGACCCATCATAGGTAGACAATAGAAACCTATTGCCCTTGATCCTTCCTTGGCCACAAGGTTTTCTTCCTTCCTCCAGATGAATGAACTGAGGGAAAGCTAGAGTCTCCTTGAAGGCTCTAGGTTGGGATTTGTACCCAACAAGGTATTCACTTAGAACCATGTGATCTAAGCGTCCTCCATCTTCCGGAAATTTTTCCTTCCTCTTAAAGGGAAAGGATATCCACTTCTTTGGAGCTCTCCGCAACACTGGAATTTTCCTCTGATCATAGGAAGTGCATGTCTCTTCCTGCTCTTGAAACTTTCTAGGAATTTCACTGGTCCTTTTTTTTCTTCTTGTTCAACCTCCTCGGAGACTAGATCTGAAAATTGATGAGAGTAAGCTCATCCTTTTCATCCTTCTGGCCTTTCTCTTTTCTTTGTAGCACTTTGGCTTGAATTCCATAGGCTTAGCCAAAGATCTTGCTATGATACCACTGTAATATCCCAAAATCGGGACAGCTCAGCGAGCATGCACTAAAAACGCAGTTCTGGAAACTTATGTTATAAAATAACAAAATTAAATCTTGGATCCTGTCGATCAGTCAATATACAACCTAAATCCAAGAATAGAGATGAAACAAATCAAAATAGGTGGATTAAACAGATCTCCCACACCTAGGATTGCCAAAAAGATCTAAAACCCCAGACACTACAACACAAAGAATTCTGCATAAAGGTGACTGCGCAATATAAGAGAGGGATTATACATATAAATGGTAGAGACAAATATATCTATAATTATATTATACAATATTCTCAAAAGAATGAGATCTAATCTCCTTTATATAAAAGCTAGAGAACCCGGGAAGGGTTTCTAGGAATTCACTTTGAATACAAATTTAATTTTTAGTAGCAGGACTGAATAATCAATGTAAACTAAAGAAAATGAGTGTAAAAGGATGTAAGAATGAATATCTAATGCATATCTGAACAAAGTTCTTCCCCCATGGAGAAATCCATCCTCCAATCACAGGAAAACTCCCAGAGAGAGCCACAAGAGTCACTGTTGAAACTGCCTTGCAGAAATAACACAATTCCTGAGTGGAATAACGCTGTAAGTGATGGTGATGTGTTGGCATGCTGCCAAAGTTCTGATATAAGCCCAAGAATTCTCCAAACTGATCCTCCAATGGAAGGAAACTTCCCTCCTGTGAAAAACCAAATCAGAGAATGGGTTTCTCAACCCTCCCCAGCAACACCCAGCAACTTAGCTCAACCTCCTACCGAAATTGCATTGAAAATGAAGACTGAAGCTTGGCACCAATTCCGGATATGGGGAATGAAAGATCAGAACTTTCCCGGGATCTCCTCAAAGGGAAGAGGAGGAATTCTTGAAAAGGAATCCCTTAGTGATAAGCAGCACTGGCAATCTCAGCTAAACAGCTAAGAGAGAAAAAGTCTAAGCACACATGAAAATGTAATACATAAGCTAACCTCCAAATGGCTACCATCCTCTTCCTTATAAACCAAGTGATCCTTCTCACCTTGGGTCCCACTCAATAAGTTTTCCACCTTCACACAAACAATCTCCCTCCAAAACTGCGTTGTGCCTTCATTACAGCCACTCCTCTAAACTGCACTGTTTGATTTGGTCAAGGTTGACCACTTCAACTTGTGTCAGCCTCTTTCACACCTAAGGGTCTTCAATCCAGCTCACATGTAGCTATCTATGTTTAACCACATTCACATTGAGCTCTTTTATTTGCTGATCCACTCCTTCTACATTTATGCTATTGACTTGGTCAAACTTGCCCTTGTCCACATGAAAAATATCACTGTTCACACATGAGAGTGTAAAATCCAGCTGGCATTATGATCCCCTTACACAACATAAATGATTTTATCCTTATTTCTGTAATGCATGGGTCTCCTCACCCTTTTATTCATCTCCTAAGTGACAATGGCAAAATTCAATATTCCAAATTGCTACATGCAAATTTTGGAATATTACAGTCTGCTACGACAAGGCCGCAGCTAGAGGCTGGAAACCAAGTGCAGCAGGGTGCGCATAACGTCGGCTAGGGTTTTTTCGATCTCCTGTCAATATTCCCTATGTTTCATCTAGAATTTCAAACTAGTTAGTACGCCTTTGGCTAGACATTTCTAACTAAGCAAGGAGACGTGTCCCAAGACTTTGGAAGAGATAGAATATATGTCAAAAGTTCCATACTCATTAGCAATTGGAAGCTTAATGTTCAATGGTGTGCACAAGGCCTGATATTTCACATGCAATGGGAGTTGTGAACAATTATATAAACAATCGAGGAAACGAGCATTGAATGTAAGTGAAGTGGATTCCTAGGTATTTTAGAGGTACCACTAATCAAAAATTATGTTTTGGAGGTTCAAACATTGTTCTATAGGAATATGTCGATTCAAATATCGAAGATGATAGAGATAATAGGAGGAGAACCAAATGGTATATGTTAATTGTCAGTGGAATAACAATTGGTTGGGTTTCTAAAATGTAAATGATTATTGCACTTTTAACAATGGAAGCAGAGTATATTATTGCTACAAAGGCTACTAAAGAAATGATTTGGCTACATAGGTTTATGGATGAATTGGGAAAGACGTAGAGATTGGAAGGCTACATAGTGACAACCAAAGTTTCATTCATATTTCAAAGAACTCAACATTTCATTCTAAGAATAAACATATATAGCTCAGGTGCCATTTCATATGGTCTGTTTTGAAAGATGGACAATCGAAGTTGGAAAAGATACACACTAGTAAGAATCCTGCAAATATGTTAAAATTAAAGGTAGTAACTAAGGATAAAATTAGGTTCTTATAAGTTTCCAATTTGGTCTTCAATTATGATGGTAAAGACAAGAAACAACTAGCCAAGTGGAAGTAGTTCCCAGCAATTGAAGCAACGGTGGGGTTGATATAATCATTCTCCAAGTGGGAGATTGTTGGGTGTGGATGTTGATTATCTTCCTGATTCAAAGGTCTTGTTTCAATTTCATTTGGATCTTAGTCCCTGACAGTGGGGTGTGAGGGTATTTTTCCCCACAATTGCTAAATGGGGGTCTAGGGAGGCTGGTAGAAAGTAGGGGAGCCCCCGCTTGACGGGATTTGGAGGCAGTGCCCCTGAAAGCAACTTTTTTGACAAATTTCCTTATAAAAATATTGTAATTTCATATTCAATCTAGATCTTTCATTAGGTAAAAGATATGATGGTAGAAGTTATGTTATTTTATGGGTTTTTTTCCACATATAGAAATCCTTGGTTTATATGAGGGAATTGTATTTTGGCTATGGATTTATTCTGTGAGAAAAAAAGAGGAGTTTGTGTGATAGAGAATACAAAGTTACAATGGATGTGATGTAGGTTGTATCCCTCCATTTTGCTGGATAATATAAAAGGAACAATTAGTTTTTCTCCATGGACGTAGCCCAAATTGGGTGACCCATGTATATATGTGTCTCTCTTGATTTATGCTTTTATGTGTTTCCAATATTTTCGTTTCATTGCTCTGTTATTTAATTTCTAACAATAATTGCATGGCTAACTTCCATAAGAAGGTATCTATTTACAATTTTTTTTTCTAACAATGTATGAGATTTATTATCAAAACAAATTAATTTCACACGTACTTTATGGCCTTGAATCAAAATTGGGAAATATGGCGCATACTCTTTTGCGAGAACCTTGATGTTATTTATAGCACAAAAAAACATTTGAATTGCCCACCAATAGTAATATGTATAGCACATGAAACAATTTCTCTAGTATCTATTTGTGTTTCTAATAAGTACTACTTCTATCCATATACTTTTATGTCTTATTGATAGCAATCATATCATCCAAAAAATTAAGCTAAGGAACTAGAGTCATGACAATTTTTTTTTATCATGAATGAATTAACTTTCTTCTTTCTATGTTATATCTACTTTCATAGGTCCAAACAATTATACAGGTTCTTCTTATAAAGCGTCCTCAGGTGTGTTGGAAAATTCTTTTTCTAGGTCCATTATTTGCATTTTATCTTCCTTAATAGAGGACAAGATTTCCATTATGAGATTACTTTTCCTTCTCTATTGCTATTTTTTATCTTGAATTTCCTTCTGAAATATATATTTTCCATAAGATTCTCTTGTTGCAAGTAGTGAGACTAGAGGAATTTTTGACTTAGTAGGTATTTTATTGGAAAACGACCATCTTTGATGTAGGAAAGTGCTTTCCTATGTATGGAATCTGTGAGTTTGCTTTAGTTTTGAGGAAGATGGATAGTAAAAAAAATCATCATGGATGATAGTTATGGAGATCCACCATATTGGGATGGATGAGTGAGTATATGATATTTGAGAGAAGAAAGTTGGGATTGCAACTGATGTTGAAATTCAAATCACTCACTACTAGAGATGAAATATGAGATTCAAAATGGTAAATTTTCTATTGTAGTGGTGGAATGGAAAAATTAAGGTGAACATTTTTTCAATATTTAATTGAGAGAAAATAAGTATCAAAGGAAAAATAAAATAAAAAGTAGAATTAGAATGTACATTGAGATGACGAATATCAAGGTCATTTTCTGAGCTTTCAGTAATGGATATATATTCGCCTTAGAAATCAGGAGAGGAGATTATTTCCAATTTGGTGGATAATAATAATTACATAAGAGGTCTATTTGTTTGGATTGGTGTCTTTTCTTTACTTGTAGAAGAAAATAATTTACCTAATGGTCATGCTTCTTGAAAATATAACATAAGGATTTCTAAGTTGAGCTTTTCTCTGCTTAAATTATGAGTGATTTTTTTACTTTGGAATGTTTTTATGCTATCTAGATTTTTTAATTTATATTTTCGGGTATATTTAGATCCATAACTTTTTATTGAGTGGGTAGAGGGTTCAACGACTAGAACGCTAGCCACCACAACCATCTTTTTCGTGTGACTTTGCCCTAGTTTTCCATTATCTTGACATCCTTCTTTCTTTACCAGGTGTTGTCAACATTGTTGTAGGAGGTTCTATGTGTCCCTTAGAGTTGGGCTCACTAATATCACTTCTACTCACATTTCTTGTTGCTTGTAGCTTTTGTCATTGGAGGTTCAATGTTTTCCTGAAGTTGGTTTCACTATTGCCACCTCTAGGTATAGGTCTTTCTCGTGGCTCAACTCTTTTTTCAATGTTGCTGCCTTGTTTCAGTCTGGGAGTCTGAACTTTGGTCTATCATCGTATTTCTACTTCCTCGTCGCTACCTATGTTTCCTCTCAAGTTCTTTAGATGTTGTCGCTCGCCTAGTTTTTTGGCAGGTTTTTTTTTAATGTAGTCGAGGTTTTTCGCCCCACCTCGAAATGTTTGTAGCCCATTCTCTGGTATTTTTGTATGGAACTCATGGTTTCTTGGGCTTTGTATAGTTATTTGGTGGATTGGTTTTAATTCTATTTTGTATCTGTGGTTTCAGTCTAGAAGTTGGCATGTTTGGAATTGTTAATGGGCTCTGGCGTTTTGATATGTTGGGTTAATATCTAGGCCTCTGGGACACTTATGTAGTGTTGTTGTCTCTGTGCTAGGGAATTTGGTTTTTTTGCCTTATGCATGTTTTTCTTTGAAATGTCATGAGACATTTTTATTCTTGAATGTGTTTAACATATACAAAATTTAACTTTGTTCTTTCCTCTAGATGAATAAATTTATGGGTGTCTTTTTCTCAGGAAAAGATTTAGATACATACTTTCTACAAGAACAACTAAACCCACAATATTTTATTTGTTTATGCTTATTATAACTAAAATGGTCAATTTCAGCATAAATATCATAGACTAAATGATCAAATCCTAACTGGTTTTTAATAGAATTAGTAGTTGTTCCTCTCAAACATTCCTTTTGTAATGTCTTCATTATCTCCTCATATAAACTAGCTAGAGTTAGATAGTTATTTTATTTGGATTGCTTCAAGTTCAAAATTTCTCTAACAAGGTTAATAATTTTTCCTAGCATAGCAGAAAAATGTTTTCTTAAGTAGGGGACATTTTTTGAGTCATGTGCTCTATAGAGTAGGTCCTACATATTGCAAAATAAATTAGATAATTCTTTTAGAGAGCACAATCTTTGGCTCATGAACACATATTCATAAAGGTGGGTGTCTACTTTGGCATTATTGTAAAATTCATGGACATAAACCTTGGTGAGTTCTTCTAGTGGTTTCTCACATTCCATTACAACCCATTTGTTAGACTCCCATCCCACTAGAAATCCAAATTCCCTATAAAACCCCAAGCTATTCTCAAGGACAACTTTGTCCAATTGACTTTGTTCCTAAAAGTCGATTTTTGGGTTTTACTAAAGCTACTTATACCTACCTCTTGAAAAAATTATGTTTTAAAATAATAATTGTATATAGTTTAAAGTGGTTGGAGTGCACTAGTTTTAAGGGGAGTTGATAAACCCCCCAATCTTCACATGTGTTGAAACTTCAATTTTACAGAACTGATTGTAATGTCCATGAGATATTGTTAGCATGTATGCTTTTTGATAAGGATGTCAAGGAGCACTTAGGATGAATTTTAAAAATATTGGTAGATACAAATTTCACTTATGATGAATTTTATAAATATGGGTAGATACAAAGTTCACAATGATAAAGGGAATAAGATTTAAAAACCAATCCATGATAAGTGGATTCTCTTGAAATTTTCATTGATCCAAATTGTAATCCATAATATGAGTAGTTGTGGTCTAATGGCACACATGTATTGGAGCATATAACATATCGAGTTTCCATAATAGTGTGAAAGAAAAATAGCATTTATGGTCGACACATCACATGTTGAGTATGAATATAGGTGTTAAAGTGGACAAACATAGATGAACTATACATGTAATGTTAAAGTGTGTGCATTATATTTTTTTGTATACACGTGATAAATTAGACACATAAAATTGGAACATTGCTATGGAAGTAGGCTCTACAAATGTCCCTTTGACTATATAATAACAACGAGGAATCCTGCAACAATGACTGGATTGGAGGACATTGAAGTAAATTATACGCATATTCAAGTATGATCTCTTCGTCATAAAATCGGATTCAACGATAAGAAAGAGGGAGAGGGAACATCGGCTTCAACGATAAGAAAACATGGAGAGGGAGCTATTGATGAATTCCACCCTTATTCTGAAAATGTACTCGTCTGCCTTTTTAAATTACCTTTTCTCAAAATTTAAAGTCTTTACAATTTAATTTTTTCAAAATTTAAAAGATCTTTACAATTTCATTATATATATATATAGAATAAGAATATCTCATGCCTTATGATGGTTAGAATTTTATCATTCAAAGTTCTTTTCTAAATTACACCATATTATATTTTCAAAATTTAAAAGATCTTTACAATTTCATTATATATATAGAATAAAAATATCTCATGCCTTATGATGGTTAGAATTTTATCATTCAAAGTTTTTTTCTAAATTACACCATATTATAAATAAAATCAGAATAGTTTTAAGACCAGTGGGAACGAGAAAACGATGGAGTAATACCAACAAAAGGTATTTTTGGTAAATTTTATAATTAAGAAATAAACATGGACATAATTATTTTGAATAACTTGTACCACATTGGATCCTTTGAATCTTATCATTTTCATTCACATTGGCATATGATCGATTCCCTTAGCCTATTAGTTTAATTTGATTTTGATTTCAGCTGAAATTTCCTTTATGTAGCTTTGATATATGTAATGATTTCAGTATATTGGAGCTAATATTTTTTATGGGAAAAAGGTTCTTATTGCTTAATTAAGGACCAACTTACATTAATTTCGGTGTGAAACAAGACAGTGGAAAAGGCCTAAAGAAGTTTGGTGTGAAACAAGACACTGAAAAAGGTCTAAAGAAGTTTGGGAAGAACGACTGTGTACATTTTTCACATCTGAAGCAGTGGAATCGAAAAAACATTTCATTTTGGAATGTGATGAGTTGGAAGCCGTCAAATAAAGTTATGAGAATATGACATCAGTTTCTTGGCATTGTTTTTTCAACAATAAGATTGTTGAAAGATTAAGCCAGCTCATAATCCATTTGAATAAAAAAAGATAGAAATACAAAAAACTAAAAATAAACTATTTTTAATCTAGTGAATATTAAAATTTCATTTCATATATTTCACTTTCACCCTGTGGAATAATCATGTGGAATTGATTATCCAGCAAGTTTCTATGGTGCACTAGCCTAGCAATGCGGCATCCTGAAACCTTGAAATTGACGGTACTCTCGTTACATGTTTGGTACGATGTATTTAATTTGACACCCTCATTTCTCTCATGCTAGTTGGGTTGGGTATTGAATTTTTTCCTCTTTGATATGCTAGTTTCTCTCATGCTAGTTGGGTTGGGTATTGAATTTTTTCCTCTCTGATATGCTAGCTGGCTCACTAGACCTGGACTTGTTCATTCTGGCCGGGGATTTCTCATGCTAGTTGGGTATTGAATTTTTTCCTCTCTGATCTGCTAGTTGGCTTACTAGACCTGGACTTGTTCATTCTGGCCGGGGATTTCAACATGACATTGGGGGCCGTCGAGATTTAGGGAGACAGAGCTAAACCAGATTCCATTGAAACGTTTCTCAAGGAGTTCTTTGATTCATATATGTTCATGTACATTGCCCCTTGCCTCTTGGGGCCGACTTGGTGCAACAGTCGCATTGTTGTCGAGGGCATTTCAAAATGATTGCTCATATTTTTTGTCACCTTGGCCCTAGCAAGATCATTAACAGACTTGCAATCACAAATCACAAATCAAGTATTTTTTACCACGCCCCAATACTGTTGTCATGGGTAGGTTCCTATGATCATAGGGATTTTCCGTTCAAGTTCAACCAGTCATGGTTGAAATACAAAGAGATTGAAGACTTGGTTTAAGAATGTTGGAACAAACCTTTGACCAAGCCGTTTCAGAGCCATATGGATTCTATGAGCTACAAGCTCCAATTTTTTAAAAATCAGGTTCGTAAGTGGGAAAGAACTAAGAAGGAAGAATATGTAAAGGAACTGAATATTATCGACTTTGCTTTGCATCTCCTCAACAACCCATTTGATACTTTATACTTTTCAGACTCCTATAAAGAGAAAGTTCTGACATTCGAAGTGAGAAAGAGGCAGATCTATCAGATGCAGGAGGGGTGGAGATTAAAAAGCAGGGGTACCTGGGTGGCAGTGGGTGACAAAAATAGCAGGTTTTTTTCATAATCATGCGTATTGCAGGAGGAAGGAAAATGTGATCTAGACTATTAGAGATGAGGATGGCAAGTATATCACTTCTCAAAATAACATCAAGCTAGCTGTTGTTAGAAATTTCAAAAAGAAATTCAATCAGAAAGAGTAGAACTTCAATATGCTGATGGAATTTATATCTCTCATGCCTCATATGTTTATAGATGATGACAACACATAGCTTGGAAGACTGATCACAAAGGAAGAATTGATAGGGGTTCTTAAGTCATGTGCAAAATAAAAAAATCCTGACCTTGATGGTTGGATGGTGGAGTTGTATATGCACTTTCTAGAGTTGAGGATTCCAGATATTTTGGCAGCTGCGGAGGAGTCTAAGACTCTATAATATATTTATAGATCATTCAATGCCACATTTATAGCTCTTATCTCGAAGACCTTGAATCCTTTCACGTTTGCAGACTAGATACCCATACAAAATGATCTCAAGTTATTGCAAATCGTCTTAAGGCTACTGTGTCGACATACATCTCGCGTGAACAATTAGGCTTCCTAGAACAGAGGCAGATTCAAGATACAGTTCCGATAACACAGGAATGCATTCACTCAATAAAGATTCTAAGATTGTGACATGTATGATGAAGATTTATTTAGTTAAAGCTTTTGATATTGTAGACTTGAAATTCTTGCACTTGATTGTATGTAAGAATGGCATTGAGATACAAAATATTGAATGGATTATGGCTTGTGTTTTCTCTGTCATTTTTTCTATCATTATCAATGGTCTTCCATCAATATTTTTCACGGCTTCGAGGGGTCTTCACCAGGGCTGCGCGTTGTCTCCTCTTCTTTTATTACTGGTTATGGATGGTTTAAGCAGGAGAATGGTCCAGGTACGAACATTGGATCTGATCAAGGGGATCTAGCTATCATCATTATCACCCAGATAAGTTTTGTGGATGATCTCCTCTTCAGCGACGGGTAGTTTATTGTAGAATGGGGTCATTTTCACATAATTCTCTCCTCATTTGGGGAGGCCTTGGGGCTTTATATGAACAAAATTAAATCTACTCTAATCACATATGCTAAAGACAAGGGCACACCAAATTATCACCTTTGACACGCTTCTTACTATAGTGTCGGTCCCGAAATATTCTGGAACAACTGCAACATGCATTTGGATGGACGTATCGATGAATTTAGTGTCCTCTGGATCGCTGTTTCTCAATTTAAGTTGACTGCACTGGAGAGTTCCTGGGACGACGGAAGTGGGACTGTGGAAGCCACAGAATGAAGTCTGTTATATCAAATATCGAATAACATGTGTCTTGAGCATTGGGTTTTCCAGGGCGGTTCCGGTCATGGCGATATAGCTGAGAAGCGCGAATCCTTGGTCAACCGCCTCTGCTCTTTTTATTCGTCATTCTGTTGTTGCAGCAAGCCTTGGAAGCATCTCCAAATTCAATGGTGTAAACGCTGGTGGAATATCGGACAATGCATATGCGGCTGCCCTTCGGCCTATTAATGCGGTGGCAGATACACTGTCTATTGTTAGATTTAATTATTTTCTATGCTATTGGCCTATTAATGCGGTGGCAGATACACTGTCCATCGTTAGATTTAAAATTGTTTAAATCTAACTGTAGACAGTGTATCTGCCACCATATTAATGAGCTAATAGCATAGAAAATAAGCATCGTCTTTTCGAGATGGAAAACCTTATTTCCAAAACTATAGGCCCATTAATGTTCCAGATATCAATGCAAATTTCCCATAGTCATCCCAGCAATCAATAATATTTCCGAGAAGGCATGCTACATATCCATGAGAACCATACATATCTATGGACTTTCCGGCAACTCGATCATTCCACCTCCGGCAAGCTCCACTCCAGTGTAATTAATGCAGATATTGGACAGCCCAACATCTAGCCATGAGGCTTGGCAACGTATTCAATGCCTCATCCGCTCCTACGTTTTCAAATATTGGCCTTCAAATTTTAAATTTAGATAACTGCTCAGCGAATGTATTTTAAAATCATATTAAAATATATATGAAAATCAAATTCAAAGCTTGATGAGCGGTTTTAGGTGGATGTTCGTTTCGGACGAATGTATTTTAAAATCATATTAAAATATATATATATATATATATATATAATAAAATCATATTAAAATATATATATGAAAATCAAATTGGATCTTCGTTTCAGGCAAATGTATTTTAAAATTATATTAAGATATATATAATAAAATCATATTAACATATATATAAATCAAATTCAAAACCTGATGCTAAAATAAATTTTTGTGGTTATACTAAAATAAAGCAGTTATAACACATTGTGTTTTTCTTTAGGGTTTCATAGATAAGTGTAAGTGTGATTATAAAAGGTTTTTTTTTTTTTTAATGAAGTTGGCTATTTTATGTCTATTTTTTAAATTTTAAATTATTATTAAAATAATTTTTAAAAAATTGTTTCTATTTTTATATTATAATAATTTTATAATATAAAGAAATTTAGTGTACAAATATAGAAACACCAAGTAATGATATAACTTTTTAATAAATTTGAAAAAATACAAACTAAGGGTTGAAATTTTGAAAAGAAATAAATATGCTATGTTTCAACTTAAAAATATTTTGTTATTGTGAACCATTATAGAACTGAGATTAAAATATATTCAAATATATCTACAAGCTTAATTTACTAAAAACAATGTTCATGTTTAAAAATATATTTTGAAGCTAATGTATGTAACATAAAAGTATGACATGGATGTTTTCAGTTAATAGTTGTTTTATCAAAAATTAATCTACGTGAATCTACGTTGATAGTTGTGTTTCCAGAATGTTTGGATTCCATCGGAAGTGTTATCTATTTTTGCTTTAAATATTTATTTGGATTCTATGGAAAGTGTAATGGATTTTTGCCTTAAATATTCAGTGTTGTAAAAATTGCTAATTTTTATTTAAAAAATTCAGTATTTAGAAATAATATGTTTGAGTTAATTATTAATGTTGTAATTTTATTGTTTTTTGAAAAAAATAAATTGGAATATTTGTTAAGTTATTTTGTAATAATTTAATGATCATATAACTTTTTGAATTATTTATTAAATAATATTATATTAAAATTATAATTTTTCAAAATATTATTTAGATGAAAGATTAGTTTGTGGCAAGAGATTTAAATAGATAAAGAGTAGGATTAACTAGATTTTATGATATAACAACAAATTTAACTTAGAGTGTCATGCGTACAATCACATTAGAGCTCAATTTCAGAATCTTTGTTGCAATACTGACCTTTCTAAGATGTCAAAATTATAGTGAGCTTGGGAGGCTTCTCTCCAAGCTTTTTGAGCATAGGAGTAAAATCTTAAATGAAACTAAATAACTGTTTTCTTTAAGATTGGTCTCAGTGGATGTTAACCATCATCATCATCATCATCATAATTTTAATTGTTTTAATTTTTATAATATTTTATTTTTATTTTATTTTATTTTATTATTTTCATGATTTGATTTTAATTTAATTCCAATTTGATATATATTCAATTAAAAATAATTAAATAACCATTCAATTTTTGGAAGGGTACTTACTCAATAGTCAATTTAATTAATAATTGTATATTTATTTATAATGTTTTTTAATAAATCTATTATATTTATCTTTGTTTAAAAAGTATAATAATTTTAATTTTCATATTTGTTTTGTTTAATTTAATTATTTTGTTTTATTTTATTTTCTATTAATTTTTTCTCATAATATCTTTTTCAATTTTTAATATTACATTTTTAATATAATTAATATCTCTAACTTTTTTTTTGTTTATCTTTATTTTTAAATCCTTAACTATTACTTTGAAATCTAACAATAGAGAGAAGGTGTCGTTATTACATGGTCAATAAATAAATGGTAAACAACGATATAAGTTTGCAGTGAAACAATTATTGATAAAAAACTAGACTATGTTTGTCATTTCAAGATTGAGAATGGTCATGTGTGTTGTAATCTATCCAACTTCATCTCATTGGAGCATGTATAAGTTTTATTGAAATTTATAATATGCTTCATATTGAAGCTTATAAGGAGGTTAAATAGCTTGCTTTTAAGTGTGAAAATAGAATTAAATAGTCCAACCATTATGTTGGGGGGGATTTGCTTGCTGAGCTGAAGGTTCATCATTCTCTTCATCACTGATTAATAATTTGAAATATAATATCCTCTTGGCGAGGGTAGTCCCCTTGCGGTTTTGGATTCTCCCTTGTAGTTACAAAGCGTCTATATAGAGTAGTATCTCTTGTTTTGCTTCACTTTGTTCTACCATGACCTTTCCCATTATCGTATTGGAATGGTAGTAGAGGTCAATAGTATACATATATTATATCTATCATGAATGAGTGTTTCCCAAGCTTGGAATCCAATGTGTAATGTTTTCCTTAACTATTATTTCTCAAAGGAAACATATTTCCACCCACCCTTCATATTCATATTCATATTCCCCTCATCTATGCCTCTCATGATAACCATGTGAGGTTCTTGGGTGCAACTTAATTCGAATTAGAAGAGTGAGCCATGTGAGGTGCTTGGGTGCAACTTAATTCAAAGCAGAGTGAGGGTCAAATGGGAGGGGGTGATACGTATAGCAAGAAGACGCCACAAGGTAGTTGAACATAGTACATATCACTACCAAGTAAAGTACAAAAGGATGGTGAATAATAGCTAATCTTGACCATGCTCAAGTAAACATAGATGTGAGACAATGGAAGTTGAGCTACATGGGATTGGAATGAGGAAGACAAAGAGGGAAGACCTTATGATAGAAAATGTCAAAGAATAGATCAAAATTAAATGCATGAAGGATTTAGGGGTTTGAGAGACAATCGAAAGATGCTTAAAATAAAATAAAAACATTATTTTGTGCCAAAATGTGTAATTTTTGAAGTTTTCCCTTCAATGATCCACAACCAATGCAATCATGGAAATCCTCTTAACTAAGTCATAATGATAAATGCATGGAGGAATTAACAATAATGAATGCTCTTTTAATCTAAAGTGATGGACCTTAACTCCTTACCACAAAGATGATGATATAACAATTTTCTTACACATTAACATAAAATATGCATGGAGACTAGAACTTATTACTTGAACTTTGGTAGAAGATGAATTGTTGAGTTTTGGGTTGGCACAGAGAGGTCCCCAAGTCGCTAAGGTGAGCCTAAGGAAATTGGAGTATAAACAAAAGAAGATACTGCATAAGAGATATGATGAGATGAAGTGGATCTCCAAGAACTGCCAAACTTATCACCATGTAAGAGGGCCACATTCTCATCCTTCAAAAACTTAAGCATAAATACTTGGAATAAGTCTACTCATACTTTTATATGAAGGTGTGCATATAGCCAAACTTCACCACTAAGACTTCCCACTCCACCTAACATGTCCATAGTGTCCAACCTCTAATAAATTCCTACAATTTCATTTTTTTATTTCTCGTAGAGCTTCTTCATGTTGCCAAAGTTGTGTCCAAGTGTGTGCCACAGTTCCTTATATTTTGTTCTCTTTTCCAAACTAGTGCAATTGAGATAAATATGGAAACCGAAGGGAAATTAAATCCTAAATTCATATGGGATCCAGGGATGAAGCAACTTCCACCCTCTTAAGAGATTTCCCAAGAGGAGAACCATCAACCTGCATTACAACCAACCTCTTCTAGGGAATGATACTAGAGGAAATCCCAACTTGGTTGCATGTGATGTGACTAGGGCGTTTATTCCCCATGGTGCAACAGAGGATTTTCATGTGAGTTGTGGGGGTGGGAGCATGTTGTGACTTAAGCCTCTCATGCATACTTAATATGCATTACTACTTCTTGATGGTTCCTTTGAGGGTGACACTTGCAGTTCTAAAAATGTCATGAAATTTAAACATTGTCACGTAGGTCATTAAAAATAAAAGTCCCTTTTGCACTAAGTGAATGGCAACATGGGTTTGCCACACTAGTTTTAAATATTTGGATATGAAACCAATCAATGGCACTCTATTTTAGCAATCATGTCACTTGATTTGGGAGAGGATGGTTTTCATTCTGAGATCCTTTGCATAAATCATATTATGCATATTATGAATGAGGATTAGAAAGTATCCAAAGAAAATGATATGGAGAGGGTAAAGAGAGAAAGATGTGATTAAGCCTTGGTATAGAACTAAAGATTCAACAATATTGTTAGAGATGACCCTTAAATTCCAAAACAAGATTTCCTTCTAGAATTCCTCCGAAGTTAAAGACTACCTCCTTGGCACCTACCTTCCCTGGGTTGCCATTCAAGGCGCTATATAAAAAGAGAATAAAATAGTTATTTGATTTCCACCATTTGGAAATTCTTCTTGAGAGATATGAAGCTACCACCATTATTATGGAGAAGGGGATATGTATAGATAAAGAGAGAGGATATGATCTAAAATAAAAACTTGAAGGTAGTAGGAAATATGTAAGTTAAGTTTTATGTATTTTAGGCAATGGATCAATTTTCAAAAGAACATAAATGTAATGGTTATTAAACTCAGTTTGCAACATAAAAACAGAGACAAATATACCATACATAGCAATATAAGACAGAAAAATGATAGAGTTCACCCCTCTTGGGATACATCTCTTGGTCCAGCTTCCAATGTTGGGCATTTTTCATTAAGTGCTAAAATATGTGATTTCATGGATTTAAAGTGCTAAGAATGAATAAATAATGTCTCCAATGGCTCCAGAATAGTAAAAACCCCCAATTTGGGCTCTTATTAGGCTCAATTTGGCCAAAAACTTAGAAATTTATGCTCCAAAGAAGTTGTGTTGCTAACTGCTCTACAAATTGGACTCCCATGCTAATTGTTCTACAAATTCTGCCTTTTTCAAAACCATCAAGCGACATTTTCACCTGACGGCGATGAGAATCCTGTTGGTTTGTGTGCAATTTGTCAAATGCTTTAAAATCCCAATGACCCCTATGGGCGGAAAATTAGGGTCACATGGGTCCATGCGCCTGGGGGCTAGGGCTAACCGCCCACCCCTGTCGGCATAGACCCACTTCCTCCATTCCACGGTCATATTGCCGCCACATAACCCTTGGTTGGCCCCAAATTTTCACACATGTTATTTTTTCCGCACCCATGGTTCCGACCGCTGCATAGGACCTTGGCTAGGGCTAAGGATTAGCCCCCTTCATCTTCCACCACTTCGGAGCCTCCGCTCTTGATCTTGTGGTAACTTTTGAGGCCACAATCTGGGGCTTTACTTCAAGAATGTTGTGGTAAGCACTAAACTCCCATTTCACTATGGTTATATGCCATACCTTGTGGCCTTGGGCTAGGACTAAGCCCCGAGCCCTCGGCTCCTCCGCCTGCGGTTCCGTGGGTGTGAGGTGAACAGGGGCCAGGGGCTTAGCCCCGACCCCATTCCCTAATGAAAAATTGTCGAAATTTTAAATAGCAATTGGCTACCATAGTAGTTATGAACCACCTGCAGTGTGTTGGTAAGGCACGTCTTTGTCTGGAAATATGTCTCGTATTCGAACCCATGGAGGCTCATTTGGCCCTTAACCAAAATTTTAGACAATGCTAGGGTGCCACGTGGTAGCCCGTGATTGGGTCACGTGGCACCCTATAATTGGTCCAACATAAAAAACCATAAAAAATCAAAAACTAATAACAAAAACCAATCTGGTGAGGCCACTTGGCAACCTGCCATTGGCCCAAAATACACAGTCAACCTTCCCAGTCAGCGTTCCCAGTCAGCGTACGAACTGCCCTGTCAGCAGTCTTTCTCTCCACCCTACAAAAATTTTAGATGTTTAGGAATACAATCATAATGCAATATATGTAGCATACACTATCGGTTTTGAGTGATTAAAGTTACGTTGGATTTAGGGCAACAAGATCTACGTTTTTGGCACCAGTTTCAAGCACTTTTGAGCACTTTGATTTTTTAGCACTTTACTGATCCCCTAGATCATTCCTCCCCACTGGAAGCTCTTGGACCTCCAAAAGATCATTTTCAATCAATAAACATATGAGAGTATAGTTCTCTCACCCTTTTGATCTCAATTTATTTGGATTTTCTTAGATTAGTACCTTTGAGCCCCACACAAAGGTACTCCACGTTCCCTCATTTTGAAGTTCTTAGTTGTAACTGAGTGATTCGAAGTTGTAAAAGAGTTGGATGTGTAGTTATGTGAGTTGTAAAGTAGTTTAAGTTAGTTAAGTGAGTTAAACTTAGTTGTGTTAGTTGTAACTGAACATATACTGGTGAGAGATCATTGAATTAATTATTTAATTAATTCACAAGCAGTGTTCTCACATGCAACTGAAGATTTACTGCTATTAACAACATGCATGTCAGATCCAGTGGAGACCTAGTTGAGAGATAGGTGAAAGGGACAGTTTTACTATCAGTTGTGACATTAGTGGGTGCACACATGCAACCACACACACATTGGATGTGCCTATGAGTATTGTGCAGTCAAGGCAAGCAAGAATCATTCATTCAGATGTTCTTGACCATCAAGGATTGCGCAGTGGAGGCAGGTTGTCTAGAGGCAGTAAATTGGCACATGTATTTGCCACTTTTTGTATACCAGTGTGAGATGATTGTATATTGTACTGAGAGCTCTTGGATTAGAGTTTTGTATGAGATTGTTTCATGATCCATGATATATACATAATATATGATAGTGGGGTTATGTGTGATTGATCTTTCTTCATATGTTTTCAATTGGCGATCATGTTTTAAATTTCTGCAAGAATTTTTGTAGAATCGACTATGTATATAACAGTGGCATATAATTGTTAGATCAGGAGAATTCAGGCAAATTATATTAAAATTTCTACAGTTCCATATATATATATATATATATATATATATATATATATATATATATATATGAGGACTGTAAGCCTCTGTCTGAAAGAATAATTAAGAGGTGAGAAACAACAGTGAAATGATTGAAAATCGAATCAGATACAAGAAAGGAACATGTAACAACACTATAATGAACTTGCAACGAACATATAACAATACTATAGGAAATATTATTTAATTGAAATGAATCTAAAACCAATTAGAGAGAAACAAGTATAACAGCTAAAAATTTGAAGACAGTAGGCCTGATCAAATTGAAATAAGTTATGACTTGATATTAATATTAACAAAATGAAGTATTATCCATTAATAAGATTACAAAGCTTATAAAAGTGGTTGTTTCAGTTCCTCATATATTCGGTTTACGTGTACTAAAAGAGAGGAGGACATGCAAAAAAATTTGCATCAATGTTGGTGACAGAACATGTGCAAACAAAAGTGCAATATTTTGCGTCCACTGCTATCAAAAATTTCGATGGAACAAAGTTGACGGTGTTTTCTGCTTTTTACATTGGATTTTAAAGAGATCCCTTTCTCTTGGAAGGTCTTAAGAGGAGGTTTAAACAAACGTTTACGAAAATTAATCTCAATACACTCGAGAATTGCAACTGTATTTACATCATTTTCATATCTAGAAGATATCACTTACAAATAATGTTACGAATATTGGAACTCACTCCATAATCATATTAACTACATGAAGAAAAGTACTTTCTAAAAGAGTAATTAAATCTAGAGAATTACTTTCTAAATATTTTAGTTAAATTATCTTTAATTTTTTTTGAAAAATATTAAATCTAAATTTTTTTTATAAAATATTACTTTTTTATTTAAATTCATGTTATTGATTAATCATATTAGAGAAGACTTAGATATTTTCAAAGGTAAGAGAGTGATCATTTCGATGATTAATTCAATTCCATGGAAAAAGTTGTGCAAGCAATTGCAAAAAATAAATTTAAAAATTGTCAAATAATATTCAAAGACAACATTATAATAATATTAAATTTCAGAGACAACATTCTATTAACACTAAATGCTAGGCTTATAATAGATCACAGTCAAATATTATGTCTTATGTCAAAATTATAATAATATTAAATTTCAGAGACAACATTCTATTAACATTAAATGCTAAACTTATAATAGATCACAGTCAAATATTATGTCTTATGTTTGTGCAAATCTTATGTTCACAGTCAAAATCTTATCTTAGAAATAATGCCAATCATTCTTTCTATTAAATTTATAGAGTGTCTCAATTATGAATCACCCTCCCTTCCACACATGCCAATCATTCTTTCTATTAATTTATAGAGTGTCTTAATCGTGAGGAAGCACAAATCACCTTCCCTTCCGTACCTGTGAACAGTCCAAATGAAGCATAAGTGTGGCTAGCTCAGTATTGGGTCCCTAATTTACCACCCATCCATTGAAAAAACATAAGTGTGGCTCACTCAGTATTAGGTCCCTAATTTACCACCCATCCATTGAAAAACTAACCATGATGTATCTGCTACCCCTGAGCCTGGGACCAAACTAGGGCTTCTAGAGACTTATCCTACCTCCACCCTATACAACCCTTTAGGCCTTTACCGGGATTCTAGAGGAAATATCCTCCACCCAACTTTCATGGAGGAACTCCAGAGATAATATTTCTCCACCCTCACTAGACAACACAGACCCAGTCTTCGTTGAGTGAGTAACTCCTTCGAATTTTTGTCATTCAATCAAACTGGTGTGTAACAGGGGATGACATGTTCCATCGATTACATGAGCTATACAGGGGAGGCTCGATTTATCATGGCACCGCAGCTCTGGCGTCTTCCCATCGATTGGTTTGCAGGTCCCTGTTCGGAGTGGGCTGAAGCGGCTCGAGAAACGCGGGAAATTTTTTGCATTTCCATTTGCATTCATGGTTGCCCCTGTGCATAGGTGAGGGGAAACGGAAACGGTGACTGGATCTTAAACGTGCTCCTTCAAACGGTAACGTCGTGGGATGGAGACGGGGAGGGACATTGGGCCCGCGTTCACTGGAGGGATTCGCCGGTCGCCGAGGATGCAAAACCCAAAGGGCATTCCGTTGGAGGGACTCTCAAAAATTTCAGTGAATATAGAATTTAAAAACTGTAAGTTCCAATACAATAGAAATAAAACTTGGACCAATTGAGATAAACTCTCAATATATGTAGAAGATGGTGTGGCAATACTCGTAAACTAAAAACTATTAAAATACAACTATGTTAATTCAATACAAACACAAACACAACACAAGAATAGCGTGCCAACATGGATCACTTATATACCAGGGCTCTCTTTTTCTTCTTTCTTTCAAAATACCAAGGCTCTCTTTTTCTTCTTTCTTTCAATCTGTGGTTATCTACAAATAGAGCAGTTATTTTGTGGCAACTCAAGCCATTTAGGTAAGAAAATTTCATGGTAAATCGTTAGTCCAGCCCCACGCCAATTTCATTTTTAGAGAGCTAGGATTTGCAGCCAAAGAGGAAGAGATGGCAACAGTCACATCCCAATTCCTCTTGTATCACACAAAATGTTTCTAGCTCAAGCACTCGGCATTGATCCTCCTCTACCCTAAGAAGAGGGATTGACGTTGTATCAGGATCTGCCCACCCTCCTTCAGCAGATTCCTTAAAAATCCCACACGTTTTTTATCGAAGGCCTTACATATCCCATTAAAAATGCGACGTGAACCAGGAGCCTAGGAACTTTGATATCATACAAGGATCACAAATCTCAAATCCCACACATTATAATTCCATTTCAAATTTTAGTTTCAAAATTTTTGAGCGAGATTACTCTGTTTGAAATCTTGAGCGCCTACTATACGTGTACCTATATTAACTACATCTGCGAGTCTGAGTGGTCTTGTCCACCATTGCATTAACTGCATCAACAACCACGAATTGTGATGCCTGTAGGAATAGGAACGATGGAGTCGCCATAAAATGAAAAATCATGCAGCATGACTGGATGGTTGCATGGCCATACGGTACTATCAGATTCTGTTAGTGAACTATTAAATATCCTATAGCTTACGAAATATTGATCGCCAACCTGGAGCACAGTTCACATGAAAGGAGGCCTGGGCTTGTATAGGAAATGCATTATATTTAATTTATTAAACTATGTTATTTTGTGCCTTCAATAATATATTTTTACTTTTGGAATTAGATGATTTAAATTACATGGAAAAAAAATTATATTTATAATAATAATTATAAATTATTTTGGATTTTTTTAGCTTTGTATCTAATATGTATGGAAAGAGATTAAATTTCATTACGTTGAAAATAAAAATGGATCTGTGTTAGTTCAATAGCCTTAAGCACGCTTGAGCCAGAGGCGATCTGGGATGGGTGACCTCTCTAGAAGTCCTGGTTACCAGGTGCAAGTCCCGAAAGTGATGATTGATGTTGTGCGATTTATTTCACTAGTTTCAATCCCACTTCTTCACCCATGTGAGCATCACCCAATGCATTGAGTGCTAAGTGGACTATTCAAAAATCATGAGAAATTATAAAGTTACGACTACCTCTCATGGAAATGGTCATAGATGAATGAATTACTTAAAGCAGTTGAATCCCAAAAAATAACATTTAATATAATACACTGCCAAAACCCCTCAATACTTAAACTCACAACTTATTATAATATGTAACATAAAAATGAAAAATAAAAAATCATATGATAAAAAAGAAAATAACAATAATTCAAATATATTTTTAAAAGACTAATATAATTTCTATTCAAAATATTCTTATTAATAAAAAATTATAAATTTATTATTTCTGGTTTAATTAAAAATAATAAATATTTCTAATTTAATTTTTTTAAATAATTTTTATAAATTAAAAATTAAAAATTTTAATCATTTAAAGTTAAAATGATTTTTTTAACATTGAAAAAATTATATTAATAAAAAAAATTATAATAAAAATAAGCTAGTTGATTCAAAAGACCATTACATTTTTTTCATAATGGTCCTTATAAAAATTATTCAAAACTTGAAACAATATTCAAAATGATTTTATATTAAAAATTCTTACAATTGAAAAACAGTTACAACCTTCAAAAACATGAAATTTGAATATAACATATTTAGACATGATTTAGTGGGGGAGAAAGAGCTTCCACTATAATGCCTTCCCATTAGTGGCATCCCCTCCACTAGGGTATGCGAGGGACAGAGTTCTTATGCTAGCACTTTATTGTGAGTATTTGTCTTAAGTATTTATTAATTAAGTCTGATGTGGGGCTAATGGAGATTTAATGGAATACATTTCCCCTTATTGCACTACTATAACTCATGGACAAGGGATTTTGGTGCAATTAATTGTCTCTTTTGTCATAGCATTAAAACATTAGTTTAAACCTTGAGATTAAGATTAATGTCTTGTTCACCTGAATTATAAATAAAAGATCAAAAAGGAGAAATTGACCTATTTTGTGTAAAGATATTTGCAAAGATAATTGCATTTCTTGAGGTTCTATGTAATCCTTCTATTCATGATAGAGTGTCACAAGTTTGGGATGAACAAAATCAAGTGAAGAAGGCACAAACCACTGGAACAGTACTGAATGTACAATTTATACTCGTAAGAACCATCACCTAGACTAATATACCTGAGAGTGTTTTGAAGTGACTAATTAAAGATCAAAATGTTGAATAATCTTAGAATTTACCTTTTCAACAAAGAAATACTAGGATTAATTGATTGACATGATTCATTTGATTTGAGAGTGGAGATTTCCACAGTTATTCATATTATCTAAAACTTTCGAATACTGTGTGAAATTTTTCTTTGTTGGATGTTTCAGGTGAATGCTCCAAAATGATTCAGACAAAATGATTCATTTGATATTATTTGAAGAGAGCTTGTTTATGCATGCCACAGTTTGGTAAACCTCACCATTGCAATCCCACCAACCTCACCATTGCAATCCCAAACAAAGACTGACAAATTGTAAATTATATACCAAGTGAGTATGTATGAGAAGTATTTTCAGACAATTTGTAATTTATTTTACAATGTGGAGTGTCATCAACGAGAATATAATTTGACATACAAATTACTCATCAGATAGTGATTTACCCATTAAAATTTCCTTGTTAAAATAATCAAAATATTCACTAAAATTTAAAAATATTTTGAATTTGACGGTAATCCTCTCCACTACCCTGCCACGATCACAATTAATTAGACCAAGACATTCATTGACATTCATTAGAAGACAAGGGAACGAGGGGAAGCACGTCACAATAAAGAACATGTCTTATTGGCTATGTCCTTGCTACATAGGAAATATTTACATATGTTGAGCCATTTGCAGTAATGATTCAACAATGCATGTTTTGAGTTCCATGTTAAGGAACAGGCTGAACATACCCTCGTTTGGTTCATTGATAATTAAGCTCCCACATCTTTTCGATATGGTGAAATAATTAATCACTTACTTACTCACTCATATATATATATATATATATATATTACTTAATTAATTAATTAATGTGATATCTATATTACTTAAAACAAATCTATGTTGTTAATTGTCATATGTTTAAAAAAAAAAAATAGTTGAAGTTAAACTATTTTTAAGTCAATTGTGATATTTTGTTATTGAAAATGTATTTTTTTTATTGTATAAATTTTGAAAAACTCATAGAGTATTAAGATTGTGGAGAGTTTACAATTCAAATTTATGGTTCTAACAAATGCTTGTTAAATTTGAGCAAATTCCACTGAAAAATATACTAAAAAAATTGCAAAATATATAACAAGTAGATAAAATAGGACAAAACTCTAGATTATGGAAAGTTCCCATTCAAAACTTGTGATTTCAACCCATGCCTGAGATTTAAGCAAATTCTAAGCAAAAATATACCCAAAACACTCCAAATAAATAAAATAAGGAAATTAAAATATTTATCAATTAATTAAATTGAATATAAAATAAATAAAAAAATTAAGATATTTACCCATTAATTGAATGGAATATAAAATACATAATAATAAAAAAGAAAACAACTAAAACTATATAAAGATTTACTTTAATGTCTAATTTTAAAACTTTGTCTCATTGCAAAATACAAACTTCCCAATAGTATTACACACAATATCAGAAGCAATTTACACATCTAAAACTAAAAATGGGCAGGTAAGGTGCTATGAATAACGGAGGGCCGTCAAGAAAAACCTTTTTTCATAAAGCTACACGTTAAATCCCATCGAATAAATTTAAAAAAAGAAAGAAGCCAAAATGTCATAAATGTCATATATATACTTTGTCACTACTGACGCATGGTGCCTTTTGCCAGTTATATCAAATCTTTGTGTAAGATGATGGCATCCTCCAGTTTCTGAGCCCACCATTTAAAGAGATCACTCGTGTCAATGGAATTTTTGGTGAAAGTTTTTTGACAAACGCTGTAAATACGTTTTTTTTCAACCAAAGGGAGGGTTTCCCCACTTCGATAATACCTGTCTCCAGTTCACTTAGAGAATTAGAAACACGATTGAGGAGCTTGACCATTGTATCAGTCCAATTGGTAAGAAAATCGACACGGAATGACATTGAAGTAATTATCTCTCCATTTCCCATCGCCTTCAATATCTGATCAATTAAAATGGTAAGCATGTCACATATATAAGTAGAGTAATATTGTGCCGCTCCATCAGCTACTGCATTACGAAGATCGGCATCTTCACAAAACTCTTTGACCACCGTTGCAAACAACTTTGCATCGCACTTCCTAATGACGCCCACTAGCCAATACAAGTGACAAGAAGCCGTTTGCACATCAGATTTAGACTTCTTAATAGCTTTCACATCTTCCTTAAACCGGTTCAAAATGGCATCTCTACACGCATCTTTAACAACTGGTGACGTATTTAACTTAAAGCAGTTAAATGTACGTTGCTCCACAGTGCTGCGATTCTATGATCTATAAGTCATCTGCAACCAATCTTGTAGAGACTCCTTCAGCATCTTTATACGCTCACTATCTGACTCGCTTTGGCTCGTACCAAACCTGGCAGTTAAATCAGGCAATACATTTGTGTTCAAAGATGACAACAGCACGCGAAGCTTGGCTTCTTGCTCACGACTCCAGCGCACAGCAGCTATATATCGCATACATGACTTCATACAATCACGTAACACCACATCAGAAGCAACTGGTAAAATAGCCAATGCTTCATCCACATCGGTGAAATTAAAGCACTCGTCTGTATCACAAGAATACATTAACTAAATACATTTGACGTAACTCTGCGGTTGGAAAGAACATGTTACCTTGATTTCAAACAGCGGCTTCGCGGAAGACCCACTTTGGAAAATCCTGGTTTCAAAAAACTCACCCTTCTTCAACACTTGAGAATGTAGTTAAAGAGGATTTCTCGGATACTCCACTCCAGCTGAATCGATCAAATATAATCTTGTTGGATAAATAGGAATTTCAACCAACCCTCCGAGAACAATTAATGAGTAGGAGTCATCTAGATCTTTCTAGGTTGTTTCTGGAGAGATAGCTTAGCTTCCTAAAGAAGCTATCTCCACCCACAATGAACCTCGAGAAGGTTCTTCTCTTTGTATAGATATCTATGCTTAGTAATGCAAATAACAAGTCAAGTTATTGTGTTAAGTTTTCTGTCATGGTATCAGAGCTCCTTCAATGAAGTTATTCTGATTCTTTCATGGTATCGGAGCCGATGGTTTCGCCTTGATGGTTGCAGGGGTGAGTGCCTGCAGTGATATTTGCGTGCCGTTGGCTGCAGAGCCTGGTGAAGTGTGGACAATTCTGTGTATTCTCAAGTTGGAGAGTGCATTTCAGTAGAGCGTTGTTGGAAGAGCGCTGGTTAACCAAAGTTGGGAGCGAACTGTAAGTGTTTGTCTTGAGGATCAGCTGTGGTCCTGCCCACGCTGGTTTCAGCAGTGGTGTGCTGCCTGCTAAGGAGCTGCCTTGTGTGAAGAAGTGAAGTGTGGAGGTGATTTACTGTAATTTCAACCTGCGGCATGTGAAGGTTGAGTTTGACGTAGTGCATTTGGCGCTATTGGGGGAATTTCTAAAGTGTTGTGTTGAATGTTACCTGTGTTTCTCTGGTTCGTTGCTGCCACCTCCGGAGGCACACGAAGTCAAACTACACCAAGGTTTGAGGCCGGCCGATGTTCGAATTCCAAGCAGTAGCAGATTGGAAATTTGTGTGGACAGTTGTTGCCCTCAGACGGAGGGGTCTTGTCGTCACTGGTTTACCGAGGCCGACACAATTCTGGAGTTGTGGGCTGTTTTTTATTTTCTCGAAGGTATCATTGAGCTCCTTTATGTGTGACTATGTTGGAAAAGTGCGTAGTATGTGTGTAAAGATTGGTGTTGAGCGCAGTGAAGAGGAGTCTGTGGCAAGTACGTTGCACAAGGAGTTAAGGTGTTGTTCAGTGCTGGAGAGTCGCGGACTGAGGTCCAACATTGCGTAGGAGCTGTGGAAGGAAGGCTCAGAGAGCTACTCCATCTGAGATTGTGGCCTGAGGAGGACGTGTTTGGTGCGTCTGCGAGCTAAAGTTAAGTGTCTGCTGTGTAGAGTTATCTAACCATCCACAGTGCTGTTTGCTTTGGGGGCAGTTTGCAGAGAATGTCGTGGCTGCCCCAACCTCTTGAAGAGCTGTGTTGAAAAGTGATTGTGTTGTCAAGTATGGTAGATTAGCAGCCTGTGGAATCGTCGCTAGGAACGAATTCCTGGAGAGAAAAATTCCTGTAGAGAAACGTGGACCAGCAGAGGAGCTGCCTGGAGAAGCGGCCAGCTGAAAGTGGCGATACTTTGTGAAGTCATTGAGGAGCCTCTTGCTAAGTTCGTGAATAACGTTGCCTATGGAGCTGATGCATGAAGCTGCTCCTTGGTAGGCCGTGTTTCAGTTAAAGAGGGCCGAGTTCATTTGCAGCTGGGTTGAGATTTGGCAGTGGGGGCCAAATTTCTTGTGACAGATTTCCAAATTTCTTGTGGACGCCGTGTGAAGTGGTTAATGCTAATTTAGAGGGCTTTGAGGAGCAGCAGCCTTGAGAAGAGGCCAGCATTTTGGTGAGGCGTTCCTTGTGGCGGAGGAAACCAACAACTTGAGTGTGTTCTCATGCTGGAATTCCGTGACTTTATGTTGGCTAGATTGTTATCCATACAAGGCTGAGCATATCGATTAGTATATTATGACAAATCACTATAATTTCTCTTTATTAAGCCGACTTTTGTAATGTTGTCGCCTGGAATTTGTCACGTCATATTTAAAATTTAAAGAGAACTGTGGTATGATGTCTTGGGAGATTTAAATATTTTGATTTATATTTCAATTGTCTACGTTTATATGCGTTTGTGATATAATTAATGCAAGATGTGGTGTATGGATGCAGTGGGCCGGATTATTTGAAGACCATCGTAAGGGAGACTCAGTAACCGAGTGGAATTGAGGGTTTGAGCAGCGTTGTGAGGTTGTGGCTTTGTAAGCCGAGTTGCCACACATGAGCCACGTGTGAGACACGCATGTGAAGGAGGCGTAATTCTTGTGTTGTTGCTGTTGAGAGGTGCTTTGGGCGCAGCGTCGAGGAAGAGCGTTGAGTAGCGAAGAAGATTGTGACGCTGCAAGTGGAATTGCTGAGACCAGTTTGTGTGGAGCCGACTGGAGCTCATTGGAGGAGGCCGGATCCTGAGGAGTCCGCTATGCAACGTGGCTAGGGAGAAATCCGCTATGTGTTTGACTATATATATATATATATATATAATTTTAGCGTTTTTTGTATATGAATTGTTGTTGTTGTTGCAGTGTTTATTTGCATATGAACTGTTGCAGAATTGTGTGAAGCAATTTCTGTATATTTTAATTGCTTCTAAGTTGAAGAAACTGGAGCTGTTGCCGTGGAGCTGAATCTAAATTGTAGAAGAACATGGAGCTAGAGCTGACTGAAAGCATGCGTCGGAAAAGAAGATTGAAACAACAGAAGAGAAAGAATGGCAGAATCTGGAAAAATTCCAACCATAGAATTTATTCTCAATGAAGAATTTATGCTCAATGAAGATATGAATCTGGATCAGCGAGAAGATTTTACAGAAGCTGATGTAATACTGAAAGGATTAATGCCAGTGCTGCATTTTGAACTTTAAGCTATTAAAATGGAAGGATTATTAGGTTTAGTGGATTTATGGAAATTTGTCAAAGAAACTTCAATGAATTCTGATATAAATGTAGACGTGCAGTAGCATTGCTTCTCATTATATCAGCTTTAGATGAAAACATCCTGTCAAGCATTTTAAATGAATTTGGTGAAGTATTTGATCCAAAAATGTTTTGGCATATTCTTGAAATGAAGTATAGCATGAAGTGGAATGAAAAAGATAAAATTGATGAAGTTGTTGTTAAAAATAGTGAATGTGTTGAAAGCATCATAACTCGGATCAAGACTGAAAGTATGTGTGTAGCTGACAATAAAGTAACATGTGATAGTCAAGAAATTCCCTGTGATGCAAAAACTTGTGAAGTCAAATATGATGAGAATTATGTATCTCATGAAGAATGGTTATGTTTGATGCATGAAAAACAACTCATTGACGAGTTGTTGTTTGGTGAGAGGATATTCCTATATTCATATGCAAATCAAATGCAGGATGACATGATTGCAACAACAAAGTTGATTAAAGAGGTTGAAGATATGAATCAACCATTTATGAAAGATGAAGATCTATAGAATGATGTAGAGATTGCAGAGAGCAAAATCGTGGAGGATTCAACAGCAGCTCATGAAGTTGTAAAGGACTCAATAACAGCTGATGAAGACTCAATAATAGTTGATGAACTAAAGAAAGCTAATAGTGTCTTTGAAGAAGAGGTGGTACATCTAACAACTATTGTTGTTGTTAAAGATGAAATTGCAAAGGACAAGTTCCAAGAACTTGCAGCAATGTTGAATGCAAACACTGTTATTCGGAAATCAAGAAAAGAAAAACTTCACCACTATCTTATGGCAAGAAAGGTGAAGATGAAACTGCATTTTGAACTAAACAAGTATGGACCATTTAGAAAGAAGACAAAAATGAAAGCCTTGTTCTCATGTATTGTTGTAAGCCTAGCTAAGACTTAGACCAGCAGACATGTCAATAAGAGTGTTTATATGTATAGTGTATTTTGTGTGTCTGTATATGGTTGAAATTAAGAGGGAGTGTTGGATAAATAGTAATTTCAAGCTACCCTCTGAGAACAATTAATGAGTATAGTCATCTAGATGTTTCTAGGTTGTTTCTGGAGAGATAGCTTAACTTCCTAAAGAAGCTATCTCCACCGACAATGAACCTCGAGAAGGTTCTTCTCTTTGTATAAATATCTGATCCTAGTAATGCAAATAACAAGTCAAGTTATTGTGTTGAGTTTTCTGTCATGGTATCAGATCTCCTTCATTGGAGTTATTCTGATTCTTTCAAATCTTACGTCGGCTGCATTGTTGTCTCCAAACCCTAGTAGCTGGGTATAAGCCATTACTTGCTGCGAACACAATGACACTTTGGCCTCAATATCTTTGCAGAGAGCATGCATCGTATTCCATATTTTCTGTGAATGCAGTGACCACTATTAAGATGCCACAGTGCGGGGTTCATGGAACCTCTAGAGAAGGGACTGGCGGCCAAGATGTTGGCGCCCACGATGAAACCGATGGCAATGAGAGCGATGGTGCCTAGGTTTCCCTTCTTCGGCTTGGCAGCGGTGGCGTAGACGGTGTAGACAAGAGCGAATGTGATAATGATCTCCATCAGCGCTCTCTCGCCAGTGCTCATGCCCGATGCCACCGAGTGAATAAACTTATATTGCCGAGGTGCGATAAACTCATATTGCCGAACTAGATTTGATTTCAAAATTTTGGCACCCAACTCTAACTCGAACTTTTGGGCGCAGCATAGAATTTGAAAGGAGAAAAGGCATTCAATTCGTACCATGTGCCCTGTCTTGTCCGTCGGTTGGGTTCACACTCAGAGTCAGAGCTGCCATAAAATGGGGAGGTGAGCCTGATGCAGTCTGCACAATTTAATAGCGGCAAATGGAGAGAGGTATTGATGATCGATGCCATGGCCATGGACATGGCATGGTTATTGGTACTCTTAAAAGCATTAATGGGTCAATAGACTAGAAAATATTGGTTTCCCTTCAGGATAGGGTTTTATTTCATCATTCAGGTTTAACTTGGCTTATCCATTAGTTTTTGGGCCTGGCGGGTCCCTTGTGGGGCTTTCCATTGTTCTCCTATTCATGGTTTTCTGGTGTGCCAGAATTTTATCCGGTGATCGGATTTTTCAAACATCCCGAGTGGGTATCTGGTCCTCCTGACGAAGTTGGCAGTTGGCTATCCGATTGTGATTGGCATCCTCTTCTTTTAGCTTGTATCTTTAATTGGCATTTAATAGGATCGGAAGTTGGTATCCTCGGGATTTCCTTATGGCGGTTGACAGGGTTTTTTAATCCTTTCACTGTCAGTTTCCTACTTGTTAAGCTTTTTTGTGACGTGAGATCTCTGTCCTTGTTGGGTTTTTATTGGGAGTGGGGATATGGACGTAATATCCTTTTTTAAAATTTTTGTCCTTATGCATCTCTGTCTTAATCACTATGTCTGGCAGATCATAAAGGATATTGAGTATGGAAGACCTATCAGTTCACTTTGTAGATCTCAAGATGGGGGATTTTGACAACACATTCCTGCATGCACTTGAGGTGGCAGAAAATGAAGGAAAGGCTAGAGGCAATCTGGCATACCTTCCCAGTGCGTCATTCAAACGCATAGATCCCCTATTGATCTATGATGAGCGGATTTCACCTGGCATCTCTCCGATAATCCCTTCTGGCTCTACTCTGAGGTCCAAGCCATCACACTGATAAACCATTCAAGCGAAAATAGGGTTGGGATTGCGCAGAAAGTTTACTGGATCGGGCGTTGGTGGTTCAATGTAAATTTGAAAGGTTCAATAAGGTTGAGCTCCTTCCATGGTTGGTGGAGGCATGGAACAAGTTACTTGGGTACCATCCTCTGGTGAGTAAGCTTCAGGGAGGCTGGTACAACTTCCATTTTATCAAGAATGAAGATGTCAGGGAGGTTATAAGGCACACTTGGGTCAATAGGCGATACTTCCTGGCACTACATTGATGGATCATAGGTTTTCATCCTACCTGCAATGCGCCTTGAAATCATCTTGTTTGGGTAAAGCTGCATGGTTTACCCCTAGAATTCTGGACTATCAAATTCCTCTCAGCGATTGGGGATAGCATTGGAACCTACAGGTTTTTCGACCCGAGATGTAAGGGTGAATATGCCAAAATAATGGCTTGGCTGCTTGTAGACGTGTCATATTCTTGAGGTCTTCTGGCGGAGATTGACCTGGAATGGGACGGTTCAGTGTATCGACAGTCGCTCAACTACTAGCAGATGCCATTCAAGTGCCACTTGTGCAACGGAACTGGTCATCTCATGCGCCAGTGAAAAAATTATCTGGAAGGCTATACAAAATTCTCTGCTCCTGTGTTTTCGGGCGGTACAGCGTAACGACTTGGAAAACTCGACATCTCATCGCAGCCAGACACTACTACAACTATGGGTAAGCCATCTTATGCTGCTTCTTCCCCTGTAAATGGTTCTATTTCTATTATTGATCGTAAGTTAAGGTCGAATGGATGGGAACTGGAGGGGGAAAGGGATTTACTCCTATAGGCCTCAGATAGGACTTTAAAACCTGCATCCATGGGGGGACCCGATGACCTTTTTTTGCGAGGGGAGGATATTTCTTCTATCAACCCTAATGAGCCCCTTTCTATTATTAATCCTCATCCCTCAGATGCTCCTTCAATTGTGCTCTGATCACCTCTTTCCCCTGTTTTGCCTTCTAGGGGGACCCATTTGAATCTGGTCCCTTTTCCACCCCTCGACCTTCTGACTTGGGTGGTAGTGCCCCTCTATCTCCTGTTAACTCGATCAACAACGATCTGGAGCTCATTCTTCATAACCTAGAAGCCCAGATGGTTCCATTGCAAGTTGACACCGGTCTTTATTCACCCTCTATCTTATCCATTAGTCCTTCGTCTATTGCTAATGTGACTATTCGAAAAGGGAAAGGTAGGTCAAGGGGCAGGCGCAAAATTGCTTTGGCTATGGACGAGTCCCTTCCCCCTGGAAATTTTCGTGAGGTCCCTGTCACCCTCGCACTCAATCAAGTCCTTAGAGCCTTGGCCCCCTCCCTTGGTGTTCATCCATGATCATGTGCTCTCTAAATATAAGGGGGGTGGGCAAAAAAGAGAAATTATTATCTCTTCGGCATTTTATTTTTGATCTTAAACCATAATTTCTCTATATCCAATAATCTATGACCTCAGCTGATAGGAATCATTCTTTTTGTCGTTCATTGTGTCCAGAATGGGATATGATCGTCACAGACGCAGTGGGCTGTTTTGCACGCCTGACAGTAATGTGGTATCCCTGCCTAGTATCTTTGAAGGAATTTTGGTTTTTTGGGCGCATCATCATGATGGGATTCATTAGGGGGTACAGCAGAAGGATTCATCTCATAAATCTGTATGCCCCCTATCGTGACATACTTAGTTTCTGGAAAAGGATGGAGATTGTGGGCATTCTTCTTCTGGAAGGCTCCATCATTGCGGGAGACTTTAACTGTACTCTCGGGGAGAATGAGTCATGGAGACTGTATAGTAGAAGGGATCCTATGGAGAAGTTTATGAAATCTTTGATTGACAGATCCAATTTGGTGGACTTAGCTCTGGAGAGAGAAGGCCCAACCTAGTTTAATGGGCACTCGGGTGAGGATTTCACAGGGAAAAGGATTGACTGCATTCTGGTTCAATATTCTCTCCTATCACAAATGGGGGAATCTGAAGGTGAGGGAGGAGGATGTGATGATATCGGATCATCGCCATGTGTCTGTTAACTGGAAGTTTGAAAACTTTTTAAGGGGGGGTTTCCTTTTAAGTTTAATCGTGCCTGGTTAGAAAATGAATCTTTAAACGAGTTGGTCAGAAATCATTTCAAAGAAGCATGCAGAGAGGAGGGGATGTCTGCAATGGAGTTTTTATCAAGTGCGCTGCTGATCTAGGTGGATATCGGTGTTCACCCACCTATTCCATTTCGACCCGCAACATCAATTCTTGTAGCTTTTCACTTCTAGCAACCTACTATTTTTAGCAGGTTTTCGGGTCCTGCGCACCCGAAGCCATTTTGGGGCATTAATGATCTAGGTTGATATTGGTGGTCACCCACCTATTCCATTTGAACCCTCGCCATCAGTTCTTTCCATTTTTAAGTTTCAACACAACTTACCATTTTTAGAAGTTTTTCAGGTCCTAAACTTCCGGAGCCGTTTTAAGGCCCTAAACAATGTTTTTTGAGGAAACCGGGAGCCGCCAAGCCCATTAAGCACATCAAATAGAGATCGGATGCGAAATTTACGTCCCCAAGAAGTTGAAACACCAATTTACCGAAATGGGGCCCACAGTTTTGGCGCTTCATCTCCTAGGGTTATGTTTTTGGACGTTTCGGGTTTTACGTTGTTTTGAAACAATAAATAGGCCTTCGAGCCTCATTGTAACATAGTTCAGGCGATGGTAGCCGTCACATCTCTTCTCAGGGATACGCTGCTAGTACCCTAGCTCATCTATTTCCATTATTTCTGTAATAGGCCTTCGAGCCTCAATGTAACATAGTTCAAAGGCCTGCATATGACACATCTCTTCTTAGAGATACGCTGCCAGCGCCCTAGCTTGTTTCCATTATGTTTGTAAGATTATTTAAGTCATTATTTTACTAATAAAATGAATCATTATTTTCACTGCATCTATATGTTTATGGTTATATATGTATTTTGTTGCATTCCTGCATAAAATCCGGATAAGCTACGCAATTTAAAACTCAAAGTGAAGAAATGGGAAAAGAACCAGAAAGAGCACATGGTAGAGGATATAAAATCACTAAATGCTAAGAGTGACTATGCTTCTTATGAATATTGAAGCGGGCGAGACTTCTCCTTATATTTGGCCTCGTCTTAAAGTCATCGAATCGAAGAGGAGGAAAATCATGTTATTTCAAGAACAATATTGGAGATTGAAAAGCCGGGAAATTTGACTTAAGGAGGGCGACAATAATACCAGATTCTTTCACAACTATGCAAATGGGAGGAAGAAATTTAACACTATATGGAAGATTGAGGCTAATGGAATTTCTATTCATTCCATGAGGGATATTCAATCCAAAGCCGTGGAATTTTATGAAAACCTTTTTAAATTTAGGGAGGTGAATGTTTATGTAGAACAATTAAAAGTACTTGAACTCTTCCTGAGAATGTTTGGTGATACAGAAAATGAATGTTTTCTAAGATCAATGTGAACATACGAAGTTGAAAAATTCTTAAAATATTTCCCCACGGACAAAAGCCCGGGGCCGGATGGTTGGCCCTTAGTCTTTTTCATACATTTCTTGGAAATTTTCATCAGTGACATCATGACTATGGCTGAGGAAGTGAGGACAACAGGGATTTTTTCTGGATGTATAAATTCAACCTTTCTGGCCTTAATTCCTAAGAAGAAGGATGTTAGGTCTTTCAAAGACTATCCCCCTATCTCCTTGTGAAACACCTTGTACACGACTGTTTCTAAACTTATAGCTGAAAGGTTTAAGGATGTCCTAAAGCGCCATACTTCCCCTAAGCAACTGGGATTTTTGCAGGCAGGTGAATCCACAATGTGGTTGATATTACCCAAGAGATCATACATTATATTAAAACTCGAAGTATAAAAGCAAGCGTGATGAAAGTTGATTTGAGTAAAGCTTATGATATAATTGATTGGGATTTTTTAAGACTAATCCTTCACAAGATTGGATTGGCAAATGAGGCGATTGACTGGATCATGGGTTGTGTCACTTCTTCTTCATTGGCTGTCTTAATAAATGGATCGGCAACAAAAAAATTTCGACCTCGAAGGGGCCTCAGACAGGGATGTGCCCTCTCCCTCCTTCTCTTCATTCTTGTAATGGATGCTTTAAGCCTGAACATTAAAAAGGCTGTGGATTAGGGAGAATTTAGAGGCATTCAAATCACCAGGCAAAGGGAAATTTCTCACAACATTTTTGTAGACGATGTACTGGTATTTGGTATGCTAATTGAAAGAGCTTGGCTAGTTTTATTTAACATTTTCGGGTTGTTTTGTAGTACATCAGGAATGGAGGTTAATAGCAGAAAATCATGTATTTTCCATTCAGCAGGTAATACTGAAACTGTGGAGTATATCAACAACCTTTTCGAGTTCCGAATAGCACTCCTTGAAGGGGGCATAAAATACCTACGCTTCCACTTGAAGGCGACCGAATATCTCGTATCCAACTGGTCTTGGTTGTTGATGAGATACAAGAAAAGAATTAGTGCATGGGAAAACAAGTGGTTAAAAAGAGGGGGGAGGCTTGTTCTTTCCCAGACATTTATACAACAACTATCTGTGTACTGGGCACACTTGTATTTAATTCCGACAAAGATAATCAAAACCATCTGAAGCATCATGGTGGATTATAAATGGAATGGAGTCTTGGGCAAAGGCTCATATCATTTGGCGAATTGGGATATGATAGCATGTCCAAAATAATTAGGAGGTTGGGGGATTATGGATCTTTTTATTTTCGGCAAGGCCTTGATGATGAACTCTCTATGGAGAAGCATTAACACACCAGGGGTGTGGAAGGAGATTATGCATTACAAATATATAAAAGGAAAATCAATGGTGGATTTGTACCTAGAGGAAAAAAACCAACAGAAGAAAGGATCACCAATATGGAGCAGATTTGTAAAAATTTTGCCTATCCTAAAGGGAAATCTAAGATGGAGTTTTGGCAATGGTGCCGGATCCTTAAAGGTGACACTGGCCTGATAAACTACAAGGGAGGCATTGAAGTCAGTAGAGATCTTATCTCTTTCCTGAATAAAAAAGGGGTCTTCTTCTCATGTCAAATTTTAACTTGGCACGAAGAATCACCACATTGGCTCTTTGTTGTAAAAATGGGGATCCCAGATTCATTAAAAGAAGAATGGAACATATACTGTGAAAGCTTAAGAGGCATGGGAATGATTAGAAAAAGAAGAGGGGATAGGATTAGATGGAATGGAAGGATACACAAAGGCCAAATTGTGGTGAATGAAATTTACAAAGCTATGATGAAGAAGAAGGACGAAACACAAAAAGTTAGTTGGTTTTAGGGTCTATGGAAACTAAAGTTTCAATCTAAGATGGTTATATTATACTGGCTGGTTTGGAGAGACAAAAATCTAACATGGAACAATTTACAAAAAAGGTGCATATATGGACCCGAGAGATTTCGTCATTGTATGAGTGCAAATGAAGACAATAAACATCTTTTTTATGACTGTCTTTTTGTAAGGAGTGTCTTACAAGTGATCTACAACTACATGCACTTGAACATCTCCACTTTCATAGGTGCAAAGGATTGTTATACTTGGTGGGGAGGGCACGAGAAATATTTTAGGATGGTGCCCATCATATTCCATTGGTACATATGGAACAACAGAAACAAATGGCTCTTTGAAGGGAAAGCTAGCACTCTGATCATGGTCAGCAACCAAATATTGCAACACTGGGGGAACATGAAGATAAAGCAGAAAAATTCAAGGGATCTTTCCATAAGATATCAACCAAATGAAATCCCCTACCCAGCTGGGTTTTTTTATGGGGCTACCCAAAACAACATTTGTGGGTGTGGATATTGGTTTATGCTTTCCCATTTATGCCTTTACAAAATCCATTAGACCAGTGGTCAAGGAACCAACATGCGAGCTGAGCCTTTGGCTCGTTGGGGTCTGATGTGGTTTGCTCATAATCTATGCATTGAATCTCTTCATGTATTTGGGGACTCGAAGGTACTTATCGAGCATCTTAACAAAGGCACTTAGCTTTATCCTAGCAATCTTGAGTGTTGGATGGAAAGGATAAAGAGGTTGAAGAACAAGTTTTCCACCATATCTTTTTCTCACATCTCCAGAGAGAAAAATTCAGAGCAGATATATTATCAAATATGGGGCTGACTGGTAGATTTGGAGAGATGAAATATGAGCTAATTGAAGAAAATCGACAAGGTGAGAAAGGTATTGTGTGTTTTCATGAACAAAATGGTGTTTTGCAGGTTTTAAAAAAGGTTTTTGGAACACTTTTTGGGGAATAGACCTTTCTCTATGTTACGGAACATAAGGAACATGAAGAGGACTCCCAATGAAGATAAGATTCCCCAACAAACCCGTTTCCCATGGGATAATAGAATAAGCGTCGATTTTTGAAATGAAGATATGTGTGGAAGAAGATATGACTTTCAGCAGATATGAACGCAACAACAAGACCTGGAATGATTTTTATTATTGATGATCATGCCAATGAAAAAAATGGAATTAAAGCTCCTTCAGGGCCGAGACAAAAATCTTACTCTGGAATTAAAATGGAAAAATGTAATAGGCAGGAACAGTCTTTTTTTGTTTGACTATGATGTATTATGGAATAGAAGCATAAAATTCAATTGTGCTAGTACATAATATAAACCAGTGGTTTTTTTCTTCTGAAAAAAAAAAAAAACAAATCAGATATGTCGTAGCTTTGGGGTTAATAATATTATTCTAAACAATGGTTTCAAGTATCTTGGTTTCAATCTAAAACAAAATAACTACAACATTCTATAATGGGATTGATTTATAAACAAATTTCATAAATAATTGTTGTGTGGAATCATTGATGGCTCTCTCTAAATGGGAGATTGATCCTTATCATGGAAATATTACAAAGCATCGTGGTGTTCTAGATGCATTTACATATTCTCCCTAAAGTGATCATTCAAAAAATTAAAGCCATTATTGCTAGTTTCCTTTGGGAAGACTCCAATAAAGTTTGAAAGTTTCATCTAGTTTGTCTATTAGATCTAGCTCGTCTGATCAATGTTGTTGGATGGAACATCTTGGACACTAAAGTATTCAACAAGGTGTTATTGACAAAGAATATGTGGAGGGTGCTGGAAGGTAAAGGCATTTGGAAAAACATTATTTTTGGGATATATCTTCTATACAAGAACCATGAGCGGTAGATCTCTAAAGGTGTGATTGAGAAAAAATGCTCATCCTACATTTGGCGGAGCATAATAAAAATTAACCATTATATTTTTTGGAATCTAAGGTGTGAAGTTGGTTCCAATTCTTAGATTAATGTAGAACTAGACGCTATAAAGGGTTTTTTGGATATCACACACTCTCTAAACCACTCCTACGACTACTTCATGAAGGCAATATTTTTTCTCTTAATCAAATTTCCTCTGCTCATATTCATTTTAATTCCTTACTCACATGGGTAAAGGCAGATGAGTTTGGGTTTACAGGTCATAGAGTAGCCGAATGGGAACAATACACTCTCTATTTAGTTCTTGTTGCCATTTCTTTCAATGAACATGACGATAGACTTATCTGGGATGATTAGATAAAAAATATCAAATCGTTGTGAAGGAAATATATCTCAAATATTCTCTAACTAATAACGTTCTAGAACACAAGATTTTGTTTCAAAAGTCATGGTACTGGGAGATCCCAATGAGACTTAAGTGTTTACGTTGGCTATTACTACACAAAAAAGTTCTTATGTGGGAGCCTATCTCTTACGCAAAGGATTTGTAGGTCCGGGATGGTGTGTTATGTGATTTTCAGCTTTAGAGGATGTTAATCACTTGTTTATCATGTGTTCAATTACTTCTTCAATATGGCATGGGTTCATCCAAAAATTTCATATTACTGGTCAATGAATCTCTAGCCCAATTTAGGATTTCCTTATTCATTGGTTCAAGACTTATAAGGACTATCTCACATTGCCTTTTTACATTTTTTGGGTCATATGGAGGTGTCGAAACTCCAAGCATTAGATAAATTTTCAAGTAAAAAACAGGTCTCAAAACTAAAATGTAAAAAACAAAAAACTTTATTAGATCCAATAGGATTCAATATGATGATGTCAACCATGGGGATAATTTGCCATTTTTGGTGTAAAAAGGTAAAAAGATATAAAATAAAAAAAAATAAAAAACTACTTTTTCAACTTCTCTCCCAATGATGTTACTCAAATTTTGAGCGGAGCTTTTCTTTTTCCCCTCCAAAACTTGATAAGGTAATCTAATCTTATTTTATTATTTCCACTATTATTTTATAATATTCCTTATGAGACCAATTTTAGACCTGAAAATTTCTCTAATGATTTTTGAACAAAAAGAGATTGATGTGAGAGCAACTATGATCAAGATTATTACTTATTTCTCGAGTTTGGCCCTGGAAAGAAGAAATAGAAAAAAGGATTGGTACAACTTAAGGACATTTGGAAGAACTATCCTACTTCATTTTCTGATGGGGCTTGTTCACAAGGAAGGTGTAGATGTGGCGCATGCATAGTTCTTGGACTTGGTAGTTTCTATCACTTTTGGTGGGTAGGTGGAGATGGCCCTAACACTTGTGTAGAAATCATAGCTTTATGGGGTGTTCCAATATGTGTTAAATGTTGATTTTTGTGTAGCTTGGGAGGTACTGCAATCCCTGGTGATCGAGTGTTGGAGGTCAAAACACCACAAAAGGGCTGGTGGCCTTGAGATCCAAGCCTTGGGGTTTTGCACCCATCATGATTTGGGCCAAAACCGTGATGGATGAGGATGATATTGCTTGGTGAGACGATTCCAATGTAATGAGAATCATCCGATTCTGAGTTGTCTTTAGAGAGAAATGATTTTTTGAAGTTGACTAATTAATTATTGGTTTTCAAGTCATGTCTGCTTGATGTAAATAACTCCAATAGGTGTGTCTCTTCATAATTCTTTGAAGCCCCTCATTATGTCGATAAAAGGAGGGTGAGCACTTGTGTTTTAGCATCCATTTTGTGAGAAATACTTCCTCCAAAGAGCTCTTAAATTGGAAGGCTTAGCCGCAGCTAGAGAGGACTTGGGACAATGTGGATAAGTCTTCTTCAGCATAGCGTGTAGAGCCCATATTGAAGGTCGAATTGTTGTAGGGAGTGTAGATTGGGTGCAATACTATTTTGTGGTGAAAACAAGTCCACATTTAGTTGTTTCAAGGTCGGATTTCTAGGTAGTTAAGGCCAAGTAGGAGAGGGAATTAACAGGGTTGTGTAGGGAATATTTGGGTTAGCATTTGAGGGGACCACAACTACAATTAGATGCTTAGCTAGGCCTCAGGCCATAGCAAGCAACTAAGGTTTTTTCAAGGGCATCGTTGGGGTAAACAAGGGCTATTTGAGGTAGCGTAGTTGTGGAGGGCTCTCTCCATAAAGGACTGCAACCCTTGAATGAATTTGTTTCTAACTGTGTGTAGGGTTAAGGGCTGCACAGGGAACATTTTAGGGGCTAATATTCGCAGGTGGGCTAATTTTCCATATTTTTCCAAAAAAAAGATTCGCCAATTTCCATTTAAAAAAAAAATTTATTCGCCAAAACTTTATAGTATAAAATTATTTTAACATAAAAATCGCCAAAAAGTCATATATACTAATATAAAATAATTAGAAACCTAAATATTTTTACAAAAATATCATCAAAATTTTTATAATTTACATATTGAGGACTAGTAAGATTCGCCAAGTTTTCTAAACTTTAAGATAAACTTCCATCCTTAAAATTTTCCCTGGGGCTGCAGTTTGTGCCCTAACAAAAATTGCAGGGACAACAAGTGCAAGTGTGGAGGAGTGTTGGATCCTAGTTTAGGATCAGTTTTGGATCGTGATAGGGAAGTCTGTGGAATTCAATGAAGAGAGGGAAGATCTCAGGTCAGATGCCCTAAACCAGTGATAGTTTCCATAGTGATTGGGCAACAGAATTGGAGCGATATTTTTTCATGTATTGGGTCAAAGTGTTGACTATTGTGTGGATTAGTTTGATGGGAAGATTGAGGAGGTATTAGGATTCGTTTGGAGGAGCTCATGTGGATTTTTGGGAGGCCTACAAAATAACCAAGGTGACAACAAGCACATCAGATCGAAAGGAAAGAGGACAAAAACAAGGTGTGTTGCAGATGGACACTTGTATGATGAATTGATGGTGTCCTAGTTGGGGACATATTGATGTGCCCATATTTGCGCAATGGCTCCTCTATTGCAGGGAAAAGGGTAGATTGTTGGAGTTTATGGGAAGCCATGTGTAAGGTTCTCCCATGTGTGGGGATGCCCTAACTAGGTGCAGATGCTACAACATGGACTTGGTCTCTCGTGGATTGTTGGAGAGTAGCGTGAGAGAGGACCAAGTGTGGGCGAGATTGGGAAATTATGGTCTGTTGGAGGATAGCGTGATAGTGTCCATGTTGGAGCCAAAGTGAAGCACCTTTATGGACAAAGGTCACTGCAAGCCTGGCAGTTGTGGAGAAAAAAGGTTTAGCCAACTAGGAGCAGGATTGTAGAGCCTGATACTTGTGTGTGGAGAAGGACTTCTACAACAGATTATGGGAAGCTCTCGTAGCCTGTGTTCATTGTGGGAGACAAACATATTGCAGTGACAAGTGGCAACCCTTCATGCCCTCAGTTGGTCTTCATCTTTAGAAGGCGTGAGAAAGACCTGGTGGTTGAATTCTAAGTGGTTGAGGGCTGACAGCGACGGATGGAGAGGTTGTTACAATTGGGGGCATACTGAAAAACTTGGCAAGTCTCGATGTGTTGTGCTTGATGGACGAAGATAATGAAAGAAAATTAGACAAGGAAGATTCGGTGGTGGATGGTATTGGAGCATTGATAGAGCGAGAGGCCCAGGTGCGGGAGCTGAACCAAAAGTACGAAAAGGTGTGGTGAGAAATGCTTATAGCACACATCAGGATAATTGGTATGTTAAGCACTAAGTGGATACATAGGGCAGTATCATTGATGCAGAAGCCTATATTATTTTTTATTATATGTTCACCAATATAACGAGGGGCTGAGTTGTGTTGTCACCAAATTGATCCCAAATGGGCATTATTCAATCAAAATAATGTAAATATTTAAATCAATGTTAACAAAGATTAGCCTCTTCAGTTAGAGATGGCTCTCTCAAAGGGGACTTATGATTTTCTATGGAAATACTATTAGATGGCTAACTCTATGAACTGTGACTTGATTTTGATTGATTGCAGGTTGAAAAATGAAAGGCTTGCTACCATTGGGCTATGGGGTCAACATCAGTAAACTCAATGAAAGTAATTCTTCTTATGGAAGCTGAGCGGAAAATATAGGTTTCAATAAAATATGGTACATACACACAACATAGGAAAAAAAACACAATAATCTAACCTCTAAAGGAAGTCATAGCATGTTACCATGAGTTATGAGTAATTAGAGATAAAACTCACTGCAGATGATTAAGCATGAAAGATATAGAGCAAACAAAACATTGAACACCTCATTTTGAATCTCAGGTCTGGAAGTAAAATGTCACTGTATATTACTGAAACTGAAAAAAATTACAGAGTAGCACTTTGGTGCAATATTCTCCAACCATTTGATATTCGATGTTTTGTCTATAAATATACTTCTTTACATTGAAAATGATCTGCCCAGATGGCTAGATCCTCAAGCTATAACTTTGACACCTAACATAACTGAAAACTACTTTCTTGGAACGAAAAAATACAACTATCCTTTAAAGACTTACATTCCTAATAGGAATCTACTTCATATTTACTATATTCAGTTTTTTAAAGTGAGAAAATTACATGATTAAGATCACATGCTCGAGAAGCATCCACCATCACTAAAACTTTTAATGTACCCCCTAGATTTAGGAAACACAGTCCTACTTTTCAGGAAAATATAAAATCCACTTTAACCTTGGTCTTCATGCTGAGTTGGATGAGTGAAACTCATGTCGAGTATTGAGTCTATGCTAGGATGGCCTACTGTCATGTTGGATGCCTCTAGGTGTCTGACTGATCTTCCATGTGCTGTTTGAACCTCCAAAAATCCTTTAAAAACCTTTCACTACAAACTAGAGCAGTTTAGGCAGTTTTGTAGCAAACTGATTTTGGTCTTTGCACCCATCCTTCTGCCACCTCTGTCGGTCAAACGATGTTTGTAAGGTCAAAATGAGTAAATACCATCACCTCCCAGCTTCGAACTTCAAAAAAACTGTTTTTATAGGCAAAAGAGCATCTTCAGAAATTTTGTACAGTATTTCGGCCTTCAAGCCTGGAGCACACTATGAAACTGCCTAATAAACCAGAATTTGTAGATTTTGTGATTTTCTTCAAAATTTGATCTTCCGAGTCAAAATTTAGGTTCTTTGCAATCTATGAACCTCATCAAAAAATTTTCAACTCAACTCTTCAGTCTGTGGGAATTTTATCTTCATTCATAATGGGTTGACCTATAGGTTCTTCAACCACTTTCATTCTCAGCCCTTTCTTCTCCAACTCCTCTTGAATCAAGTCCAATTGTTCCTGAATGTCTTCCACTTGATCTTTTAATGATCTGTTTTAAGCTTGCAAGTTTAATTTTATCTTCCTGGTATGTTTGACCACAAGTATTAAAGGCTTATTCCTTTTCGGCAGTATTTCAGCATTATCCATAGATTTTGAAACACTTGAGGGTTGACTGTCCCATTTTTTCATCATCTGGTCAAATGCAAACTTTTCAGACCTATGCCTCTCTGCCTCTAGCTTCAACTCAAGTATTTCTTCACCTACTTCCTTTAGATGTTCTTTGAGGAGTCTTGTTTCTGATTTTTCAATTATCTTCTCTTTTCCCTTTCTCTTCCAGATGAAAACTTCTTCTTCTGCTGCTGGAGATAAATCTATGATGCTCACTGGCTGCATAGCTTCACTAAATTTCTATGTCCTTTTTTCTCTCCATGGCCTTCTTTGCAAACCTGGTCATTGGCTTCCTTGGCTGAGATATAAAACCAACATCTTCTCCTGAAAAATCCAATTTCTTAACTGTTTTACCTTTCTTCAGTTTCCTTCCGTCATCTTCAATGTGTTCTGCTTGCATTATTGGGTACTCCTCAATATCTATTGCATGAAGGATATCTTCTAGATTTCCTTTGGTCAATGTTTGACTTCTAGTTATCCTCTTACTGCCTTGTTTTCTAATCTTCAGTTTCTATTTTGCAGGTGGTGGATGAGGGATATCAGTTTCTTGCAGAGTTTCTGCTCCTATGTCCATTGGTTCAGCAGGGGACTATCTTATTTCTTCTTCAACCTCTTCTATTGCAGTTGGTGATGTAGTATTTCTAGGTTTTAAGATTTTCTTTGGAGTCACTACATATATTTCATACCCACTCATAAACATAAATGAAGTCTGATCTCTGTTTAACCTCTTCAACTCTTCCAACACTAACAATTTTATCAGGCCATGGTGAAATATCGATGTCTCATTACCTTCTGATTTTACTTGAAGTCTATCTAACATCTTTCCCAAACTCCTGTACAAAAATAAATATAAGTCAAGTGATTTATTATCTACAAAGTGCAGAAGGAGTCTGATATGGTAAGAGTAAACCATGTGGAATATTCCCTCGCAGGTGAAATATTTTTGGATCACCAGCAAAAACTTTGCATAATTTTCCTTCATATAACTCCTGGGGATGCCATTGGTCAAGTCAACTCCTCTGTGCCCCTGCTTGAGAAACTCCTCACAACCTTGCATTGTAAAATTTGTGCCTTTAAACCATTATTCACCACCTCTAGGGATTTTTGTAGCTTGTGATATGCTCTCTGGTGATACTGTGAGATTCAGAATCCCAAATTTTGATGTTGTCCCTGTAAAATTGGTGGCAAAGTCCTTTGAAGCTTGTGCACGGAAACCCTGCAACTTTTGGTAGAATTGTAGGCAGCCCGTCCTCCTGAAAACTTCCATAGCAGTAGGGTATTTATTAAGTAGTTTCAAATCCATGGGTTCATACCTGAGATAATGACCACCCTTGTTTGTTTTCTTTTTCGAAGCCATGGATGCTTTATAGTATTCATTTCCTCGCTTGTTGGTGACACATGCCGAACTGAATTCAACAGAAACCTGCTTGGTGTGATGAAGAAGCTCTCCAAGAATCGATTCACACGCCAGGATTACATAGTAATATGACAAAGGGAAAGCTTGGGGTAACATTTAAAAGGTTAATTAAAAACTAGGATTTTGATAATAGCACATATGGCCATAAAAGATAATCATTATAGAAAATACGGCTATGAATGTTTGAAAATCATCAAAACAAACTATAATTACCTTACCCTTTACTTTCCTGATAAAAAACTGACACCTCACATCACTTTGACACCTTTTGCTGAAAAAATCCAGTTTCGTAGCGAAGATAGTTTGGCTATTGACAGATTTGCTATGGAAATGTTCGGAATTTTCGTAGTGAAATTTTCTAATTTCGTTTGTAATTCGTCACAAAATTATGAAAAACTAACAGGTGTAAACTTTTATGATTAAATTCATGGGAATGACATCTTATATGATGTGAGGTTGATTTGAATAAAGTGACATGGCTAGAGGTGAGCTTTAAACTTAAGGTAAATATCATCAAATGCAAAAAAAATTCTCACATTTGATAAAAATGACTTATGAGACCACATTCGTTTTTGTGAATGATATGCATGACCCTAACAACGAAAGTGTTAAAACTAATGAGTGATAACAGGTTGAAAAATTAAAAAATTGTCTATATTTCATGCATGTTTGATTTAATATTGTTTATATTATGATGTGAAAAGTAGTTCTGGTTGAGATTCTTGGTTTGGTAGCATCAGTGATTTTAAGACTCTATCCTAGAACCAAGGTGTGGAAATTCAACATGGTATCAGATCATATTTGAGCTACTTTGAGGGATAGTGAATCAGAGTGTGCAAAACGAAGAAAATCAGAGGGAGTTTTTGGTGTCTAGATGATGGAGCAGATGGTTCAGCTGAAGACATGGAGATGTGGTCTTAACATTTTACATGGCTGAATGTGCCAGGAGTTCTGGTCGATTGGTTGTGAGCCTGGTGAAAAACAGTTTTTTGTAGGGTAGATTGTTTATCGTGGACTTCCATTGTGTGTCATGGATGGTTGGGACAACTCGAGGGATTATTTAGCATGGAAGAGATCAAGTTTATCAAGATGGCTTCAAGTGATGGACTACAAGTTGGCAGACTAGAGTCTTCATCCGATCTAGATGGTGCATATCTGAGATTGGTGGGATTTGCATGAGTGGTATTTGATCCAGGAGGATGAGTGCTTGTAGGACTGAGCCAGTGGAGACCATGTAGGCTCAGAGGGAGTCTAGCCTCAGAGGGAGCATCCCTATGGAGGATCAATATCTTCAGGTTTAGATGTGATGAGGAAGAGACACTACCGAGATTGTCGGATTCATCCACAAGGTGTGCTGCAGTGATGGATCCTAGATGGGCTAGTTTCATCGTCGGATGATGATGGTCACTTCCAAGTATTGGAAGTACCTCCCTTGCTAAGAGGGAATGTTGATTTTTGTGTATCTTGGGAGGTACTCCAAGCCCTGGTGATCGAGGGCTGGAGGTCAAAGAACCACAAATGGGCTTGTGGGGTTGAGATCCAAGCTTGGGGGTTTTGCACCCATCCTGATTTGGGAAAAAACCATGATGGATTTATGACATGTGATGGATTAGGATGATAGTGCTCGATGATTTGATTCAAACGCAATGAGAATCATCTGATTCTGAGTTGTCACTAGAGAGAAATGAATTTTTGAAGTTGAAAAATTAATTATTGGTTTTCAAGTCATGTCAGCTCGATGTAAATAATGCCAATAGGTGTGTCTCTTCATAATTCATTGAAGCCCCTCATTATTTCTATAAAAGGAGGGTGATAACTTGTGTTTTAGCATCCATTTTGTAATAATACTTTCTCCAAAGAGCTCTGAAATTGGAAAGTCTAGCCACAACTATAGAGGATTTGGGACAACGTGGATACGTCTACTTCAAGATAGCGTGGATAGCCCAGATTGAAGGCCAAGTTGTTGTAGGGAGTGCAGATTGGGTGCATGATTTTTTGTTTGGTGAAAACAGATCCAAAGTTAGTTGTTTGAAGGTAGGATTGTTGGGCAGTGAAGGACAAATAAGAGAGGGATGGAACAAGGTTGTGTACGGACTGTTTGACTTAGAATTTAAGGGAGCCACAGCTAGAGTTAGTTGCTTATCTAGGTTGCAGACCATAGAAAACAACTAATATTATTTCAAGGGCGTCGTTGTGGTAAACAAGGCCTATTTGAGGCAACATAGTAGTGGAGGGCTCTCTCCCAGGAGGACTGCAACCCTTGAAGGGCTTTGTTGTTGACTGTGGGGAGGGTTAAGGGCCGTAGTTTGTTCCCTAACCAGAATTGCAGTGACAACAAGTGAAAGCGTGGAGGAAAACAACATTTTGTGGAGGAGTGATGGATCCTATTGGAGGATCAATTTTGGATCGTGATAGGGCAGATCTCATGGTTATATGTCCTAAACCAGTGATAGTTTCCATAATGATTGGGTAGCATACTTGGAGTGAAAGTTTGTAATGTATTGGGTCAAAGTGTTGACTATTGCGTGGATCAGTTTGATGGGAAGCTTGAGGAGGCCTTAGGATTTGTTTGGACGAGCCCACGTGGATTTCTGGGAGGCCTACCAAGAAGCCAAGGTGACAACAGGCACATCAGATTGAAAGGAAAGAGGACAACAACAAGGTGCGTTGCAGATGGACCACTATATGATGAATGGATGGTGTCCTAGGCGAGGACATATTGATGTGCCCCGAATTGCGCAATAGCTCCTCTATTGCAGGGCAAAGGGAGGATTGGTGAAGTCTGTGGGTAACCATGTGTAAGGGTCTCCTAGGTGTGGGGATACCATAACTAGGTGCAGATGCTACAGTGTGGACTTGGCCTCTTGTGGATTGTTGGAGGGTAGCATGAGAGAGGACCAAGTGTGGACAAGATTGGGCACTTATAGTATATTGGAGGAGAGCGTGATATTTTCCATGTTGGAACCAAAGTGCAACACCTTGATGGACAAAGGTGACTGCTAGCCTAACAGTTGTGGAGCTCAAGGGTTTGGCCAACCAGGAATAGGATTGTGAAGCCCGAGACTTGCGTGTGGAGAAGGAATTATATAATAGATGATGGGAATTCCTCTTAGGCGGTGTTAATTGTGGGATATGGACATATTGTAGTGATAGGTGTAGGCAACCCTCCATGCCCTATGTTGGTCTTCATCATTGAAATGTGGGAATACCATAGTGGGCTGAAGTCCCTCACTAGCTGAGGAACAGTAGTGGGTAGATTGAGAGTTGTTCACAAGTGGAACTGTGAACAACTCAACATGAGTCTCGATGTGTTGTGCCCTTGGTGGAAAAAGGGAAAACTAGAGATAAAAATAGATAGTCGAGATTCTGTGGCCAGATGGACTTGGAGCATTGATAAAGGAAGAATCTGCAGATCAAGAGCCGAACGACCAGGAAGGTACAAGGTATGAACGAGAGGAGCCATTATAGCATGCTACACCCAGATGGTCTGAGTATCTTGTTTGTATCTTGTACTAGTGGATGTATGAGGGCCATTATCCTTAGTATGGGAGCCCTATATTATTGCATTATATGTTGTTGGCTTGAGGGGTCCTGACCGTAGTTTAGATTTTAATGCACAACCAACAAACCCTCCAACTACTGGCCCTTTCAGCAATAGATTGCTTGCGCAACTAAAAGTATCACCCAAAGTAGTGTGGCGAGGGGGGGGGGTGTCAGAACCAACTTTCTGCACCTTGAGGAAGAAAATAATGTTGTGGCCCTAAACAAGTTGATTGCATAACTTATATAGATCTGAAACAGATGCAGAAAATTATAGAACAATACTTATCTGATCAATATAGATAATGAAATTAAGAGACAGATCACATATCACTTCATCGCAGAGGTATAATATCAGAACCAGATCTTTGCAATGCGCAATAACTTAAGCAGATTTATCCATGTACTCAACCATCAACATACATTCAAGCATAAAAAACAGATCTACTCACACAAATACAATTAAATGTAATATAAGTAAAGCAATCTCAATGCAATAATAGAATATAACTCAGATAACACAATGCTTTCACCAAAACCCGTATTTGTATTAGATTCCAACAGTTCAATACAACAAAATTTTCCCTTATAATTACCCTTCCGCACACACAGCCAGAGGAGACCACACAAAGCCAGGACTAGGTCTCCACGCATATAGCTAGCAGGACCCTTTCTACCCAAAACCCATACTTAAAAATGTGTATCATAGATGCATAAACAATTAGATCAAAACATTACATTAAGCTCCCTCTTACTTAGACTCAATCTATCTATTTATATCCATCTTAATGCATAGATACTATGGTCTCAAACCATGGTTTAAGGCCCACAATTTACCCTTAAACCCTTTTACATAAAAGAGGAACTTTGACTTGCCCAAAAGCCCTTTGACCTTTCCGTGCAACGCAGATATGAAAAATATACAAAAATATAACCAAAAATGTACCGCAGGGGACCCTGCTCCAACATGCCCCCAACACAAACCTGTGACTCGTCTCGAGTCACTAGGGGGCCTGCTCCTTCATCTTAGCTTAGAGCGTAGTGACAGAGGATTTTAGTGGCAAAACCATCTCCAAACTCTGCGTAGAATCTCCCTAGGCTTCATTGACCAATTTCTCTGTAGTGGGCCCTTTAGTGGCCAATTCAATGCTTCTCTGTGTTTGATGAATGGCCTTCAACATGCTATCCAATGTCTATGACAATTGTAGAGCCCCCTCAACCCACAGTGTCATTCTTGCCTCAGGAAACTGTTATTTCCGATGCCAGTCCTCAATTTCATTTTGAATTACCCACCCCTCATGTAGGAAGGCGAGGCACTATGTAAGAATGAGAATAGGCGCCACCATCCTAATATCAATGAACTATTGCTCCTTGATGCACAACTCATTGCACAACTGCTGTACCATAGGTTCATTTTGCACTGAACTCTAGACACCCATGGCCTCATCCAAAAGCTTATCGCACTGTGTGACTGTGGTAGTGATGTTATCAATAGCCTAATTTACTTCAGCAACCCTCTTTTCTCTGACTTCTGGTGGGTTCTCTGGCTACAATTTCATCTGTAAGTCAACAATATGATGCTCGAATTAAGCTTGGACCGCTTGGACTTCTATGTGTGAGCCCTTTAGTGTAACAACCAGTCCTTCTAACTTCTCTTTTGGGGTATCTGTGGCAAGGACTACTGGTACATCGTTGTAGACTTGGTTTATTTTCTCTTCGATCACAACGCGTTGAGCCTCGGTTGCACGACATGCTTCCTCTACAGTCTTTTGGTTCTGATGCGCTTCGGCAACCTGCTGCTACAATTCTATTGCAGTGGTGTGGGAATGTGCTTCGTGGAACTAGAGCTCATCCATAATCATACTGTGAATTAGGTGTAATTTTCCTACAAGTAGAACAAAAAAGTTAACATTTATATCTCCGCAACCTCTTAATTACGCACGCCTTCTAGCTGATTCTACATGGATGGATAGCTCAGGAATTTGAATCAAATGAAAATCCCTAATTGCAGAGAGGATTGTATTGAGCATTTTTGCACTGGTTTCATGCACGCTCGCTTGTGAAACACTCCCCTGAATCAGGCTCTCTTGAACTTTTAGCTGCTAGATGCCAACTTGCACCACTTCGAGCGCAGTCTGAAACTGTGTTTCCATGTTTTTCGATCTGTCCTCTATGGCGATCATGAATGTGTTTCTATTTCATTGAGATCACCTTCGGTCAGCATTAGGATCTCATCTCCAATGTATTTGTAACCTTTGCGTTTTTTCCTCGATCCTCCTACAGTCTGAGAACTACACTTTGTGCCACTGGAAGTCTGCGCTTCCACCTATTCTTCTGTTTCTTTAAACATGACACCATTCTTCTCAGGTGCGGTGTCTGTTTCCAAATCGATCGTCTCGCTAGTGGTATTTGGTGTGGAATCCTTTTCTATTGTCTTCTTAGTTGGTTGCATACCAGTGCGCGGCTTGGTCGACATCTGTGGGATAGAAGTTGACGCACCCAGTTACAACCATGTGGGTGACCACTCTGTAGTGACATGAAACAAATCATCCTCAGTGACTAGATATGGAAATTCATACCACATTCCTTCGATTGTGCCCTTTGCGCAAATGTGCATGTTGTATAAGGTCACTTTAAAGTCTGTGATCATCTTTTACTGCTCGTACAAAGTCAGAGACTGCCTCAGTTTTGATTGTATAGCTTGAAAGAGAGAGGCGTCGAACATCACCTAGAATATTTTATTCTTCATAATGCATGCGTGGATGGAATAATTCCATAATGTAGCATACCGCATGGCTTCATACATCTATTGCTCAATCTCAAGAAACTGTGTTTCCTCTAGGGTCTTCCAGCCAATAAGGGCTATTAGCAGTAGGAGCCAACATAGTAGAAGTGTTTTCCCTCCTCTTGTGAATCACTCACGTTCTCCAAAAACTCTTTACATAAGTACTGAGACCAATTATATATTAGTCCTTTTTCACACTGTCTTGTAAGTGTAATGACTTGCACAGGCACTCCTTAGGTCGACATTTCCACATCATCTTGTAGGCCAAGATGAGTGTCCCAAACTGAAATGTGGGATCATTGATCTTGCTCACTACGAAGCTTATACTATGATGTGACACTTGGTACTTTGTTTTGATTTTTTCAACCACCCGCTTTTATTGTGCTTTTCCTCCAAAATCCGCCATGGGATCTATGCCTTGATCAGGTAGGCCTATGATTCTATGAATCAGTGCAACAACAATCGGTATGCTCTCTCCTAGCCAGAGTGCTTCATCATGTACTAGCACAAGAAATTTCCATGAAAAGATGAGATTTATCAGGTTGTGCCTGAAGTGAAAAACCTGTAATAATTTCAAAAGCTTTGAATTGTGCAGGCCCAACACCTATCATTGTGGCTCAAGCTGCACAAGCCCCCCCTCATATGGCACATGATCTATATAGCACTCAGGCACAAGCTCAGGAAAATTCTCCACATATGTGATGTCCCAATCTTCCATCTTCAACTGCGGCACTTTGGAAAACATATCACCTTCGACCGAGATGCTTTCAGGAATTAGCGGAATGTTGATACTTGACCGTACTTTGTCCATATCTTTGGGGAATCTAACTGAATCCTTGCGTGGTGCGACATAGGTCGGAAACCGCGAGAATGGGGCCACTTCGACCACATCTTTTTCCTCCTCCTGAATAATCTTAGTGAGCTCCTCCATGGGCCTCTTCTAGCGCTCAACTGTAGTGGAGCGTGGCTTCGGAGTCTTATCCCTGTGGGATTTATGGGTTCCCAATGTTTGTCCCTTCTTAGGCTTCACAGGCACAAGTGTCCCAGTAACCAATGTAGCAGGATCCTCTCTAGGCTGCGTAGCTCATTAGAGAACTTTTGAGGTCTAAAATGGGATTCCTAAGAAAAATGTACAAGTAAAATAAACTTTATAAGAACTAATAGGATTCAAAATGATGATGTCAACCATGGGGAATGATTCATCATTTTTGGGGTAAAAAAGTAAAAGGACTAAAAAATAATAAAATAATAAAACTACTTTTTCAGCTTGTATTTTAAATTTATCTCCCTAATGTTTTGCTCAAATTTCGAGTGGGAGTACTCGTCGGATGCAAAATTTAATTCCTCATCCAAGGAGTACCCATGTTGCATACTTTCGATCGAATCTGCTACACGAAAAATGAGAAATACATGAAAAACATGATTGCAATCACGTTTTTCATGTATATCTCTTTTTTCTTGTACCAGGGTCCATCTAAAGTATGCAACATGGGTACTCCTTGGATGAGGAATCAAATTATGCATCCAACGAGTGTTCCTACTCGAAATTTGAGTAAAACCATAAGGAGATAAGCTGAAAATACGAGTTGAAAAAGTAGTTTTTTAATTATTCCCTCTAAAAATTGATGATGTAATATAATATTATTTTATTATTTCCACTATTATTTTATAATTTCCTTAGGAGGCCCATTTTATACCTAAAAGTTCCCCTAATTGTCATCCTGGGGAGAATTACGTAACCAAAACCCCTATGACGCAACTCCTCCTCAAATCCCGGATCCAAACCAGACATAAACACTGAATAAGCTGCAGAAATGAGAGAGCTCAAGGTCGACAATTCACACATAAATCAAAGGGAACTATTGCGACCCCATAGGTCATATTTATATTTTTAGCACATCTTCAACAATCCATTATGCATTAATGTGTCTCCATAAATGAAAAAATGGTTCCAAATCTGGAAAAATCCCCTCATTAAATGCAATCTCGACGCTCCCTTAAACGGTAATAAAGTTGTATTTTCCAGATTTACCATTCCAACGGCTATATTTTGGCACCTTGTTACAGAGTAATTTGTCACTGTCACTATAATGCCCATTCCTTGATCCTGGAGGACCTATACAGTGACCCTTATGTACTTTCCAAGCATGGAATACATACCCCTGAACCACACTTTGTCTACCAATTCATCTCCCTTTACAAATTTTTCATAAGATTGATATATAAACTTGGTTTTTAAGGTTGGCGCTTTGTTTTAGTGTTTGACCTGTGCCAATAGCAGATATTTACACTGAGACCCGCGCCGATTGATGCTCTGTCCTAATGTCAGACCCACGTTGATGCTCTTTTGGAAAGTTTTTAAATATAAAGGAAGCTTCCTCAACTATAAGCTTCGCGAGGCGGCGAGCTAGAAGTTTGTTTTGAGGATATGGATGAGGAATTCCCCTTTGGGCTTTTTATTCCCAAGAAATAGGAACTACTCCAAAGGATAAGCTCTTTTCCCATTATTTTAGGGCCCATAACTTCCTCCTCCATTGTTATATAAGGAGACCTCTTTCACCTCTGCTGCCTTAGTCAGAGTTAGCATAGAGAGAAGAAGCAATCATAGCTTCGAGAGAATAGTGCATAGTGTGATTGTTTTTATCTGTTAGGAACATAGTGAGATCTCGAACCTTTTTGTATGAGGGTGTTGCAAACGTGCTTGGATACTGACCCACCGAAGGAGAGCCTCAACATCAAGGCTTGGTTGTAAACTCCCCTTGTATTTATTATAATAAAATGAAACTGATGTTTATCTTCCACTCGTGCTTACATTCATAATGATATTTCTAGCATTCCTTGATCAGTTAGATAGGTTGTAATTGTTTTATGTTGGTCGTGGTGTCTTGACTATCTGTACAGGTAATCGAACGTTGGTTGCAACATGTATCAAGCTTGAGAAGAGTGACGGATCAAGAAGCTTCAACGAAAGATGACAACATAGCATTAGAACAAGGTAGGTCATCTTCCTTGCTCTGAATTTCATTTACAATATAGGAAGGTAGATGTTAGTATGTTCCCATAGTTGCTAGACCCAGCCTAGGGCTAGAGGGATGGCCTTTGTCCGCAGAGGGGATTTACCTGGACATCAAGTTGGCAACTCCACTGGGGAGTTTCATTTGATTTTGTCACTCTTTGAGGTATTTTTCATTCGATGAGTTCAGTCGAACAACCATTTCCCTGTTTTTTCCTATGTTTTTCATTAGTTACAGTCTTTTAGTTTTTTCTTGAAGTGGTGAGCTTGGTCTTGGATAGGAGAAATTCTTTGTTTTTTTTCTTTTTTAGGCATCAGTTCTTTTATTTGCCTATTGGCACTAGTTTCTAGTTATAAAGTCTTGCCAATGGGCTATTGGCATTAGTTTCAACCCCAAAAGTCGCATCAATTCCAGGGTGTGTGAAAAATTAAGGTTTTTCCCTAAGTCATTCACCAGTGTGTCTTGCCCTTCTGGTCCTTTTCCTTGTATGATTTATATGTTCTCCCCTTCACTCAAGTTGGTTTGATTGGCTCATTGGCTTGGTTTTTGGTTATTTTTTTTGTCCTTTATATTGGGACGTGCATCCTACATCCTTGTTTTTTCTAGAACTGTGCATCAGTTGCTTGGTTGCATGCTTAACGGGACATTGCCTTGCTGATTGAGTCATTCTCCTTTCTTGGTGAGCTATCTCTATTTGATTTAATTTTTCTTTTTGGTTGATTGAGTGATCAAGTCTCAAGTTTCTGTCTGAATTCATTTGGTCTTCTTGTTCGCTTGTGAGCATATATTACATTGCTCGTTGTTCAGCTAAAAAGTATTCTTTGTATGATTGCTTGATGTAAAAGGGAATGAATGCCTTATTTTGAGCCCACGCTTTGGAAGTCCTCTTCATGCTTGAACTCATATGTCTTGTATCATTTTGAGGAATTTCGCTACAAAGTGTTCAAAAGAATATTGTATTCTTAACGTTTGGTAGCATCCTTTTTGCATTAAGAAAATTTGCATTCATTTAGTTTTCATCTCAAAGTTTGCTTTTCGTTAAAATGCATTAGATCAAGTTGCATTGAAAAGTCATGTTTGACATTTATCATGGAACTTAGATTACATTGTTTAATGATTAAAAACTAAAAATCGCTTTGAGTGCATTCTCTTTCAATAAAAGCGTGCATTAGGTAGATTCTCATTTCATCGAAAAATGCATTGAGTGCATTCTTACTCATTCAAAAGAAAAAGGAAGTTGTGCATAGATTACAATTGCATATTTTTCCAAAAGAGAATTTTGCAGAGATTGCATTGCATAATTCACATCTTTGAATGTTTTAGATTACTTTTGGATAGTGAAATTCATCTAGTTAGGAAAAAGTTTCGTTCGCAGTATTAATTTTTGTTGCATCATTGTTTGAGACTCATCCCTTAACTAGATAGCATTCATTGATTTGAAAGGTTTATTTCCTCATATATCTGCATATAGAAGTTTTCAGATTGCAATGGTAGGGCCTTGAAATTGAAACCTAATTCAAGATAACAATTAAAATTTATTCAATCAATTTAAGGAAACATTGAAACTTAACGCTCACATTTATAGGTCTACGCTAGTGACGTGTTTCGACATCGTTAAACCTAGTAGCTGTCGTTCGCCATATTGCATTAGACAGCACTAGCACAAACTTGTGCTCCCCATACCATCATGTGTATAAAGGGAGACCCTCATAACATGCAATCCTTTATGCATAGGAAGTCGAGTCTGCTGCCCTGTCACTGTGGTACACCAAACACAACATTCAGGGAGATTTCCTTCACGTATGTCAAGTCCTTGGTCATTTCTCTTTCATTTGATCACTAAGGTGTATATTGCAATTCACAGAAACTTGGTACACCCTCTTACTTAGATTACCTGAGTAGTCATTTTGGTCTTTTCGTGAATCTCTAAAATTGAAAAGATCATCAAGCACCTGTCCTTTCACGCTCGTTCAAACTGAAAAGGTAGAGTCACCTTATGCCCTTTTCTTGACTCTTAAAATATGAAAAGGTAGAGTATTTTCTTAGTGTATTAAAATTGACTGTCCACAAAATATTCTTGGTTAAAGTTATATTCCTTAGTTTTTCTTTAGGGTTGTTTCCAATGGCAACGATTCCAGAGTTCATCAACCAAGGAATCCCCTCGAATGGGAATCTTGGTCCTTTTCCTTCTTTTGGGAATGTTGGTGCCCTGTATATGACAATGTTGTCCCTCCCATGATTAACCATTGGTCCACCAGTTTGGTTATTTTTGACCCCTGGGGTTTCAAATATACCGCTGTCTCTCAACCAAGATCTCCTCTGCCTGAACCATGTCAACCCCATGTTGATTCTAGTGTTGACCCCTCACCTTCTTTGCATGTTTCTTCACCTTGTTCTTCGTCTTATCCTGGTGAGATTCTGGATTCTAGTAACTGGGTGGCTACGAAGAAGAAGAAGGAAAATAAGCTAGGGGGGAAATCAACAACTATTGCTACCCATGTAGCTACTGTCAAGAAACTTCCCACTCTATCTCGCAAAGTAAAATTCCCTTGCAAGCTATGTATGGGTGACCACCTTCTTAGAGATTTCCCTGGCATCCCCAAGGTACTCAAAGTATGGTCCGACGACCACTCGCCATTGTTATCAGCCTCTGGAGGTCATGTTGGTGACATGTCTTTGGATAGTACTGACAGAACTCGTAAGAAATAGGGTAAGATCATGAATACCTGTAAGTTGTGTGAAGGGTATCATCCCATTCACCTTTTCTGTACATGCATGAAGCCATGAAAGTATTGGATAACCCTAATGCTTTTATGTCTTGCCTTCTGGTTGGTTACTAGAAGCTTTCTTTGAGTCCTCTGCAAGTTGATCACATGATCTGTCAAGATTCATCTTCGGTCGATTTCGCTCCCCTGGAAATTCAAAATCACGAATCCATTCCTGACCAACCATTGGTCATGGAATTGGTCGATCTAATCTTGCCTATGGTTCATCAGGTCTTTTCCATCAAAATTGGATCTCATAACCCTCACGTTCTTCTTGTTTCTTCAAATTCCTCCAAATTGGAGAAAGATCCTCCCATTCCCGTGGTGCAAGAAGTTTCTCCTACTATTCCCAGATCCATGGTCATAACACAAAGTGATGACCATATTGTTTTTGTGGTCCCCCTTCCAAGTATTTTGGTCACCTCTTTCGATTGGAGTAGATTCACGGGATACCGTCTTCCTTCTTATGTTCCCTTTGAGATTATGGTATAGGCCTTCAATGTGGTCGTACCTAACACAATTATAGATGAAGGCACGTCCGTTAGTATTCTGTCTTCAAGTACTTGGAAAGATTTTTTTTCTCCATCGCTTGTACCTATTACTCAGAATCTGTTGGCTTTTAACAGAGGAACTAGTCAACTGCTAGGGATCCTTCCAAAGTTTCCTATTACTTTGGGAGGGAAAACCATCTATATGGACGTGATGGTGGTCCAAGGCCCCTTGGATTTTAATTTACTCCTAGGTCATGACTATGCTTATGCCATGGGCGTTCTTGTCTCTTCCGTCTTTCATGTGATCTGTTTTCCACATGAAGGTCCGACCGTGACCATTGATAAGCTTTCTTTATTTGGTCCTAATGTGACATATGGTCCACCATCGTCTCTTCCAGATCTTTATCTGCCAGCTTTATCTTCCCCACCATAGTTTAATTATGTGGCCACCTGTTTGCTGCCCTCATCTAGTGATAGTGTTGTCTATTGGGGGAATTTGATCACAATTTCCAAGATGTTGTTCTCCCATCAGATTAGAACCTCTTGGAAGCCATGACTTATTATTTGACATGATGAGTTATCACTTGAAGTATAGTTTGTTTTCTTGTGTCAATCTCCTTAAAAAATGAAACAAGCTCTTCAGAGCATAGTTCATTTTCTTGTGTCAAGCTCTTGAAAAAATGAAACAAGATCTTCTGAGGATAGTTCGTTTGCTATGTCAACCTTGTTAAAAAATAATTAGGTCATGAGGATAGTTCTTTTACTGTTCAACCTCATTAAAAAATGAAATAAGTTCCCTTTTCAATTCGATCTTTTGATTAGATATCGTAAAATCCCAGTCGAGTCTTTCTCTTGATCTCGTAATTGAACCTTCATTCCATCCACTTGTCAGTAAATAGAAGTCTACTCTGGTGAATGCACTGAAGCTTGGGGGGCATGTACCTTGAATCAAGTCACCATGCTGGGGGTATGCCAATTTTTTCAAGCATAGTTTTCCATGTTTTCAAGCTTGTGTAAAAATGAAACCAATCTCAAGCATAGTTTGTTCTTGATTTCAATCTTGTGTAAAAATGAAATTGGTTTCAAGCATAGTTTTCTAAAAAGTTTCAAGCTTGTGTAAAAATGAAACCAACTTCAAGTAAAGTTTCCATGATTTCAAGCTTGTGTAACTGAAACCATTCTTATTTTACCTCTTATGGTTTCAATTTTATCAGCCTATTTTTCCAATTGAGCCTTGGTTTTCTCATTCCATCGTCCCCATCTGCTTGGCCCGTCATACGCCTTCACTTGGTTGTTTCACCCATTCCTGAGGAACCACTACAACTGAGTGGTCTTGTTAGCCAACTTCTTGACCTTTACTTGTCTCGAGCAGTTCCACCATCACCGGAACCAGTTGCTACCCTTTATACCACTCTTTCCTCTAGGAGGAGTCAACTTTTAGTTCTTTTCTGACTGTTAAAAATTGAAAATATTGCCGAGACTCTTGTCATTTTGAACTCATTAAAGGTTGAAAATTTTTATTTACCAAGTATACATTTACCCCTTTTTCGAGTTGGGATAAAATATTTAAGATAAGGAATACCTTAGCCTATCGCGACTAAGAGGTTCTCTCAGACATAATTTTCTACCTTTTCGGATCTGTGAGACTACCTACGAAAAGGGACCTGTTGGAGTTTTATTTTCCGCTTCTTTTCAAACTCTGTAAACATGAAAAGATGTTGAGTTCTTCCTTTATCAGTCTCGTTAAAACTTAAATGATATCGGAAGCTGTCACCATGACGTAACCAAGCCCCTCCTTCCTAGGGCTCGTAAAATGTACTAGGATGGATTTGTCCGAAGGAAAAACTTATATGACAATAATATGGTATCCTCTTCAAGCTTGTGTAAAAATAAAGAGGTACTCACTAGAAATGGTATGGGAAAATGGAAGTTATTCATCAGTTGTGTCGGCAGTATGTCACTCTTGAACATGACACTTATTTACAGTTGGTGTCGGGTTGGGATATCTTCACTCTATCACTTTGCCTCCATGGGTTTGGGAAATTCGTTTGCCTCTCATTCGATTACCAAGCTTTTCAACATGACCTTTGATCCTATTTGAGTCAAATGCTACCAAATTTGAGAGTTGTGTCGCCGATATGTTCAAGATAAAATCCTTCTGTAGTTTGTACATTCTTGATCCTTTATTTCAGTCTTGATTAACACTCACATTACATCCTCTGCTTCATGTCGATGATGTGGGATTCATTACGACCCTCCTTTAATGGATCGCTTCTAGTCGACTTTAGTTCATTATCCCGGAAGTTGATCTAGAGACTCCTTTTTGGTACCTTAGGGCTTTCATGCCTCAATGGAAAGTTCTTCGCATTCGATGACAGGTTCACATCATTAGTCTTCGATCGGGTGATTTCACGGGTGTTCAAATTCATTTCCTTATTTACATTCCATGGATAGTACTGGTAGTACCTTGAGGACCATTGTCATCATTGGTGGTTTCTTTTGCACCTGTTAACAATTTACATCATTGGCTAGTAATCAAGTGACTTTCTTGCATGTTCGACTTTAGCTCACATATTCCCGTGCTTGAAATTGTACTTGATCGGGTCGTGATGGAGCGCAAGACCCTGTATTTTATTCTTTAGAGTCCAGGTTACGAGGCGATATGATTTTTCCATGATTGGATACATGTTTCTTTTATATGGACGAATATGAGCATACCATGAGTCTATGTGTGATCCTTCGCAGATGGGTGGCTGCGACCATACCATGATCTCTTTTACAGATGGCTGCATCATACCTTCATTCATTTATTTTCATCAGAGATTTAAGTTATGTATATGTATCTATGCTTGATTTGCAAGTCTCTAAATGGTGGCATCTGGTTCCTTGCACGTACTTGTAAATAATTTCACCCCTCACTTGTGTTTGGAATTCATACTTTAGGGGGCATCTGTTACAGAGTAATTTGTCACTGTCCCTGTACTCCCGGTTCCTTGATCCTAGAGGACATATAAAATGACCCTTGTGTACTTTGCAAGCATGGAATACATACCCCTGAACCACACTTTGTCTTCCAATTCATCTCCCTTTACAGCTTTTCCGGAATATCCCTATATAAACCTGGTTTTCAAGGTCGGCGCTTTGTCTCAGTGTCTGACTTGCACCGATAGCATAGATTTTCATTGAGACTTGTGTCGATCAACGCTCTGTCTTAATTTCGGACACGCGCTAATCCTCATTTGGAAAGTTTTTAAATAGAAAGGGAGCTTCCGCAACTATAAGCTTCGCAAGGTGGCGAGTTGGAAGTTTGTTTTGAGGATATGGCCAAGGAATTCCCCTTTCGGCTTTTTGTTCCCAAGAAATAGGAACTACTACAAAAGATAAGCTCTTTTCCCATTATTTGAGGGCCCATAACCTCCTCCTCCATTGTTATATAAGGAGACCTCTTTCACCTCTACTGCCTTAGTTAGAGTTAGCATAGAGAGAAGAAGAAATCATAGCTTCAGGAGAATAGTGCAGAGTGTGATTGTTTTTGTGTGTTAGGAACATAGTGAGATCTTGGAACTTTGTGTATGAGGGTGTTGCAAACGTGCTTGGATACAGACCTGCCAAAGGAGAGCCTCAACATCAAGGCTTGGTTGTAAAATCCCCTTGTCTTTATCATAATAAAATGCAATTGATGCTTATCTTCCAGTCTTGTTTACATTCATAATGAGATTTCTAGCATTCTTTGATCAGTTAGATAGATTGTAATTGTTTTATGTTTGTCGTGATTTTACGCTTGTCGTGGTGTCTTAACTATTTGTACAGGTAATCGAACATTGGTTGCAGTGTGTATCGAGCTTGAGAAGAGTGACAAATCAAGAATCTTCGATGGAAGATGACAACATAACATCATAACAAGGTAGGTCATATTCCTTTCTCTAAATTTCATTTACAATCTAGGAAGGTAGATGTTAGTATGTTCCCGTAGTTGCTAGACCCACCCTAGGGCTAGAGGGATCACCTCTATCCGCAGAGGGTATTTACCTGGACAACACACCTCTATGACCTCATCAAACTCCTTGCGCAGCTACCACGCATGCGTCGTATCTTCCTACGCATCTGCCATATCGTTTGCGCAAATCTAATACTCTAGCCATATAGTCATTTGGTGCACATATGGTCATCCATGTATGGATGCAATCAACTTCCATTGAAATACACAGGAAGATATTCTCGCTCAGTGTGGCTAGGCACACTGCACCTTTGTCAGTGATATCCTTAACAATATATATTCCTAGCCAAAGCATTTTCAAATTTTCTAGGTGGCGCGCAAACTTGTTGTCATATAACAAGACCAAATCATCTTCCTTAAACACCTTCTTCTTGATGTGCCTATCATGCCATACCTTTTCACGCACCTTCTAAAATTGTTGATGATAATTAGAAATAAAGCGATCTTCTTCCAGTGTGACCAAATACAACAATCGTTCCTCCATAGCATATGCTTCTGCCATATTTTTGAATTCTGCAATGCGTAGACTGGGAACAATATATTCCATTGGCAACACAAATTCTTGCCCATATACCATCCTAAACGATGTCTTACTACTCAAATTATTACATGTGGTCCGATATGCCCAGAGAACTATGGGTATGTGCTTATCCCAATCATTCTAGTTAGAATTGAAAACCTTGGTAAGCATAGTATCTAATATCTTGTTGAAATATTCCACTGCACCATTCACCTGTGGGTGATAGGGACTACTCTTTCGATGATGCATCCAAAATTCATCTGTCAATGCTTCCAATGTTTTCATTCATAAAATGCGTACCTTGATCACTTATATGAATCTTAGGACATCCAAAATGGGTCAAGATATTCTCGAAGATGAACTGTGCAACTGTATCTGCAGCACAATCCTTCACAGGCTTAGCTTCAGCCCATCTGGTTACATAGTTCGTCGCAGTGATTATGTAACGCGCACCACTCATTTTTCCTGGAGGGTTAATAGGTTCGACAGAGTCTATGGCCCATTTCTAAAATTAATGCAGTGCCATATGTGGATGCAGAGGCATCTCATCTTTGCATGATGGATTTATGGTCCTTTAGCATACATCGCATGCACGTAAATGCGCATAAGCATCATTGTGCAATGTCGGCCACCATAACCCAGCTCGAAAAATATTTTGCATGATTTCCTTACCTGCATAGTGATCACCGGAAACCCCTCCATGAGATTCATCTAATATTTCACGCCCTTCATACTCCAAAACATATCTTTGCAGAACGTCATCTGTACCCATCTTGTACAATTGGCCATCAATAATAGTGAAGTTTGTTGCACGCACCATGAGTTCTTTTTTCTACTGAACTGTATATTCTTTAGGTGCGCACCCATTAATTAGGAACTGAATAACATAAGGGAAATTATCATCAACTACCATGATCACAAATAATTGTGCATCTGGTAATCCATCCTCCAAGTTCGTAAGTTCTTCACCAGTCTCAACGCGCGACAGATGGCATGACCCAACATTTAGTCTTCTTGGTTTCAAAATGATCTCAAAGTCATGTTCCTAGAATAATAACAACCATATGCAAATATTCCCCTCCAACACATGATTATTGACCAGGTACTTTAAAGCAGAGTGATCAGTAAACATCTTGAAATGGAATCCTAATAGGTAGTGGCAGAATTTCTGCAGCCCATACACCATCGCTAATCCTTCTATTTCTTTGGTTGAAGAATTCCATTCTATGCTTGAGATTTTTTGAATGGCATAAGAAATAGGGTGATTAATCTCTCCAGCTCTTTACTGTGCTAAAATAGCTCCGAGTGTGATACAGGAGGCATTAACATGCACATGAAACCCCTTTGACCAATTTTGAAAAACCAGTATGGGCGTAGTGACCATATTTTCCTTCAACAATTCAAAGCTTTTATGACATTCCTCATCTGAGAAGAATGTCACATATTTCTTGAGCATATTTTCCATGGGCATAGTTATTAGCGCATAACCCTGAATAAACTTTATATAATAGCCAATGTGCCCCAATATTGAGTGCAATTGCTAGACATTCTCAGGTATCTCCAAATTAACTGTCACTGTGATCTTCGCAAGATCTACCATAAACCCTTGTTGGCAGACAATATGTCCCAATAGTATCCCAAATGGCACAGAGAATATACATTTATTCAAGTTTACTGAGATCTGGTACTTTCTACAGGTAGCCAACATTAAGCGCAGATTGGAGACATGCTTTTTCAACAACCCAAAAATAGTGCAATCATCAAAGTATACTTCCAGGAACTTATCGATAAACTCCTTGAAGGTACCTACTACTACATGTGAGAAGATGGTAGGCGCATTCTTCAACACAAAGGGCATGACTATATACTGGAAAGATCCCCATTCTGTTGCAAAGATAGTCTTACTGTGATCTTCTAGCACAATCATGATCTAATGATACCCTGAAAAACCATATGTGAATGAGTAAGCTTCTTTTCCTCCAACATTATCTAAAATTTCATCGGAGAACGGAGTTGGGAATGGATCATGCACACATGCATGATTCAATTTGTGTAGGTCTACACTGATCCTGATTTCTCCTTTTGTCTTCTTGTCTTGCACTACCATGGGACTCACCCAATCATATTATTCTACTAGCTCTATGATGCCTGCATCAACCATCTTATCCAACTCTTCCTTGACCTTCTACTTATAGTTTGGATTCAATTTGTATAGGCATTGCTTCACTGGGCGCACATCATGTTTCAAAGTGATCCTCATAACTCCAAGTTCTCAAATTATTCCTTTCAACTCTGAGAACTTTGTAGGGAATAAGTCCTGATATTCTATCGGCAACTCAAAAAAATTTCCTATTGTGTCATCATCCCAATAATCTCCAATATTTTCCAACTTCGGTTGCTCTTCAGACCCAATATTCACCTACTGAATCTTTATAGGATTTGTCGCATCTAGCGAAGTGATTGAGGTCCCAACAACTGCGCACTGTCCCTCACATTCAGTAATCATGATATTTCTTGGATCTTCTTCATTCTCTTCGATCGTCAGATTTCTGCAATTCACAATATCCTTCATTTGCGCATCCCATGCTGGCAAAGCATGCTCTATTGTTGGCTTCATTGTATCAAAGATAACTTATTGAATTTTATGAAAATATTTACCAATCTTGTCAAACCCACTCTCAAAGTTGAATGTCAGGATGAAACTCTCAATCAGTGCAGACCATTCACTAGTACCTCAGCGCAACTCTATCTCCAAGTACCAATTAATCGGTACCTTCCCTAATGTATGAATGAACATGTAGACCCATTCAGGTCTTGGTTCTATGCCCCATACCTGATTCCATTTAGCCAAATGTCTGCACGAACCATCATTTATAGAGTAGACTTCTTCCATTCTAATAGTTGGACGTTCCAAGCATAACCTCATGTTTCGTGCGCATTCATCCCAATTTCCCATGCTTTCTTTATGAGTCTCCCACCATCATGCTAGAGTAGTGCGCAACTCGAGATCCAAGTCATGGAATATTTCTCCTTCTGGTACATTTCTTTCAAGTTATCCTAGAAACATGTTTACATTAGTTAAACCATCATAATGCGGTAATTCACATACCTTAGATGTTATGCATCGAAGAGATTTGGTCACTCGATTACAACGCATCGAATATACTTCATGCAACATGTTATGCCATTTTTCTAATTCTTCATCAGAAGCTTAGAAGCAAGAGCTTTCCTTTTCCCAATTAAGATTTCCATCAGTTGTTGGGTTGATCCAATCTTCCTCATGTAGAGTCAGCTTATAGATTTGGTCAATATCATCATCAACGCACATAAGTTATGTGTACCTTTTTCCTCCTACATGGTCTAAGGGGATTATGACTCTGGTTCCATTTATTTCAAACTCCATTCTTCTTTTCTTCAAATTTATGACACCATCGATATCAATAGCCTAGTCCAATCCCATCAGCGCAAGATAAGGATCAGTATCATCCAAAATTTGTATTACTTCAAAGTTTTCAAGCAGCTTAACACCTTCAATACTGACTACAACCTATGGCAACCTTCCTAATGGAACGATTTTCTATTGATTTTCCATGCATAGTTTAATGGTAGACCATTCCAACTTAGGTTCTCCCATGCACTACCAAGTTTTCTTAGGTAGGACGTTTGCATCGGACTCCAAATCTAGAATAACCTGATCCATCTCATAACCACCGATCTGTGCAGTCATACACATATCTCGCCCCATCCTCCTCTTCTTCTTATATAATTTTTTGATAGATTTATGTTCTACCAGTGGATGTTCCTTTCTATGCAGTTATCTATCAGAGCCTCGAGGTTCTCTACCACCTTTTTGTTGCACAATAACTTAATAAAAGTTTGTAAAAATGGCTTGATTTCTTCATCTACCCCTACCTTTTTCATTGGTCTACCTGATGTCGACGTAATTCCTTGTGTGAAATCCTTTCACACTTCAACAAAAGTATTCTTTGCGCGCTGAAAATTGAATCCATCCTTGTTCTCAAGTGCCTTACGAATCTAGAGGTTAGTATCCAGCTTTTTTCCCTTATCCTCATTAGTTTCTCGCTACTCCTAGTGGCCACATTTATGCTAGGATATTCCTCATGGGTTTCTTCTCTGACCATTTGAAGATTCTACGTTGGAGTCTGTGTCTTTTCTCTTGCACCTTAGCAATCAAAAGAGGGAAATCTTCTATTACATGGTCAAACTATCTACAATACTTGCATGATTATCATGCTAGATTTGGACAGTCATGCACATTGTGACCAACATCTCCATAGTTGTAGAAAATAACCTACCCCCTTCCTCGACCAGTTGATCCACCTCCTCGTCCTCTTCCTCTGCCTTGAAATCCACCGCACCTAGAGGGGGATGGTGGTGAGGTAGGTTCATCCTGCATTCTATATATTTTAGCTTTGTCCAACATCATATCAGAAGTTCAAAAATGCTACTCATCATGTCCCAGTGATGAAAAGAATCTACAAAACAACTGCTTCAGCTCAGGTTGATATTTTCTGATCCTTGGGCAGAAATTTGTTTCATGCAGTCCTGCATCTTGACAAATTGTGCACCATACTTCGCTCTTTAGCAGGCTAGGTCCTCCAAATTTCATATAATTATTGAAGACGAGACATTGATCCTTATGGTGCCCAAAAACTTTACATTTTATGCACCAGATGTCTGCGCATACCTCCTTTCCCTTATCTTTATGCAGATTCTGAATCTCCAAATGCTTTGATTCCAAAAAATTATAAATATGTTGAGTTCGAAGTGCAATAGGTGTTCGGGTAGCTTCTAATTTCATCTCAATCTCCACAACCTTAGCCTGCGTGGAAATATTTTGTTAACCCAAGGGTTAGCGCAGATGTGGGAGAAGCATAACAATAAACCACTCCTTGAGTTGGGTATCATCGATAGTGAATCCACCATCTTTGATAGTGTGCTTCAACCTTTGATTTTCCTCCCACACAGATTCATTTACCTCCTGATGAATCTCTTTCATTTCTGTAACCAACTACAAATATGACTTAGGCTTCTTGAATGGGTCTTTTAGGGCATCTTTCACTTTATCCAGAGTAGCATTAGGGTTTTCTTGTACATATATGATACACCAATCCAATGCGTGATCTTGGAAAGTAGTGGGTAACTACACTTTCTCAATATCATGATTATTAACCTGCTAATCTCTCCATATCACATTAGTCATAAACCAAAAGTGCTCAGTATCTTTGTTCCCAATATCTCTGAAAGTAGGTAGCTTCATCGACATGGCCATATTTGCACCTGGGGGAGGTGGAGGTGGAGAGGGACTACGCAGTGGAGTGGGCGCTTTGTGAGATGAGTTTGGAAGTGGAGTGGATGGGATTTGAAATATGGTTGGGTTGAAAAAATAAAAAGTTGTCTATATTTTTTGCATGCATGATTTACTGTTGTTTATATTCTGCGTTGCAAAGTAGTTTTGGTTGAGATTCTTGGTTTGGTAGTGTCAATGATTTTAAGAGTCTAAACTATACCCAAGGTCGTGGAATTTCAACACTAAATGGCTAGGCATAGATACTTTACACGTGCATGGAGACTCCAAGGGTATTATTGATTGGTTACGTGGTAGCTCTCAGTTCATTCCATCTACCTTATCAAACTGGATGAGGCACATCCACATGTTGGAGAAGAAATTTCTTTGAATCTCATAATTGCACATCTACTTAGAATAGAACCAAGATGCAGAATATCTATCAAATAATGGAGTCAGCTTGGATCCAAGAGTAATCATGTTCACATCTTATCACCAAGGAAAACCGAAAAATGCTGGAAGCATTAGTATTAAGAGGAAAGGAACTCTGATAACCATTTTTTATGATCTTTTGGTTAGTTTTACATATGCTTTTTGTGACTGTATATATCTAAGTTGGTTTGTTATTCAAAGGTTCTAGACAGACATAAGAGTCTAAATAGTTGTTATACTAAATATAGGAAGTCCCTATTGACGCTTATGAAGATATAATAGATGTATGTGAATTAGTTTTTTTTGTGATTCACAACATGAAGATGAAAACACATATATAGACCCATGAAGTTATAACTATTTTTTTTTGTTAATGAAAAATACAACCATTATTTTCTTTTGAAAATAAATAAATAAATAAATAATCATGTGGAATTGATGGTGTTTCAAGAGTGGAGGGAATGTGCAGCTCGAAATTAGTCCCATTTTAATTGTTAACAATTAAATATTTGCAGGAAAGGCGTGTGTATGATCTATGTCATTAGGTGTTTCCTTTCATCAATATGTAATGAATACGTTGGTTGAACAAGGAAAATTCTCTTGAAAATGAACTATTATTTTAAATTTTAAATTTTGTTATATAAATTGAGCTTTTAAAATTTTTAAATAATTTTGTATGTTAAATTTTTAAAACTGTTGTGGGTGGATCACTATTTTTCCATTTAAATAAATGATTAGTCTTATCATAAGCACCCAATGAAAAAAAAAATTAAAGTTGTCATGTTGAATCAACTTAGCAATATATATATTTTCATTATATTTCAACAATAAACAATGAATATTCAAAAATTATTTTTGACGAGTATATACCACAAAGCTAATTAATTATTTTGAGAGGTGCTCTACAACCAAGTATGAGAGAGGAAGATGTTGTAATGTAACGTTACATTTAAAAATAATAAAATAATACTTACAATAACAAATTAAAAAAACAATAATAAATTAAAAAATCAATGTCATCCATAAATATAATACTTCAATTTCCACCTTAATTTTACATCAAATTTGTATAGATATAAAGTAAAATAACTGAAAGTAAAGAATTTTGTTTTTTTTTTTAATATTAAAGAGATATGTAATTACAAATGTTGTGTAAAAATGATATAATTAATATTACATGATATGTAATTCATTATATATTTATGTAATAATTAAAATAAAAATATACTAATAACAAAAAAATATTTTATTGTTAGCCATAATAAAATATTTCAAGGTCCATATTAAATAACATAGTTTTATATCAAGTTTATATCAAGAAACACAATATATTCAGATTGTACAGGGATTCAAAAATCCTTATGGAATGATTCAATAGAAGAGTTGGCTTAAAAGTCCTTTATTTATAATCACGACATTGGAAAATCTGCTAAGTACAAGAGCAATATGATGATGTGAAATTTCTTCATACATACATGGAAAATACTACTTTGGCGGCTATGTTATCCAAGGAAACTCTACTATTAGGTGATGGATTAGTATTCATATCGTAGGTGTCTGGTGGTAATGTGTTCTTTTTTTGTCCTTTAATGTTGGATTATGTTCAAATATAATTTAGTTAAGTGTCAAGATATGTTTAAGATCTAAGATATATTTAGAATTTTGTTTTCATCTCAATATCAAGTGTGCTTCTATGTAGCCAAGGGATTTTACTTTTAGATTTCCTATGAAATATCAAAAGTATATTTATTATTAAAAAAGAAAAAAAAGAAAAGAAAAGAAATAAATTATAAAAAAATGGTATATTTTCACTTTTCATGGTAAGGAATGTGTAATTTATTGCATTTTTTAATATAAAATTGATATATGAGATTAAAAAAATATGCTTAATAATATATATATTATTCTGTTAATATATATTTTTAGGTAGATTTGTAATTTATTATTTTTTAATATTTAAAAAAAGAATATTTATAAAAAAATAATTTTATAGAAAGAGAGCCCAAATATGATTAGGATATGTATTAACATTTTAAAGTGTAGAGTATAAATTCTAAATAAAATATTTCATTTTCATATATATATATATATACACACACGAAAATAGTGTCTTATGGATATATGTTTTCTACTTTCAAATATGATTGAGTCATGTATTAACATTTTTATAAATAGAATTTGAATCATAAATGAAAATTTTCAATGTCAACTATATATATATATATATATATATATATATATATATATATATATATATATATATATATATATATATATATATATAAATATATTTTTCTCGAAAGGTCGTAATTTTTATCTGAACTGAAATGTATGAATACTAAAATACATTATGTAGATGTTGTACGCATTCAGTTAGATAAACCTCTCGGATTATCTGAAAATAAAAAAGAAAACTATAACAAATGCATAAAATATGTCGAAGTTAAGTGTGATAATAGTCACTTAACTTCTCCTTTTTTCCTTTCTTTCTGTGAACCTTTTTCCAACCCCCGGAGTTGGGAGAAACCATTACAATTACCAAATTATTCCAGGTGTCTAACAAGGGGCTTCTTTGTTTGATTCTGAGCTCTCAGATACATGTGTTCTCTTTATACCCCCCATGCATGTTTCATTATGTGTTTCGTCTTTTTTTTGCTCTAATTCTTGGTTCTTTTCTAATTCAGTACCCTTATGAATGTTGTTGAAGTTACAGGATGAGACACATCACTCCCTTCTACTTGATTTCCATGTTGAGTCGATGCATCCTATGCTTAGTTATCCATGTTTTATTCCTCTTCTTCTTCTTCTAAAATGTGAGGGTTGGTTACCTACCATCCCTTTGGCTTATGTGCTTCCCTCTTTTTATGTTTTGGAATCATTTTTTCATGTGGGCATGTGTTCTACAAGTCTTTTGTTTGAAAATATATTCGACATCTAAATGTCTTGTTCTCATAATCTAACACTTGTGTCCACAAAATTGTTTTTGTGTTTAATTTGAATATGGCAAGGTGAACCTTTCCTAAGGTCCATCTCTAGAAAAACTATGGCAAAAGTGAATATGTATTTCTCAATTCTATCAAGGTTCCAAAGTGTTTCCAATATCCTCTAAGATGTTGTGGTGCCAAAAACAAAGAGGGAGATTGTGCAGTCTCACACATATTGAATTTTTTATACTTCCATATTTGTAGCATCAAATTTTGGGAACCATGGAGTAATGAAGAATCCAACTCTGGACCAAAACCATGGCCTATCATTTAGGATGTTCTCCATATCTTTCTGTGTATCAAATTGAACGACGAAGAATCCTTTGGAACATAGATATATGTCATAGTTGGGGTCTAAGAAGTAAATATCCCCTCATGTAATGCTTCTTATCTAGGCCAAAAGTCATTGAATCTACATATTATAGCATTGGATTACAGAACAAAGAAAATACAGTTTACTTTTTGAAAATTTACTTCCATGGTTGGGGATTTTTCCTTTTGATCTACTATGTAGGGTTCTCGATTGTTTTGGAACAGAGTTGTTAAGATAGAAGCCTTCCTTTGCGCGACATCCCGTGAAAGATATAGATCCATGACACCTGAAGAAAGACTGTAAATATTGAAAGGGAGAAGAACGAGACATACAACAAGAGGAAAGTCATGAATCAAATGTAACAAGTGATGTGTTGCAAGATGATTTGTTTCTTTCATAGAAAATATTATTGAGGCCTGGGTGGTAGATCCAGGGGATTAATTCCATGCCAAACCTGATAGGAAACATTTTCATGACTATGTTTAAGAAGATTTTGGAAAGGTTCATTTGGGTGATGATAAACCATGTAAAATCATTGGAATGGGTAAGGATTTTATAAAGAAAAAAAATGGAAACAAATGGATATTAAATGAAGTAAGGAATATTCCAAATCTAAAGAAAAATCTAATTTCAATAGGGCAATTTGGAGGTGAAGTTTGTGTAACTAAATTTACAAAAAAAAACTAGAAGGTAACTAAAGGAGCCACGGTAATAAAAAAGAAGAAGAAAAGGATGGTCCATTATATTTATGCAATGGTATTTCTAATTATTTTACTGCTTTAACCTCTACAACAATAGATAATACACTTTGGAATCATATGCTCAGGCACATGATTGAGAATGGGGTGCAGATTCTTCACTCAAGGTGTTTGTTGCCAGGTTTGAAGCATGTTGATTTGGATTTCTGTGAGAATTGTGTTTATGGAAACCATAGGAGATTCAGATTTCTCAGAGTTGGGAAAGAAGAGAATAGTGTAAAAATAGAGCGTGTGCATACATATGTATGGGTACCGGCTCATGTATCATCTCTCAGTGGCTCTCACTATTACGTTATTTTTATTTATGTTGCAACTAGGAAAACTTGGGTATATTGTATTTGAAATAAATTTGATGTCTTTGATACTTTTAAGAAATGGAAAACTTTGGTTGAAACTAAGACAAGAAAGAATTTTAAGTGTCTCAGATCAGATTATGGAGGTGAATATTGTAGCAAGGAGTTTGATAATTATTGTTTAGAGCATGGAATTCCTAGAGAGAAGACAAATTTAGGAACACCACAAGAAACATTAGGGGTGTTAGCGATGTAATAAACACTTCGATTGTGACAAGTGCATGACCAAACACATCTTAGTCTGAAGGGGTTTTCTTATAATTTGATTGAGTTTTTTAGAAAGTTATTGAAACTCACACACATTGAAAGGGGTTTTGAGCAGATAAGAATCTCTCACACATATGAGGGCACTGGCGCATGATTTGGTAGCAAGGTTGAGTTTGTGGCTTGATTTTTATAATAATGGAAGATGAATAGTGGACATGTAAAACAGAAGCCCACTACTAAGAGGAAAGGGTGACACAAATTCTAGATCTGAAATGTATAGTGAAAGAATGTTTTTGAAAGACTTAAAAGTATCTCACTCTACATTTAAGAATACCATTAAAGGGATTTCTTCCAACTAACATGACCTCATGAATTAGGAATGCTTGATAAATCAAGACTGAAAAAAAAATATTAATCATGCATGCTAGATCAAAAGACTTATAACAACATGAAATAAGATTTAATTAAACCTCAAGGAATTCTTATGAACAATATTCAATTCATATTGAATCAGGAAAGATTGAAACAAGACTTAAAAAAATATATCAATATGTCAAAGAGGTTCACAAGACTGATAAAAGCATGAGATAGAACTTTTATGATAAATCTGGAAAGATAAATAAGGTATGTGTTAGTACCCTATAATTCACAGGATCTCAAGGTGATTGGATACTTCATATTTCTTGCAAGTTTTCATTATTGAAAGAATTTTCAAAGTTCAAATGATTTCAAATAAAAAAATATGAAAAATAAAGAAAAGAGGTTATAAAAAATAGAAAAAGAGAAAAAATGGAAAAAAGAAAGAAAAACCCAAAAAACGAAATTACACTGAAAGTGTTGCAAGTTTAAATACTCTGCTCATTAGATATGTTTGTCTAGTCATACAGTTTAATCATTATTGGATAGTTTTCAATTTATATTTATATGTTATAAAACAAATATTTTTGAAACTGTTTAATCTTGGCTTATGAGTAGATACGCAGAAAATGAAATTGACTCAACAGTTTAAACTAAGTCAATGGTTGAAATAAGGCTAGGTGTTAGGTTAGAAATTCAAAAGAAAAATGATTTAAGGGTTTTCTAGTCCAAATGCACCTAGAAAAAAGAAGAAAAAATGTTAGATGACTAGTTTGGGTAGGTATATATGTGGATGAGAAAGAATGAAAGGAAAATATACGATCTATTTCACAAGGTACAACATCCCTGTTTCATTTTTTCCTTTGTTATAAGAAGAAAACCAAGACAGAGAGTGTTTATACTCAAAGGCTTAGAAAGGGGATTATGTTCTAAGATTGGGAACTATATTCCAAGTCATTTTGACATATTTTATGTCTTGATGATATCCAAACTCCTAAATATGTTAATATTCCATTATTCCTAACCTTCAAACTCTTGTATTTTTCATTTATCCTAAAGTTTACTCTACCCCCCAACATTCATATTTCCAGACCCCACCATCCCATCGCACATCACATCAAGCACTAAATCCCTTGGCACTTTCCCGGCATCTCCGCTCAGCAATCCACATCTAATGGCCCACATAATCTTTCGGGGCCCCCTCAGCCTCTAAAATTTAACAACGGGGGGGGGGGGGTCCGAAATGAGCGGTATTTATTACCATTGTTCCCGATACGTGTCACCTCTAGGATATTTTTCACCCCCCTACTCAGTTACCACTCACCGCCATCACCCCCCTTCGAAAACAGTTTTATTGTTTAACAATACCACCATGCTTATTTGAATTTTTTAACTGGCCATTAGTGCCATGTCTGCTCCCGCCTATCCCCTCCATCCAAACACATCACCGCTCACCAACATAGTCGTTTTTCCATTAATGGCCAGTATATTATCCAACAGATCCGTGCCTAATCAAAGACCACCAGATCGTAGTATTAAAGCTCAAATTCGGCTTAACAACAGAGTTTAATCTACTTGTTATTGTCAAATTGTTGCAGTTTTTGAATTCATAGATAAATCATAGAGAACCACAATTGAAGAAAGGACTGTGTTTATCAATGAGAAATCATCAGGTCTCCACAATTTTAATCAAGGTTCTATTATAACTCTTCCCCCTGTTCCTTTTAATTTTTCCCTCCTTGAAATTCTATTCTGTGGCAATTTCCATTTCTATGTTCCCCCTTCTGTCATCCCATTCTTCATTGCAGATCGAGAACTGATTTATAGAAGACAAAAGATGCCTCCAAAGGTAGACCAACAACCTTTCAATCCCATGGTCTACCCTCAAGTAGACTTAGATCATATACCCCTGGCTGATAGAGACTATAAAATCCATGAGGCACATTTAGACTTTGACTTGTTCGATGTCTATTGCTGGCTCGAGGATAATTTTCTTGATGAATCTGATGATATAGGACTACGGGACACCAAGCTTCCTTATTTCATCTTTACAAAAACTCATAATTTCCTCGAACTAATTAGAGAAATTCAATCATGTTATGAAATTAACCAGAGAGCCATAGCGAACCCTGCAGGAGAAATACTGTTTTCCATCAATGCCCAATCCATTCAAGAGATGATGTAGGCCCCCATGGTTGAGAATACCATTCCCTTTTCATACAAAGCCCTGAGAGAAATATACCAGAAGCTAGAAGTTCTAGCAAGGCCAAAACACTAGAATTATTCATGGCCACAAATGCCCCAATGCCTACCAAGAATCCCCCATATCCATCATCCATCTTCCCTGATAGGAGCCAACATATCATATCTGTTTTATCTTACTTATTGGGGTATCACAATGATTAGTGGGTATATGAAGCCATAATTGGTTTCTTATCTATTCTTTCCTCATATACCAAACCCACGGTGATGTTCAATTATGCTCAGTTTCTTGCTGATGAAATTCATGAACAATTCCTAAAGTTTTAGACAGAAGATGTTTTCAAATAGACCTCTGTGTTGGTGTACATGTTTATTAATTTCAAATCTAGGAGGTTTCAATTTAATATGATGAAGTTGAATGATGATTCTCAGCCCTAATCAGTGATTTTCTGGACTACATTATTGATGAAGAAGTAGAATAATTACTCCTATGAGAGCTTTGTAGAATTGTTTATTCATACAGAACTCAATGCACTCAACAATAATACAGAGCCAAGGATTAGTGAGGAAATAAATAAGGTGATGCAATTGACAGAGCAGATTAGAACAACATATTGGTACCTCTACCAAAACTACATAGAGATCAGGGTTTATGGTAGTGAATTGGTCCCCTATAAACTTCCCAAATACCTCTCTATGAGAATCTTTGCGCTTGAATATATCAGGGAAATGATAAATTCAGATGAGGTGCATTTTGTCTCTACCAAGAAGAAGTCACAATTCAGGATCAAATCAAAAATTGGTCCATTTATTTGCAACAATAGAGCAACAGGGGATGAGGCAGATAAAATGTTGAAGGAGATAAAGTTCACACATGGCTTCACTTGGTCCTTTTATGCAATGGGGATCATCTCCAAGAAGACGGTGGAGGATAAGTACACACCCTACATTCATACCCACATATTGGAGATAGAGAAGTATATGAATAAAGAAGAATGGGTAGCTAACACACTCCACGAGGCACAACAACATGTCATCTCTACTTCAAGAATTAAAACAACAAATCTAAAATAAAGAAAAGCCGTAGGAGCACAAGATGACATAGGAAAGGAACCAGAAACGGAAGTAGGAAGCAAGAGGACCAGGGAAGATAAAATTGACATGGATATTTATTCCTCCACTAAATAATTCAAAATTAAATACAGGAAGAGGGCAAGAGTCTGCATGAACATTGACCAAGGAAGTGAGAAAGATCAGAAGACAATTATCACAATCAGAGATTCACCAAGATCATCTCTAGCAGATGGGAAAACAATTTTCTCGACATCCTCTGCCACTGTGCCTTTACAACATCAGAATGTGCAGACTCCAAAATCTACTACCACTACATGGCAACAAAAGGATGATATCTATGATACATTCAAGAATATCAAAAGAAGGAATGAGGTTATTAAGACCAACACATATAATCAGTTTTGGAAACAAACAAGCAACTCCTAGAGTGGAATTCTATAAACATTTGGCTCTAAGAAGGGAATAATGAAGATGGCATTTTTGGAAGCACAAATTCCTCAACCCAAAGGTGCAGCAGACTACAAGAAGACCTCCTTTTAGTTTGACATAAAGATCGTTCATCCAAATCACAAAATGGAGATGCACAAGAGGATAGGAGAAATGATCTCCTCTACACTAACTAATAAAACCACAAGTATCTCAAAGTTGCAAGTGACATTATCCAACACACAGTCACAGTTGAATATGGAGAAGATCTCCTCCATGGCCAAAGACTCGAGGATTAAATCTCTAGAGGATTTAGTGATGTAAATTGGGTACAATCCATCAAACCTAGTATGGTAGAAAAACTGGTAAAGAAAAATAATGCAGACATAGCTTCCTTGAAACGAAAGCTTAAGATTCCTGTAACAGAAGATCCTATGGCCAAGGATATAGAAGAAAATGAAACATGGAAGGCAGAAATGCTACAATTGATCATTGAACAAGCAGAGACAATAAATAAAATGGAGAATGAGATGGAGAAAATGGTCAAAGAGAGACATAAAGCAGTGAGAGAGGTAGTGAATGAAGCAGCAAAGGAAGCAGCCAAGGCCATGATCCCATTACAGACAGTCCCTCTTACAATGATTCCGACATCTACAACAATAACAAGTACACCAGGTGAAGGCACTGAGTAGTTAGCTAAAGCTCTCGAGAACATGTCTTTACAGATAACAGAAATTAAAAACCTGCAAGATCAAGTCAATGACCTACAAGATCAGATTAAAAGGAAAGATTTAGCACATCCCACCGAGTTGCAAATAAAAAAAAAGTCAAATGAAGGTTTGCAGAAATCCCTTTAGGAGTCCTCAATTGGAAGCATGGTAGGAAGAGTTAAACAAATTATTTCGTGGATATAATTGAATATATGAATGATATGTGGCCATCAATTCAACTAATTTTTGAACAGAGGGATTTAATTGAATTAGTGAAAGTTTCCATTGAAAAATAAATTAATGAACTTGGGGATAAGCCACAAAATACCAACAATATCATTAGATTCATAAATTCTAAAAGCAGTCATGAATTGGAACAACAACCAGTAGCAGACAGAACAACCACCATACTTGAGGTAAAAAAAGTGTTGAACAAGAAGAGTCTAGTTACACAGTTAGAAGAAATATGTCATCAGCAGGAGATCAGAGTAAGTATATTTTTCAATAAGATTGAGCCACTGAAAAAAAAGGATTTCCTTCCTTATTTGTTATCAATGATAAGCTGATGCCTAGGAAAAATTATGTCAAAAAGCTCACAGAGATTTCAAAGGATATATCCAAGCATACCAATATGAAAAACATTATGATAGGGAAAGGAATTTACAAAGTCATCATCAATGATGTCTTCATACAGCATGAAATTAGGCACATATTTCAATTGAGGCCAACATTTGTGAAGTACACCGAGACTCATTAAGTCTACAAAAGGTTGAACAGAACTAATATTCTGACTCAAAAGGAATGGTAAAATTTATGTGGACTCTAGGGAGGATGACAACTCAACATGATGACAAAATAGGAAGCTCAGCAAATTATCTAATCAACACATCTAGTGTATCACAACATCTCAGTAGTATCAAATTTTCCAGCACAACAGACCACTGCAGCACTGAATAATGACTTTATAATGACTTTAGACATCTGTTAAAAAATCTGTTACACAAAATTATGACTTTATAATGACTTTAGACATATGTTAAAAAGGTCGTTACAACGGGTCCATGCATTAGAAGCACATGCCAAATTTCAGTTATTTTGTAATAATGAACATATTGCCTTTTTGAAATGGTAGTAAGTTACAAATAGTTTAAATATAGCATTTTATTCCGTATTAGGGGTTGGACCCTGGTTTTGTAAGCACTTTAATTTGGAGCTTTTGTAATTTTCAAGCTGGAGCATCAATAAAAGATCAGTCTGCAAGATTCATGTGTTGTGTTATCCTGGTGATGTTTTTCCTTTATCAGATTTAATGTTTTTCCACTGTCATATTTTCATGTGCATCGTTTAAAATTCTGATTTTAAAACAAGAAAGTTAGATTAAGATTTACTGTCCAGAGTACCTTAATTTTGATTATTCTTACCATTTTAATGTTTTATTTATGATGTATGGTTTAATAATTCTTAGTTACTCTTAAATCATTACTGAAAACACTTTTCTCCATTTCATAATTTCAATCAATTATAAAATACTAGTATTCACAGCTATCTTGCCTTGCATTTGTTCTGGAAATTGATGCATACACCCAGCCTATTTCGACTCCATAGCCCAATGGAAACTGTTTAAAGAAATACCTTAAATCCAACCCCAAGAAATCAAACAAAAAAAACTCTCACAATTAATTTAACTAGCCTAATATCATAAAGCTTAAAAAAAATCTAAATCTTATATAAAGAGATCCATCTCTGAGTCTAGGAGGGCTAGATCCTAGGCTTCAAGTGGTTTTGATGTTGTTCTTTATAATTTAGTATTGCCAATCCTATAAATTATAGAGTGATAAATAGTGGCGACCATACTAGGGAACATAACTGAGAATTTTCAATTTTCATCTGAATTCTGAAAACCCCAGCTCAGAAGCACTGTATGATACAACTTTATTTTAAAGATTGGTTTCTTTTACTTTTCAATAATCAGTTTGTCTGTGATTTTAAACTAAATTCTGGCTCGCAAAAGAATATCCACCAGATCCAAATACTCCTCCTATTGTAGATAATCCTGGGAATATCTTGAAGAAAACTCTTAGAAAAGAAAGTCCAACCAGTAGCAGAGTTCATCACAGATCTAGCTCCTTACTTGATAACTTTTTCACTTTGCAAGACATTCAATTTTATTTGCATTTTGAATAAGGTCTATTCAGAACCAAATCTCAAAATTGGACTCACCATGTTGTTTTTGATCCATCCATATTTCATAAAATTCCAGTAAGAGAAGCCTACTCCCAACTTCAATCTAACATCCAACTTCTCTAGGATTTTGATACTCTTCGAGATATGGATACCGAGTTTACTTCCACTATTGACGAGGCCTACCTCCAGCAATCCATAGAGTTAATTACCTTAACCATAAATGCTTCTTCAATTTCATCCCAAATGGTTCCTCTTAGGTCAGTTAGTCCTACAACTTCCACCATCCCTACCACTACAATTGTTCATCCCCATACTCAAATTACTACAGAAAATGTTTCTCCCATTACCTCTACCCATCGACCATTCATCTCCCTGCACCACCGCCACTAATCATGGCAGCCAAATATGCCCCATTGGTGTTGCTAGTACCTTTACCTCTTATTACCCAGGATTACCAATCTAAGATTGCACAGTTTGATAGCACCCTTCGTGTGACCGCCCAACAACACATAGATAAAATGAATGATTGTTTTGACTTGCAAGAAATTGATGATGACAGTGTAAAATTCAGAATTTTTTCTCAGAGTTTAGGAGGTGAAGCCAGAAAATGGTTTAAAGTTTTAACTGCTAATAGTATTCAGGATCTCCTTGCTTTTCACCAAACATTTATAAACAGATGGGAAATCAAGAAAAATCCACTGCATATTTTGCCAGAATATGAAACTATTAAGATATCCCCAGGAGAGAGTGTGCAAGACTAATGTACTAGATTTAATAGCATATACAACGCACTCCATACTAATATGAAACCACCCTAAGGGATAGTTATACTTAAATTATTGGATGGATTTGACCCAGACATGGCCTATCAACTTAGGGAAATAGACTCATCAAATTTAGAGGAAATGAAAAAAGATGTTGCGAGTGTAGAAGCTAATTTATTAGCAAAAAGTGCTAGGATGAGGACTGAGAGGAGAGTCATAATAAGAGAAGAACGTGTAGCCTTTACATCTGATGCCAAAATTGAAAATTTGGTAAGGACTATGGAAAGGATGATGGAGAGAATTAGTCTAAATGAAAGAGAAATACCCATATAAAATCAAACAATACCCCCAAAAAAAAAATTCATAACCCAAGAAGAAACCCTCCACAAGTTAGACAGAGAGAGCAAAGAGGTCCTGATCAACAGATTAGACCTCCTTTTCAAGAAAAATATGTTGATGAATATGAAGGAATAGTGGAGGAAGTTGAGGAAAATCAGATTAATTTGATGGGGATTAGTGAAGATGATTCTATTTTTCTCACATAATAAGAGTAAGGCTTGTTTTCAATAACCCAAACAGAATTTGAATTCGAAGAAGCTGATGATTACAAATTGGGTTTTGAGAATGCCATTATGGAGGTCCACAGATAATAAAATTTGAGAAGAAAGAAAAAAATAGATAATTCTAATAACAAGAATTCAGAAAATTTTTCCAAGAAAGTATTTGAATCTGAAGTTAAGAAAACAAAATAAAACACAAAGAAAAATGTAAATAACTCAGAAAAAGAAGAAAACATAAAATAGTACCAAGAAAGAGGTAGATATTCCTGCCATAAATTCTTAGACAAACATTCCTAGTACAAGAAAACAGACTAAAATTAGCCGAAGAATAGTGGCTGAAAGAATTGATTAGTCAAACCCACTAAAAAATCAAACAACATTTAGTATTGAGAGTGAACTTGCAAAAGTGAAGATATCTATCACTCTCACTAAATTAATCAACAAAAATGCCAACAGATCTTAGGTCCTGAAAGTGCTAACTATGGGGGAGGTTATAGATACTGTCAATTGAAGTGATGATCAGCCTGAACTCTTTTTTAGGCCGGAGGTTGATGGAAAAACCTAAGAAGGAGGTGTCCCTCCTTATTATGTCAGTTTAAACATTCATGAAAAAATTCTTCACAACATCAGTTTCGATTCGGGTGCATCACACAACCTTATGCCAAAGGCTGTAATGGAGAAACTTGGCCTTGAGATCACTATACCTTATAAAGGTTTATACTCTTTTGACTCTAGTAAAGTTAGGTGTCTAGGTCTTATCAAATATCTCTGTGTCACTCTAGCTCAGATACCTGCAAAGAGTTTAGTAATGGATATCGTTGTAGCTAACATTCCCCCTAAATATGGAATTCTTTTATCTAGCTCATGGGGAGAAAAATTACAAGGGACCTTGCAAATGGAAATGACATATGATACAATTTTGGTGATTGGTCAATCAAGAAGACTATATAGGGAAACATTAATGAAGTACATGTTAAGTAGCCAAGAGAAACATCATAATTATCCTCTGTACTCTGTTCACACTGACCTTGAATATTTCATTTTGTATGATGGAATAATTGATTCACAAGTTTCCCATATAGAAAAACAAAAAATAATGACAGTCAAATACAAACAGAACAACCAAATCCAGCAAATGAACCTCTTTGGAACATGCGTTTTGATGGCTCATGTGGCAAAGTTGGCTCAGGGGTAGGAATTTGGGTGTATAATGCAGGAAACAATAGTGCACAGGGTCATTCATACAAATTAAATTTTCAGTGCACAAACAACATTGCAGAATATGAAGCTTTCCTTTCGGGATTACAAATGTTGAAAAAATTAGGAGCGAAAAGGATCTCTGTACATGGTGACTCTGAGTTGGTCATAAAACAAATTAAAGGACTATATGCAGCAAAAAATCCTATATTAAGAGCTTATAGAAATGTTGTACTTGATTTCTTGAGAACTTTTGATGAATATGATTTAGCAGTAATTCCCATAAATCAAAATATCATAGCCGATGGCCTAGCTTTTTCAGTAAGTACCTGAAAACTGCCTCATCCAAACAAACATCATACTATTGAGGTCAAACATCATCCTTCTGTGCCAGATAACATAAGATACTGACAGGTATTTGGTAGTGATAAACAAATTGAAAGCTTCCTACAATCTAAAGATGAATTTGAAGACAATAATATAGACATGGATTATGAGGAAGACAATATTACTGATGAAAAAGGTACTGAGGAAAAACAAATTATTGTTCTAGGAACTATTGTTTTAGATGTTAATATTCCAGGTAACAAAACTGTAAATAACATAGAAAATAAAAAAGACCTGGAAAAAGAAGAATTTGAAATACTCCAACTCAAAGACAATAATCTGCCTAGAGGGCTGGCCCCTTTAGAGGAATTATTTGACTTTAATGATGTGGCAATTAAACCAAAAATGGAACCAACTGGAACAAATATTAAGGAATGTAATATAGGCATTGAAGAGAACCCCAAAATCATCAAACTCTCTAAATATCTGCCTATTATTACAAAAGGAAGATATATAGCCTTGTTCAAAGAATTTATTGATGTGTTTGGATGGAGCTATGGGGATTTGAAGTCTTATGATACAAGCATCATTCAACACAAAATTCCAATTAAAGAAAATAAAAAACCATTCAAATAGAAATTGCGAAGAATAAATCATGTTTTGATGCCTTTAGTTGAGAAATAAATTAAAAAGACGTGTGAATCAAAACTCATAGTACCACTTATATACTCCAAATGGGTATCCAATATTGTCCCAACTAGAAAGAAAATAGGCGAAATTAGGCTCTGTATTGACTTTAGAAATCTTAATAAAGTATCTCTTAAAGATAGTTACCCTTTACCAAAAATGGATCACATATTGCAAAGGGTAGTGGGCTCGATTATGATATCTTTGTTAGATGGTTTTTCTGGTTACAATCAAGTGTTAGTACACCCTAATGACCAAGATAAGACAATTTTTACAACTCCTTGGGGGAATTTCATGTATGTGAAAATTCCCTTTGAATTAATGAATGTTGGAGCTACCTTTCAAAGGGTTATGGACATTGCATTTTCTTATCACATTGGCCACTTTATTATGATTTATTTGGATGACATCACTATGTTTTCTAAAATTGAAGAAGAACATTTAGCACACTTGAGAAGGGTTTTTGAAAAATGCAGAAAATTTGGAATTTCCCTGAATCCTAAGAAAACATTACTTGGATTAGAAGAAGGAAACCTGTTAGGTCATATTATCTCTCTGGATGGCATCAGAATTGACCCTAACAGAATTGAAGGAATATTAAAAATATGACATCCCAGAAATATTAAAGAACTCCAATCATTCATTGGTAAAATCAACTTCCTAAGGATATTTATACCAAACTTAGTAGAAATTTTGAGGAACATTACCAATATGCTCAAGAAATAATCACAAATAAAATGGACCATAGAAGCAAAATAGTTTTTTGATTTAGGCAAGCTAGCATTGACAAAAGCCCCAGTATTAATTAGTCCAGATTTTACTAAATATTTCATGATTTTTTCTTTTTCTTCTCAACATACTATTGTTGTTGTTTTATTATAGAAAAACAATGAAGGACATGAGCAACCAATAGATTTTTTCAACAAGGCATTAAGAGATGCATCATTGAAATATAATATCATGGAAAAACATGCTTTTTCTTTAGTTAAAGCATTGAAATATTTTCGAATCTACATTATACATTCACATATCATTGCTTATGTTCCAAATGCAGTTGTCAAATATATCTTAACAAAAAATGGTCCTGATGGCAAAAGAGGAAAATGGATTGCAGTGATCTTAGAATATGATTTGGAAATCAAGCTTAACAAGTTGATTAAAGGCTAAGGATTAGCTAAATTGATGGCAAAATCTAACTTTCATGCACTAGACATCAACATGGTACACTCATTGGATGATCAAGAGGAACTGGTGACTCCACCGATTGATGAAGCATTCCTGAATTCTCCATGGTATGCTGATATTTTTTATGTATTGTCAAATCTAAATGATCCTCCTAGTTTGTCTAACACAAAAGCTATATTTCTAAAACTTAAAGCTGTTAAATTCAACATTTTGGACAAAGTTTTGTAGTGGAAATATATTGGAGGTATTTTTCTTAAATATTTATTGAAGGATGATGCAGATAGAGTAATGCAGGAGTTCCATGGAGATGAATGTGGTGGCCATATCTTTTGGAAAACCACTGCTAACAATATCATGACAGCTAGTTTTTATTGGCCCACCCTTTTTCTTGATTTCTATAAGATGGTTACTGCTTGTCATAAATGTCAAATCTTTTAAGGAAAGAGAAAGTTACTACCCTTACTCTTGAAACCTATTTCTGTAGAAAGCCCTTTCCAGCAATGGGGATTAGAATTCATTGGATAAATTCATCCCCAAACCTCTGCCCAACATAAATGGATCCTCATTGCAATAGATTATTTCACCAAATGGATAGAGGCCACTCCTTCTAGAAATGCCACTGAATCTATCATAATAAAATTCTTAGAAACCAACATCCTTTCTAGATTTGGTTGTCCTAGAAAAATCATTATATACAATGTTGCAGCCTTTAAATCCACAAATATGGTTGATTTTTGTCACAGGTATCATATAAAATTGGGGCATTCAACAACCTATAACCATCAAGGTAATGGAATCGCTAAATCTAAAAATAAAATCCTAGGGAACATCATCAAAAATCTTCTGGAGGAGAATAAGAAATCATGGCACAATAAGTTGATCAATGCTCTTTGGGATGACAGGCTTACCTGAAAGAAATCAATTGGAATGTCTCCATACCAATTGGTTTATGGAATGGATGTAGTGTTTCCTTCTTCCTTGGGAGTTCTAGTAATGAGGATTATCCAACAAATTCAAGTTGAACCGAATGACATTTAGAGGAGGATCAATGAGACCATCCAGTTGCAGTAGTCCAAAGAGGAAGTCTACAACAGAACACAATTAATTGAAGAGAATATCAAAAATATCTTTGACAAGAGAACAAAGGCCAATGATTTCAACTTAGGAGATAAAGTTCTGAAATGGGATTCCAGAAGAGAGGATAAAGGCAAGCATGGAAAGTTTGATAATATTTGGCAAGGGCCATACATCATTGATGCTTTCAGGGGAAATAATGCTTATTTTATCAAAAGGTTGGATGGTACATAAGTGTATGAGGTCCTGTCAATGGTAGGATGATGAAACATTATTTATTTTAAAACTCAGGTTGAATTTTCATCATTGTAAATACCACAGTATTACAGTTTCCAATAATTCATTGGATAAGGTTTAAGCCTAAAGTGAAGGCCCTAAGCCTAGTTTGATGAGTAGTTATTAAAAAAAGAAAAGAAACCAGTTGAAGACGTTGTATAAAAAGGAGTATTCAAGGCTATTGGTCTCAAGTTCTTGACACTTCTTTTCAAGAAGTGCCATCCCCAGCTATAGCCACTGTTAGTACTTATAATTCATAGGATCTCAAGGTGATTGGATACTTCATATTTCTTGAAAATTTTCATTATTGAAAGGATTTTCAAAATTCAAACAATTTCAAATAAAAAAATATGAAAAGGAAAGAAAAGAGGGTACAAAAAACAGAAAAAGAGAAAACAAGGAAAAAAGAAATAAAAACCCCAAAAAAGAAATAACACTGAAAGTGTTGAAAGTTTAAATACAACTACTCATTAGATATGTTTTTCCAGTCATATAGTTTAATCATGATTGGACACTTTTCAATTTCTGTTGATAGGTTAGAAAATAAAGATTTTCCAAACTTTTAAATCTTGGCTTATCAGTAGATAGGCAGAAAATGAAGTTGACTCAAAATTTTAAGCTGAGTCAATGGCTGAAATAAGGTTAGGTGTTAGGTTAGAAATTCAAAATAAAAATGATCTAAGGGTTTGCTAGTCCAAATGGACCCTGAAAAAAGAAGAAAAAATGTTAGATGATTAGTTTGGGTAGGTAGATATGCGAAGGAGAAAGAATGAAAGGAAAATATACGATCTATTCCACAAGGTAAAACATCCCAGTTTCATTTTCTTCCTTTGTTGTAAGAAGAAAATGAAGACAGAGAGTGTTTATAATCAAAGGCTTATAAAGGGGATTACGTTCTAATATCGGGAACTATATTGCAAGTCATTTTGACATATTTTATGTCACAATGTTATCCAAAGTCCCGAACATGTTAATATTCCATTATTCCTAACCTTCAAACTCTCGTATTTTTCATTTATCCTAAAGTTTACTCTACCCCCTGACATTCATATTTCCTGACCCCACCATCCCATCGCACATAAAATCAAGCATTAAACCCCCCCACACTTTCCCAACATCTCCGCTCAGCAATCCACATCTAACGATCCACATCGCCTTTCGGCCGCCCCTCAGTCTCCAAAATTTAACAATAGGGGGGTTCGAAATGAGTGGTATATATTACCGTTGTTCCCACTACGTGTCCCCTACAGGCTATTTCGTACCCCCCCTCTTAGTTACCACTCAGCACCATCACCCCCTTCCGAAAACGGTTTTACTGTTTAACAATACCGTCGCGCTTATTCGAATTTTTAAACCAACTGTTAGCACCACGTCCGCTCCCGCTTATACCCTCCATCCAATCACATCACCTCCTGCCAACACAACCGTTATGCCATCAATGTCCAGTTCGTTATCCAATGGACCCGTGCCTAATAAACGACCACCATATCATAGTATTAAAGCTCAAATTCGGCTTAACAACAGAGTTTACGATGCTTGTTATTGTCAAATTGTTGCGGTTTTTGAATTCACAAGTAAATAACAAAGAACCACAATTGAAGGATTGCATTTATCAGGGTGAAATCATGAGGTCTCCATAGTTTCAATCAAGGTTCTATTATAACTCTTCCCCCTATTCCTTTTAATTTTTCTCTTCGCCAAATTCTATTATGTGGAAATTTCCCTTTCTTCATTTCATATCAAGAAATGATTTACAGGAGACATAAGATGCCTCCAAAGGCAGACCAAAAACCTTTCAATCCCATGGTTTACCCTCAGGTAGACTAAGATCATATACCCCGGGCTGATAGAGATTATAAAATCCACGAGACACATTCAAACTTTGACTTGTTCAATGTCTACTGTTGGCTCGAGGATAAATTTCTTGATGAAGCAGATGATATATGCCTATGGGACACCAATATTCATTATTTCATATTTCCCAAAACTCATAACTGCCCTGAAATGATTAGAGAATGTCACTCATGTTATGACATTAACCAGAGAACCATAGTGAACCCTGCAGGAGAAATACTATTTTCCATCGATGCCCAATCCATTCAAGAGATGATGCAAGCCCCCATGGTTGAGAATACCATTCCCTTTTCATACGAAGCCCTGAGAGAAATATACTAGAAGCTAGACCTTTCTAGCAGGGCTAAAACCCTGTAATTATTCATGGCCACAAATGCCCCAATTCATACCAAGAATCCTCCATATCGATCATCCATCTTCCCTAATAGGACCCAACATATAATCTCTATTTTATCTTACTTATTGGGTATCACAATGATTAGTGGGTATAGATGAAGCCATAATTGGTTTCTTATCTATTCTTTCCTCAATACCAAACCCACAGTGATGTTCAATTATGCTTAGTTTCTTGTTGATGAAATTCATGAAAAATTCCCAAAGTTTCAAATAGAAGAAGTTTCCAAATAGACTCTGTGTTGGTGTACATGGTTATTTTTTTCCAATCCAATAGGTTTTAGTTTGATATGATGAAGCCGAATGATGATTCTCAACCCCAATCAGTGATTTTCTGGACTACTTTCTTGATGAAGGAGCATAAGAATTACTCCTACAAGAGCTTTGTAGACTTGTTTATTCATCCAGAAATCAATTCACTCAGCAATACTACAGAGCCAAGGATTAGTGAGGAAATAAAGAAGGTGATGCATTTGACAGAGCAGATCAAAACAGTAGATTGGTACCTCTACCAAAACTACACACATATCATGGTTTATGGCAGTGTATTGGCCCCCTATAAACTGTCCAAGTACCTCTCTATGAGAATATTTGCGCTTGAATATATCAGGCAAATGATAAATTCAAATGAGGTTCATTTTGTATTTTCCAAGAAGAAGTCACAATTCAGGATCAAGTCACAAACTGGTACATTTATTTGCAACAACAGAGCAGTAGGGTATGATGTAGATAAAATTTTGAAGGAGATGAAGTTCACACATAGCTTCACTTGGTCCTATGATCCAATGGGGATCATCTCCAAGAAGAGGGTGAAGGATAAGTCCACACCCTACATTCATACCCACAAACTGGAGATAGAGAAGTATATGAATAAAGAATAATGGGAAAATAACAAACTCTAGGAGGCAAAAGAGAAAGTCATCTCTACTTCAGAAATTCAAACACCAACTCCACAAGAAAGAAAAGTTGCAGGAGCACAAGATGAAAAAGGAAAAGAACCAGAAAAGGAAGTAGGAAGCAAGAGGACAAGGGAAGATCAAACATTCATGGATATTTATTCCTCCACTAAAGAATTCAAAATTAAATACAGGAAGCGTTACATAGTCCGAATGAGCATTGATCAGTTAGTGAGAAAGATCAGGAGATAGTTCTCACAATCAGAGATTCACCAAGCTCAAATCCAACAAGTGGCCAAAATTTTTTCTCAACATCCTCTGCCATTGTGCCTTTCCAACAGAAGAATGTGCAGACTTCAACATCTACTACCATTGTAGGGCAACAAGAGGATGATATCTATGATACATTGAAGAAGATAAAAATAAGGAATGAGGTTCTTAAGACCAACAAATATAATCAGTTTTGGAAATAAACAAGAAGCTCTGAGAGTATACTTCTATCAACATTTGACTCTAAGAAGGGAAGAATGAAGATGGCATTATTGGAAGCAAAAAGTCCTCAGACCAAAGGTGCAAAAGACTACAAGAAGACCTCCTTTGAGTTTGATATAAATAACATTCATCCAATTGTCCAAATGGATATGAAAAAGCAGACAAGAGAAATGATCTCATCTACACTAACTAATACAACCATGAGTCTCTCAAAGTTGCAGGTGACATTATCCAACAAACAGTCACAATTGAAGATGGAAAATATCTTCTCCATGGCCAAAGACTCAAGGATTAAATCTTTGGAGGATTTAGTGATGCAAATTGGGTACAATCCATCAAAAATAGCAGTGGCAGAAACACTGGTAAAGAAAAATAATGTAGACATACCTGCTTTGAAACGAAAGCTTAATATGCAAGTGACAGAAGATCCTATGGCCAAGGAGATAGAAGCAAATGAAACACATAAGGCACAAATGCAACAATTGATCATTGAACAAGCAGAGCAGATAAAGAAAATGGAGAATGAGATGGAGAAAATGGTCAAAGAGAGACAAAAATCAGTGAGAGAGGCAGTGGAGGAAGCAACAAAGGAAGCAACCAAGGCCATGATTCCATTACAGGAAGTCCCTCTTATAGTGATTCCAACATCTACGACAACAACATATACAGTAGGTGAAGGCACTGAGTAGTTAGCTAAAGCTATGGAGAACATTTCTTTACAGAAAATATAAATTAAAAAGCTGCAAGATCAAGTCAGTGGCCTACAATATCGGATTAAAAGGAAATATTCAGCACATGCCACAAAGTTGCAGATCAACAAAAAGTTAAATGAAGGTTTGCAGAAATCCCTTCGGCAGTCCTCAATTGGAAGCATGGTAGGAAGAGTTAAACAAATTATTTGGTTGTATATAATTGAATCTATGAGTGATATATGGCCATCAATTGAAATAATTTTTGAACAGAGGGATTTAATTCATTTAGTGAAAGTTTTCATTGAAAAAGCAATTGATGAACTTGGGGATAAGCCCCAAATTGCCAACAATATCATCAGATTCTTGAATTCTAAATGCAATCATGAATTGGAACAACTGCAAGTGGTATACAGAACAACCACCATACTTGAGGTAATAAATGTGTTGAACAAGAAGAGTCTAGTTACACAGCTAGAAGAAAGATGTCATCAGCTCGAGATCGGAGTAAGTAGATTTTTCAATAGGATTGAGCCACTGAACAAAAAGTGATTGCCTTCTTATTTGTTATCCATGATAAGTTAATGCCTAGGATAGATTATGTCAAAAATATGGCAAAGATTTCAAAGGATACATCCAAGCATACCAATATGAAAAACACTATGACACGGAAAGAATTTTATGAAGTTATCAACAATGATGTCTTCATACAACATGAAATTAGGCATATCTTTCAGTTGAGGCCAACATTTGTGAAGTACACCAAGAATAATGAAGTCTACATAAATTTGAACATAACTAAGATTCTGACTCAAAAGGAATGGAAAAATTTGTTGAGATTCAACAAGATGATGAGCTTAGTGAAAAGAGTCGCCTTCACTAAGTGGGCCTGCAGGCTATTTTTGGCGCAAGTCTATTTTTAGGCTATGTCTATTTTTAGACATGGTGATCATATTTCAGAAGTTATAAGATGATATTTGTAGATGGTTGATCAAGATGGAAAAATAGATGAAATTCTATTTTTAGAATATTGGGCAAAGTCTATTTATAGATAGTCGATCTAAAAATAGATGCATGTCGATTATTATTAGCTCTTAATAATAATCTGACAATAAACATCAACTTATTCTCTTGGAGCACTTTGTTTCAGTGCACATATGTGGTGAATCAGTGGACTGAGGGAATTATGCAATTCCCAAGGGTTTACTGGAGTTCATGCATGGAGGATTGAGTTAGAACTGAAGTGGCAGTGTTATGACAGAGTTGGAAGAGTAGTTCATGGAGTTGTATTTAGTTTAACTCAGTTAGACTCAGTTGAGCTAGTTGTATCTAGTCTAACTGAATGATACACTAATGAGAGTGGAGTGAATTAATTAGTTAATTAATTCACAAATAATAACTCATTAATCAACTGAACAATACAACAGTTAGCTACAGTGCATGGCAGTTCCAGTGGAGACCCAATGGAGAGATAGGTGAAAGGGCAAGATGGACTATCTACTGTGACTATAGTGATGCATTGATTGCATCACATACACATTGGAGTTTCCAATGAGGATTGTGCAGTCAAGGCAAGAGTAATTCGAATTCATTCATAGCTATTATTCAGCAAGGATTGCGTAGTGGAGGCAGGCTAGTAGGAGGGCAAAGATCGGTGCATGGATTTGCAGATTTTTCTTGATTAGTGTGTGACGATTGATTGTACTGAGAACTTGATGTACTAAGCTTTGTATGAGATTGGTACATGATCTCCATGATATGTAATATATGATAGTTGGGGTTTTCATCTTCAGGCTTTCCCGTTAAACAACTGTGTTATGTGCGATTGTTTTTATTTATGCTTCACATGTGTGTGCAATTAATTTTCCGCAAAAGATTAACAGTGGAATGATTCTATATTTTACAAGAAGTTAACTATTGTGAGATCAGGGGAATATGGATGTATGCATGCTTAGTTTATACTAATTTCTACATGGTATCAGAGCATTGTTAATTCTTGAAGATTGCAATTGTGAAGAATTGTTGAGTTTGTGCTGGTGGACAATTCGAATTTTATACAAAAGGTTCTTGGTGCAGAAGTTGAGTATACATTGAAATGGCTTTTAATGTGTTGCGATTGGAGTATTCCCTTGATGGGAGCTTGAATTACATAGCCTGTAAGGATAGGATGGAGGTAGTGTTGGAGGATAATGGACTGAAGGAGTTCATCGATAGCGATGTTCCTAAGCCGGGATCTAGCAATGCTGCATTACTTGACACATGGCAAAAGAAGACAACAAAGACAATAAGAATTCTGTTGGAAGGTGTGATGGACCATATTGTGTCCAGCCTTCACAGGAAAGCCACTCCATTCTTAACAAAAATGGAGAAGGGTGACAGTATTCCAAAATACCTCAAAATGTTTGTCCACTACAAGGATGAACTAGGAAGTGTAGGGGTTACTGTTGATGATGAAGACATGGTGAGCTTTGCTCTCCTTGGGCTTCCGAAGAGTTGGCATAGCTATGAAGACTCTGTCAATGGACGAGAGAAATTGCCAGGATGGGAGCGACTTTGGTTGGATCTTGTGTAGGAGGAGATAAGGTGGGGTAGCAGGGATGGATCTTCATCATAGAATGAAGATGAAGAGAATTGTACTTTGGCTGCGAAAGCAAGGAAAGGGAAGGGGAAGAAATATCATTCAAAATCCGAAGCTAAAGGAAAGAAGCAAGATTTGATCCAGGTGGATATTGGTGGCCACCCGCCTATTCCACTTGGGCCCCCACCATTGTCTCTTTCAGTTTTTTAGTTTTGGCATAACTTACTATTTTTAGCAGTTTTTCGGGTCCTGAACTTCCGGAGCCGTTTTGAGGCCCTAAACGACGTTTTTGGGTATGAAATTTGTTGCGATTTTGATCATCAAAATCGTCACAAAAGTTGTAGTCCTCGGATAGAGCTTTCTAATGATGTATCATGTGCGTCAAACGGAGATAGTATGCCAAAGTTACGTCCCTGGGAAGTTGAAACACCAATTTACCCAAACGGGGCCCATAGTTTTGGCGTTTCATCTCCTAGGGTTAGGTTTTTGGGATGTTTAGGGTTCTCCATTGTTTCTCAATAATAAATAGGCCCTCGCGCCTCATTGTAAAGCAGTTCAGAGGTCTGTAGCCACCACATCTCTTCTCAGAGATAGCTACCAGTACCCAAGCTAGTTTTATTTCCATTGTCTGTAAGCAAATTTCAGTTCTTTGATATTAATGAAATGAAGTGTTATTTCCGCTGCATCTCTGTATTTATGGTTATGTGTTTATTCTGTTGCGTTCCTGCATAAATCCGGATCAGTGGTATCAGAGCGGTCTGCTTTTTCTCGATCCTTCTTTGCATGTCCCCAACGAGGTCGGGGTATAAGGAGCTAGGGCTTGATCTGGTGGAACCTTTGCAAGATCAGCCTCGTAAACCTCGACGGACGACCATGGGGGACAAAAAGAAAGATGAGGGAGCAGGAGATCCTATCAAAATATTGCTCGAGGAGGCCCTCGAAAAACAAAGGAACGCGATGATGGACAGTTTTGCTCAGATCCTTCAACGGCTGCCCACCGGCGGCGCATCTGCATCCAGTAGCCACTCTGGAGTTGCGACTCCCTTTAAGGTACAAGTAAATTTTGACATTCCCATATTTGAGGGTCAAATAGACGCAGATGCCGTAGATAGATGGTTGAATCTATTAAAAGGATATTTCTCTGTTCATGACTTTTCAGACCGGGAGAAGATTATTTTTGCACTCCTCAAAGCTACCCCCCATGTTAAGGACTGGTGGGAAACCTACCGTGAGAACAAGGACCAGACAGAACCCTCTCTGTTCTCGGCCGTACCAACTTGGAATTCTTTCCGAGACGCCGTCAAGGAACAGTACTATCCCGTGGGGAGCTATGAGGACAAGTACATACAATGGACCACGCTGCGACAACAAAGGGATCAAGATGTGCACGAGCTGACGAATCTGTTCCATACCCTGCGCACAAATTTGGGTATCAAAGATTCAGAGAAACATTTGGTGCTAAAGTATCGTAGTTGTCTGCACAGATACATTCAGGAGGAAATGGAGTTCCTCGACATCTCCTCGCTTGGTACGGCATACCGGTATGCTGCCAAGATTGAGCAGAAATTCAAACAGAAGAAGCGAGACTTTGGATCTGCGAATCAAAAGCAAGGAAAGGGTGCTTCCAAACCGCAGAACAAAGGACAGAGCATGGCGGCTAAGGACAACCCGTCAAAGCCACAAGACAAGAACAACACCGTAAAGCCAAAGAAGGACACGGGAAAGTGGTGTGAGTTCCATAAGAGCTCCACTCACAACACAAGTGAGTGTCGGGCCAAGCAGTCGCCAGTGGCCGAGATGAGGGCTTCTGAGTCAGATGCATGCTCTGACTCCGAATCAGAACCTGAAAAGGGGAATGAAAAAGGGAAACAGATTATTGATGCGGAGCCCAACGCCACTGTTGCCACTACAAAGGTCCAGAAGGAGGAACCGGAAGATCCGGAGGAGGAGGAACGTCTCTTCCACTCCCAGATGTGGGTAAAGGGCTCCCCTGTACAGTTCATTGTCGACAATGGGAGCCAAAAGAACCTCATTTCAGAAGACGCCGTGAAGCGGTTGGGCTTGCCGACCACAGCTCACCCACATCCATACACCATCGGGTAGCTTCACCAAGGACGAGATCTCCGCGTCAGCCAGCAGTGCCGCCTTCCCTATAGCATCAAGCCCTTCACGGATGAGGTATTATGTGACGTTGCTCCTATTGATGTTTTTGATGTATTATTAGGACAACCATACTTGTGGAAGCGTCATGCTGTGTATGAGTCTCGACCTCGTGCTGTTATTATTACTTTGGGAAATAAGTTGTACAGGATACGAGAGGTACCACCTCCTACGACTATCTCTTTGGTTACTGCAAAACAATGTAGTAAGCTCATTTCCCAAACCAGGAAATTCGTTTTTCTGATGATCCGCCCCCAGGGCAAGAAGAAGGCTGTGGCCACGACCTCCAGACAGGGCCCCTCTGCACGACAAAAACAAATGGATAAGGTCGTGGAGGAGTATGGGGACATCTTCACCTCACCCACAGGGGTTCCTCTGCACTGCCAGGTCAAGCACCCGATTGATCTGACCCCAGGTGCGCCACTACCCAATGGACCGATCTATCGACGCTCTGTTCTGGAAAATGATGAAATCAAGGGGCAGATTCAGGAGCTGTTGCAGAAAGGTCACATCAGACCAAGTTCATCGCCCTGTGGGAGCCCGATCGTGTTGGTACAGAAGAAGGATGGGACGTGGAGACTCTGTATTGACTATCGGGCGTTGAACAAGATCACTGTCCGGAATAGGTACCCAATCCCACGGATTGATGACCTTTTGGACCAACTCCAAGGTGCAAAATATTTCAGTAAGATCGACCTGAAGTCTGGGTATCACCAGGTACCAATTGAACCCTCTGATGTGTGGAAGACTGCCTTGAAAGCTAAGGAAGGCCTTTTTGAATGGCTGGTCATGCCTTTCGGGTTGACGAATGCTCCCGCAACCTTCATGAGGATGATGGACGACATCTTGCGGCCATTCACCAGCTCATTCGTAGTGGTGTACTTGGATGACATTCTGATCTTCAGCAAGACTTGGGAAGAGCACCTTCATCACATCCGACAAGTCCTCCAAACACTGCGGCAACACAAGTTGTGTGCCAATTTGGAGAAGTGCACATTTGGCATGACCCAGGTTCAATATCTGGGATACATTATTGATGAAAAGGGGGTGCATGTGGATCCAGCCAAGATCCAAGTCATTCGGGATTGGCTAGCCCCGACTACTATAACAGAGCTTCGCAGCTTTCTGGGTCTTGCTAATTTCTACCGTAGATTTGCATTGGGATTCTCTCATATCACTTGGCCCTTGAGTCAAGTCACCAAAGGAGGAGCGAGAGCAAAATTCTTTTGGTCGGAACCTCAACAGAAGGCATTCAAAGAATTGAAAAATCGCCTCTGTTCTGCCCCAGTGCTCACCTTACCAGACTTGCAGCAGCCATTTGAGATCGAGACAGATGCCTCCGACTATGCTATTGGGGCAGTTCTTACTCAACAGGGACATCCAGTGGCATATCACAGTGAGACATTGTCTGAGACAGTTCGCAAGTATCCCACCTATGACAAAGAAATGTATTCCATTGTGCAAGCCTGTCGACAATGGAAGCACTACATTTTGGGGAAGGAAACAATCATCCACACAGACCACCGGCCCCTGCAGTTCATACAGACACAAGGGAAGTTGCAGAATGATCGCCATCAGAAGTGGTCCACATATCTGCAACAGTTTCATTTGAACATCAAGTACAAGAAGGGTAGCACCAATAATGTTACAGACTGCCTCAGCCGACCACCGATCGTGGCGCTCACCACCGTGCTCAACTCTTGTGGGCACGAGACTTCTGATTGGCCGCTTCTCTATGAGAGTGACCCAGAAGTCGGCCACACTTACAAGGCACTCTTGGGGGGCACGCAAGTTCCAAATTTTCACCTCCAAGATGCACTTTTATGTCACCTGGGACACCTTTGTGTTCCTTCAAGCGGGCGTGCCAAGATGATATGGGAAGCACACTACAGTCGAGTCGCTGGGCATTTCGGGGTCAAGAAAACAGTAGCAATACTACAGAAGTATTTCTATTGGCCGAACCTTCGAAAGGATGCCGAGAAGCACATCAGATCCTGCACTGCTTGTGCCATTGCCAAACCGACCATCAAGAAGCAAGGCCTATATACTCCACTACCTACCCCTAGTCGACCTTGGGAATCCATCTCCATGGATTACATGTCGGGCTTGCCTTCTACTAAGAATGGGAATGACTGTGTTTTCATGGTCATTGACAGATTCTCGAAGATGGCCATTATGGCGGCCTGTAAGAAGAATATCATAGCAGAAGCCACTGCTAAACTCTTCTTTGAACGAGTGTGGGTGCACTTTGGGATCCCACGGTCTATCATATCAGATCGAGATAGCAGGTTCCTCAGCACATTTTGGTCCAGCCTCTGGTCAATGTTGGACACAAAGCTCACCAAGTCCACAGCTTTCCATCCCCAAACAGATGGCCAGACAGAGGTCGTCAACGGAATGATTGTACACATTCTGCGCATGTACAACTCAAAGCATCCACGCACATGGGACGAGAGCCTCCCCTATGTACAACACAGTTATAACCGGGCTCTCCACAGTTCAATTGGCCATAGCCCCTTTCAGGTGGGCTTGGGATTCCATCCACTATGTCCCATTGACATAGCCATGCCGTTTGCAGCTGCTCAGGCCGATTCAGCTCATGTCCAGTCTGAAGTTGACAAAGCAAGTAGCTTCATCGAACGCATTCAACACATCCGCCAATAGGTTCATGAGATATTGGACAGAGCCAATGCGAAGTACAAACAACGCCATGATCAACACCGGGTGCCACACCACTTCCAGGTGGGCGACAAAGTATGGCTACATTTGCAGAAGGAGCGCCTCACTGGACCTCACCGCAAGCTTCACCCGCTCCGATACGGACCGTACACCATCACCAAGGCTGTAGGTAACAATGCCTTCGAGCTTAGTATTCCACCATTCCTTGGTCTGCACCCAGTCTTCAATGTGGATCGCCTTCGTCCTTACTTTCCACCTCTACTGGACACCTCGGACATTGCATAACAACTCACACCAACAGAGTTAAACCCAGATTGCATGGAACAGGCCACCACAGATTGTATCATGGACATGCAAATCAAGAACACTCGTCAACAGCAGATCCAACTGTATCGGGTTGTCAAAGCTGGCCAACTCCTGCACCAAGGAAAGTGGTTCACCGGGGACCAAGTTCAGCAGAAATTTCCTCATCTCATGGAGGAACTTAACGCAATGAGGACCATTGCTTCCTAAGGGGGGAGGAATGATCCAGGTGGATATTGGTGGCCACCCGCCTATTCCACTTGGGCCCCCACCATTGTCTCTTTCAGTTTTTCAGTTTTGGCATAACTTACTATTTTTAGCAGTTTTTCGGGTCCTGAACTTCCGGAGCCGTTTTGAGGCCCTAAACGACGTTTTTTGGGTATGTTGCGATTTTGATCATCAAAATCGTCACAAAAGTTGTAGTCCTCGGATAGAGCTTTCTAATGATGTATCATGTGCGTCAAACGGAGATAGTATGCCAAAGTTACGTCCCTGGGAAGTTGAAACACCAATTTACCCAAACGGGGCCCATAGTTTTGGCGCTTCATCTCCTAGGGTTAGGTTTTTGGGATGTCGAGGGCTCTCCATTGTTTCTCAATAATAAATAGGCCCTCGAGCCTCATTGTAACTCAGTTCAGAGGTCTGTAGCCACCACATCTCTTCTCAGAGATTCGCTACCAGCACCCTAGCTATTTTATTTCCATTATGTCTGTAAGCATCTTTCTGTTATTTGATATTAATGAAATGAAGTGTTATTTCCGCTGCATCTCTATATTTATGGTTATGTGTTTATTATGTTGCGTTCCTACATAAATCCGGATCAAGATTTTTCCAAAGTGAAGTGTTTTCACTATCACAAACATGGGCATTTCGCCACTAACTGTCCACAGAAGAAGAAGAACAAGAAGGTTGTTGGAGCTGTAGCTGGAGAGGCCTTAGCCTTGCAATTTGAACTTGATTTCTCCTTGATTTCATGCTTGGTTTCAAGCACAATGGGATCGTTGTGGTATCTTGATAGTGGCGCATCTTTCCATATGACGAGAGACAAAGAGTTGTTTAGTGACTTGGAGGAGAAGGACCTCCAGATGCATATAGAGATGGGCGACGATGGTCGGTACAGTGCGATTGGCATTGGGACTATTACCTCTGAGAGGGAGCCCAGTAACCCATTCTTGTTGAAGGATGTTATGCATGTTCCAGGTCTGAAGAAGAACTTAGTCTCGGTCACAATGCTGGAAGGCAAAGATTATGATATTGTTTTCAGTGAGGGAAAAGCTTTCCTTCGACAGAAAAAAATGGGTCAAACCAAGAAGATAGGGGTTCGAATTAAGAATCTCTACAAGCTGGAGGTAGATGGCTGTGCTGCAATGGTGGGCAAAGCAGAAGAAGTGGTGAGCCGGGATGAGAGCGAATTATGGCACAGGAGATTGGGCCATCTTCACCATGGCGCTTTGAAGATTTTGCAGTAGATTTCTACTGGACTTCCCAAGGGTACTCTTACATAGTCAGATCAGTGCAAGGGATGTAATATGGGTAAGTTTGTGAAGACCACCTTTCATGAGAAGGAGAACCGTGCTTCGGTGATCCTGGAGAGAATTCACACAGACGTGTGTGGACCTTTCTCGGTTTCTTCAAGAGAAAAATACAGGTATTATGTTATATTTTTTGATGACTATTCTCGTAGATGCTAGATATTATTCATGTATAAGAAGAGTGAAACGTTCTCAAAGTTCTGTGAGTTCAAAGCATTGGTGGAGAAGGAGTCGGGGAAGCATGTGAAAGCTCTATGGAGCGATAATGGTGGTGAATACATCTTGGGTGAATTCAAAGACTTCTGTAGCAAAGAAGGAATTCAAAGAGAACTCATAGCACCTCATAACCCATAGAAGAATGGGGTTGTTGAGAGGAAGAATAGAATAATTGCGGGTGCATGACCAGGGCCTACTATTGCACTTGTGGGCAGAAGCATGCAACACTGCAGTTTATCTGAAAAACCGTTGTCCTCATAGAGTACTTGGCATGAGTACTCCTGAAGAAGATTTTACTGGTAAGAAGCCTGATATTTCTCATTTGAATATTTTTGGCTCATCTGTTTACATTCATGTGACAAAGGAAGCCAGGAAGAAGTTGGAGCCGACTGCAGAAGTTGGGATATTTGTGGGGTACACAGAAACACCCCATAATTATCGTGCATGTATTTGCCAGAAATTTGGATGACTATGGTGCGATGGGATATAAAATTCAATGAGGTGAAAGCCATGAAGTTGTCGCTTGAGAGGAAGCTACACTTGCATGTAGAGGAGGAACTTCTTGTTCCCAAAGATGAGCCTCTAGATGTGGATCAGCCACAGGAGGAGATTCATGGAGTGAAGGAGTCCACTCATGCAGAACCAAACATCAGACAAGGAATAAAGTGTACCACATAAGCTGAGAGACTGAAGCTTGATGCGGCACAGAATGTAGGATTCACTACATCACAGCGCAAAAAAAGACAGTCACCTGACCGATTTACTAGATACATGGCTCTTATGAGAAATTGTATCATGACAAAGCCATCTTCTTTTGAAGAAGCAATGCAGGAGCCCACATGGGTAGATGCCATGGTGGAGTACGAATCCATTGTTAGAAACAGTGCATGGGATATTTTTCCAAGGCCGGTGGGAAAATCAGTTGTCGGATCAAGATGGATCTACAAGGTAAAGAAAGCTGCTAATGGGAGTGTCAGTAAGTATAAGGCAAGATTTGTTGCCCAGGGCTTCTCATAGATTGAGGGGATTGAATATGAAGAAACCTTTTCACCTGTCGCATGGTATTCTTCCATACAGACCATCCTTTCTCTCTCAGCATAGATGGGTTGGCACATTCATCATATGGATGTGAAGACTGTGTTCCTTAATGGGATCATTGAGGAAGAGGTGTACATTGAGTAGCCTAAAGGATTTGACATCTTCAGCAGCGAGTCACATGTGTGCAGGCTCAAAAGAGTGCTGTATGGGCTGAAACAAGCACCACGTGCTTGGTACGCTTGGATCGACAGCTATTTCACCGGACTTGGTTTCACCAAGAGTGAGGCGGATGCAAACCTGTACCAAATTGTGGTGGAGGGTAAGATTTTAATCATTATTCTTTATGTTGATGATTTAATACTAACAGGTGATGAGCAGTTGATACACTCATGCAAGGTAGATCTTGCAAAGGAGTTTTAGATGAAGGATTTGGGCCTCCTTCATTATTTCCTTGGATTGGAAATATGGCAGCGGGAAGGTGAACTGTTTGTGTCTCAAGGAAAGTATGCCTGGGAGATATTGGAGAAGTTTCACATGCAAGGCTGTAAGACTATCGACACTCCTCTTCTAGGAAATTGGAGGAAAGAGGATGCTACATTGGCAGAGGTAGTGGATGCCACTGTTTATCGACAGTTGGTGGGTTCGCTCATGTATTTAGTTAATACAATACCGGACATATGCTATGCGGTGAACCAGCTTTCACAAGCGATGGTTAAACCTACCAAGCTCTTTTGGAAGGCAGACAAGCATGTCCTGAGATATCTCAGGGGCACATCTAAGTATGGTTTATGGTACATACAGATGGATGAGGTGAAGTTGCATGGCTTCACGGATGTAGATTGGGTAGGAAACCCAACAGAAAGAAAGAGCACATCAGGAGGGATTTTCAGTATCGGATCTACGATAGTTTCTTGGTACAGCAGGAAACAAAGATCCATGGCACTCAGTTCAGCAGAAGCATAATACATGGCAGCAAGTCACGCTGCATCTGAGGCTATCTAGATGAGGAAGATCCTGGTCGATTTGATCGGTTCACATTTAGATCCCACAGTGATACATTGTGATAATCAGAGTTGCATTAAACTCTCGGTTAATCCTGTGTTTCATGATAGATCTAAACATATTGATATCTGGTATCATCATATCAAAGATTGTGTGCAACGGAAGATCATGTTGCTTCAGTACATTCCTACGGAGGATCAGGATGCAGATATTCTCACGAAGGCACTCACCAGGAGAAAATTCGAATACCATAGAGGCAGGATCGGGGTGAAGGATAATCCATATCTTTTTGAGAGGGAGTGTTGAGATTCAACAAGATAATGAGCTTAGAAAAAAGAGTTGCCTTCACTAAGTGGGCTCGCAGGCTATTTTTGGCGCAAGTCTATTTTAAACTATGTCTATTTTTAGACATGGTGATCATATTTTAGAAGTTGCAGGATGCTATTTGTGGATGGTTGATCAGGTTGGAAAAATAGATGAAATTCTATTTTTAGAATATTGGGCGAAGTCTATTTATAGATCTAAAAATAGATGCATGTCAATTATTATTAGCTCTTAATAATAATCTGACAATAAATAGCAACTGATTCTCTTCGAGCACTTTTTTTCAGTGCACAGATGTGGAAAATTGGTGGACTAAGGGAATTACGCAATTCCCAAGGGTTTTCTGGAGTTCATGCATGGAGGACTCAGTTAGAACTGAAGTGGTAGAGTTATGACAGAGTTGGAAGAGTAGTTCATGGAGTTGTATTCAGTTTAACTCGGTTAGACTCAGTTGAGCTAGTTGTATCTAATCTAATTGAATGATACACTAGTGACAGTGGAGTGAATTAATTATTTAATTAATTCAAAAATAATAACTCATTAATAAAATAAACAATACAACAGTTAACTACAGTGCATGGTAGTTCTAGTGGAGACCCGGTGGAGAGATAGGTGAAAGGGAAATATGGACTATCTATTGTGACTATAGTGATGCATTGATTGCATCACACACACATTGGATTTTCCAATGAGGATTGTGCAGTCAAGGCAAGAGTAATTCAAATTCATTTAGAGCTATTCTTCAGTAGGGATTTTGCAGTGGAGGCAGGCTAGCAGGAGGGCAAAGATCGATGCATGGATTTGCAGATTTTTCCTGATTAGTGTGTGACGATTGATTGTACTGAGAGCTTGATGTACTAAGCTTTGTATGAGATTGTTACATGATATACATGATACATAATATATGATAGTTGGAGTTTTCAGCTTTAGGCTTTCCTGTTAAACAACTGTGTTATGTGCGATTGTTTTTATTTATGCTTCACATGTGTGTGCAATTAATTTTCGGCAAAAGATTAATAGTGGAATGATTCTATATTTTACAAGAAGTTAAATATTGTGAGATTAGGGGAATCTGGATGTATGCATGCTTAGTGTATACTAATTTCTACAAAATTTATGTGGAATCCAGGGAAGATGACAACTCAGCATGATGACAAAACATGTAGCTCAAAAAATTATCTACATCAACAGATCCAGTGTATCAGAACAGCTGAGAAGTATCAAATTTTCCAGCACAACAGACCACTGCAACACTAAATAACGACTTTATAATGACTTGAGAAATCTGTTAAAAAATTCATTACACTGAATAATGACTTTATACTGAATTTATACATATGTTAAAAATGTCGTTACAATGGGTCCATGCATGAGACGCACATGTCAAATTTCAGTTATTCTGTAATAATGAACAGATTTTCTTTTTGAAATAGAAATCAGTTGCAAATAGTTTAAATATAGGATTTTATTCAGTATTAGGGGTTGGACCCTAGTTTTGTAAGCACTTTTGATTTGGAGCTTTCACAATTTTCAAGTTGTAGTATCAATAAAAGATCAGCCTGCAAGATTCATGTGTTGTGTTATCCCGATGATGTTTTTCCTTTATCAGATTTAATGTTTTCCCATTGTCATCTTTTAATGTGCATCACTTAAAATTATAATTGTAAAAAAAGAAATTTTGTTTAAGGTTTATTGTCCAGAGTACCTTAATTCTGACTGTTCTTACAATTTTAATGTTTTCTTTCTGATGTAGGGTTTAAGAATTCTTAGTTGCTCTTAAATCATTACTGAAAATACTTTTCTCCATTTCATAATTTTACTTAGTTATAAAACACCAGTATTCAAAGCTAGATTGCCTTGCATTTTTTCTAGAAATTGATGCATACACCCAGCCTATTTCGACTCCACAACCCAATGGAAATTGTTTAAAGAAATCCCTTAAATCCAACCCCAAGAAATCAAACAAAAACAACTCTCACAATTAATTTAACTAGCGTAATATGAAACAGATTAAAACAAATATAAATCTTATATAGAGAGATCCCTCTCTGAGTCTAGGAGGGATAGATCTTATGCTTCAAGTGGTTTTGATGTTGTTCTTTATAATTTAGTCTTGCCAATCTTATAAATTATAGAGCGATAACATAGTGGCGACCATATTGGGGAACATAACTGAGAATTTTAAATTTTCATCTAAATTTAGAAAACCCTTGGTCAAAAGCACTGTATGATACAATTTTCTTTTAATGATTGGTTTCTTTCAGTTTTCAATAGTCAGTTTGTCTGTGATTTTAAACTAAATTCTGGCTCCCAAAAGAGTATCCACTAGATCCCATCTAGATCCAAATCCTCATCCTATTGTAGATAATCCTGAGAAGATATTGAAGAAAACTCCTAGAACATAAAGTCCAACCAGTAGCAGAGTTCTTCACAGATCTAGCTCCTTACCTAATAACTTTGTCACTTTGCAAGACATTCAATTTGACTTGAATTTTGAACAAGGTCTAATCAGAACCAAATCTCAGAATTGAACTGACCATACAGTTTTTGATCCATCCATATTTCATAAAATTCCAGTAAGAGAAGCCTACTCCCAACTTCAATCTAACATCCAGCTTCTCCAGAATTTTGATACTCTTCAACATCTAGAGACTGAGTTTACTTCCACTGTTGATGAGGCCTACCTCCAGTAATCCGTAGAGTTAAATTCCTTAACCATATAAACTTCTTCAATTTCATCTGAAACAATTCCTCATAGGTCAGTTAGTCCTACAACTTCCACCATCCCTACCACTACAGTTGTTCATCCCCATACTCAAATTCCTACACAAAAGTTTTCTCCCACTACCTTTACCCATCCAAATTCATTCACCATTCATCTCCCTCCACCACCACCACTAATCATGGCAGCCAAATATGCCCCATTGGCGCTACCAGTACCTTTACCTCCTATGCCCGAGGATTAACAATCTAAGATTCTGCAGTTTGATAGCACTAGTCCTCTGACCGCCCAGCAACACATAGATAAAATTAATGATTTTTTTGACTTGAAATAAATTGATGATGAAATTTTCAAATTAATAATTTTTTCTCATAGTTTAGGAGGTGATGTCATAAAATGGTTTAAAGGTTTAACTGCTAATAGTATTCATGATCTCCCTGCTTTTCACCAAACATTTATAAACAGATGGGAAGTTAAGAAAAATCCACTCCACATTTTTTCATAATATGAAACTATTAAGAGATCTCCAGGAGAGAGTGTGAAAGACTATTGTACTATATTTAATAGCATATACAACACACTCCTTGCTAATAGTGATCTAAGGCTCAGTTTTAGCTAAAATTTGAAAGTGCTCAAAATTTCTTCGAATCTAAACGACTGGATAGAGTTCGTCACCAGGATTCTGGCGCAACTCGTTTCATCAAAATCTGAGTTCGTATGAGTTAGTTATGGCCTATTGTTCATTTTCCAAACCATGCAAAAAAGGAGAAGAACATGTATAGGGATGATGTGGTAGGTATAGTCATCTTCACAGGGAATATCTTCTAGAAATAGCCAATGACACTGTGCTAAGTGGTACCACCACATTTTCCAATGATGACTAGGAAGAGAAATTTTTTTCCTAAGTCTAAGTTTGAATTTTATTATCTTGGCATTATTTTATATGGTGGAATTAAAACCAATGGGGAAGGGCCACATGGCATGCCACGTACCCCCCCCCCCCTTCCTTGTCATACCATGATATGGTAGGTTGGACTTTATGTTATTTCTAAGGTTCGAAAGTATGTGGTCAAAGTGATATTATATATAACAAACCTATGGTTTGAACTATATATTATCAGACCTAACTAAGTATGGAGGCAGATCCTAGATAATTTTAGAGGCGGACCTAACTATAAATTGGAGAAATGTTACATATAGTGGCAATGATAAATATGGTGGGGTCCACTTGTCGTGTTTGTAAAAATATATTGTGAGAGGTCGGGCTCAAACCCCTAACCTTCTGCCTACCACCTGTGCCATTTACCAACTCCTCTATATGATGTTTCTTAACAATAGATGATGTCACATATATTTGAATTCATACAGTGCTGAAGTTGTGGGTTGGAGGGGGCCAGCCCTACCGCCCAGCTCCTTCCCATGAAACCGTTCATTGAAGACCAAGGGCTCCGACAAATGGAATGGTGAGATTGTTAAGCATACTTAATGCGTGATTAAATAAAATAATCTAGTTTTTTGTTAAACTAATCCCTGATTTATTGAAAATTGTGCTTAGCACTAAAATTGTATTAAATTCCACTTATCGTTAATACAAGCACTACTTAGCTTTAAGTTAATCCAGGTTTAATCTGGCGGCAGAGATAACGACGACACCTTTTAAGGTGGAATTTCCAAATTTGGAAAGGTAGCAAGTAGAACTCCAGTTTTAGTGGAGAAAACCTAGGAGAAGTGGTTTCTGTCATAACCCATTCAATTTTTGCCCAAACAGAGCTCAAGAAGAGGAATTATAGGCTAATTGACATGCTGGGAACTCAATGAAGTAGGTTGTAGAGGCAAAAAAGGTCATCTATAGGTGTTTTAGTGCAAGAGCATCCAGTCCCAATTCAACAAAAAATAGTCATTTATGGGATATTATGATGTTTTAACCTTGGAATAGGTTCCAAGAGGAGCAACAGAAGAACAATGGCACACTGTTAACAATAAAGGCCCACACTATGAAGCTAGAGCAAGGAGATGTAGCCTAGGAGGGGTAAAATCCTTTATCAAAATTTTGTGTGTTAAGCTCTGTTATGTGTGTTTGTTGTGCTTATAATTGCTTCTATTTAGTCATATAAAATTATGCTTTCTAAGCTTATGACAAACACATAATTTCACCAAGTACACTGATTTTACAATCACATGCTCATAAAAAAACCTATGAAGAATAAGTAAAACTAAGCAAAGAGAAACTTATATCTCATATGATACTAGAACAACAATAACTAGCAATCATTTCAGATCAAGTTGGTATCATAGCACAAGGTTTCTTGCTTTTTTTACTTGAAGGGTTTTAATAGTTGCAATTTTTATTATGCTTACAAGGTTGAGATTGTAGAGAGGAGAAGGGAAGCTATTGATAGCTAGTCTTGAGGTTAGGAAAAGAAGGAAGAAGGCTGAGAAGGCATCATCCTCAACCAAAGGACCACTCAAGTCAACATTTGAAGCACCTCAAATTCCATCTCCATCAGTTGAGATAGAAGAGGAAAAAATTGCACAAGAGGTTGAAGTGATTGAAGAGATCCAAGCTACATATATTGAGCTTGAATCCACAACGGAAATTTCAAGCTATGAAGAGACTCATGAAAATTCCGAAGAAGAGGATGTTAAGAGGGAATTCAAAGAGATGCAAAGGATGGTGAAATTTATGTATGAAGCTTTCATGGAAAAGGAAACTGGAGAAGGTTCAAAGCACCCTCATAGAGGAGGATCTTCAAACAGTAAAAAGGAGGAAGAGAGGATCTCAAAAGTTAGTGGAGGAAAGCCACCTCCCTCTCCACCATCCTCATCTTCATCATCCTCATCCTCATCTTCATCTTCCACATCCACCACAAAAACTCATACCCAAAATCATTCCAAGATCCCAAAAGGAAAGAATCTGTTACTCAAGTTGGATATCAAGTTTGAGCTTCCCACATACAATGGAGAATTTAATACTGAGAGGCTAGACAATCAGATTCGTCAATTGGAAGTATACTGTAGAATTCATAATCTACAAGAAGACGATATCAAAATCCAATTTTCTTCATTAAGGCTAGAAGGAGAAACACTAGTTTGGTGGGAGACAGAGACACAAGAGGAAATGTGAATCCATGGTAAGATTTCCATTTCTTGGGTTGAATTCATTTCTTCCATTAAAAGATATTTTTATCCATTAGCCTATATGCAAAAAGTAATTACAAGTTGGCAAAACTTTAGACAGCTCAAAGGCCAAACTATTCAAGAATATAGACAAGGGTTTAGGAAGAGGGCTTTATTACTTGGAGTAAACTTAAATTCACAAGGTACACTCTTGAAATATATAGGAGGTTTACATTCCTACTTGAAACAAACTATCTTTATGTTTAACCCAAATAACTTAGATGAAGTATGTGTGCAAGCCACATGCATCTTGATGGAAGGGGCAAAAATATTTCTGAAGAGGGTAGTAAGAAGAAGCCATCCAAGGGTAAGGGAAAAGATAAGGGAGGAAAATGGAAGGGAAATAAAAATGAAACTATTAAAAAAGAATGGGAGAAAATTACATGCAAACATTGTTCCAAATAGGGGCATGATGAAGCCCACTGTTGGAAACTAAATCCGGAATTAAGGCCAAAGAAACCAAATAACAAAGGGAAACAAAAGATGACTACCACTACACAAAAATATCTTGGATCCGATTCAAGAGATGAAACCAAGATAGTTGCAACGTTTAACAAAGGAAAGGAAGCTATAGCAAGTTCTAGTTCCTCAAATAGTCACAACAACACTCCAAATGAAGATACAAGATAGAATTATTCCATCTTAGAGTAATTTCTAATCATACAAAGATTGATGCATTGTTTGATATCGGGTCACAAGAAAACCTGATTTCAGAAGACTTAGTAAAAAAACTACACCTAGAAACTGTACCTCATCATAAGCCATACCCTTTGGGTTGGATAGTTAAAAATGCCAATTTACAGGTTACAAGGAAATGTATTTTTATATTTGCTATTACTCCAAACTTTGTCGATGAAGTCGAGTTAGATGTGGTTCCACTTGACATTTCAGGGATTATCTTGGGTAGCCTATATTTGCATGATAGGAAAGAGGTCTTTTACCGTCATGAGAAAAAATATCATTTGATTAAATATGGAGTGGATTATATTGTGAGAGCTCATCGCAAGAAACTGAATATTTCTTTAGTTAATGCAGGGAAAATGAAGAGGCTAGTAAATGCAAGTAAAAATTTTGTGCTTCTCATGATCAAGAAAAAAGGATGATGTTGACTATGAATATTTTGATGGATGTGATAACAAATTGAAATCTAATTTGTTTTATGTGGTAAGTCAGTATGGTGAGATTTTTCAAGAACCAAAGGGGTTACCACCCAAGAGTGGAATTTAGCATGAGATTCAGCTATAGTAGGATGTTCCACTTCCAAATATTGGTATGTGTCGCATGTCAATTATGGAGAGTTTGGAAATCAAGAAAAAAATCCAAGAGTTGTTGAATAAAGGTATCATATACCCATATACTTCTTGATGTGGTTCACGAATTGTTTTGGTTCCAAAGAAGGACGAGACTTGGTCCATGTGTATCGATTTCCGTGCACTGAACAAAATCACGGTAAATAATCGCTACCCACTCCCCTACATTGATGATTTGCTAGTTCAGTTAAAGCATGAAAATTATTTCACTAAGTTAGACTTGAGAAGTGGTTATCATCAAGTTAGGATAACTGAAGAAGACATTTGGAAAACTGCTTTCAAAACTAGACAAGGATTATATGAGTGGTTATTTATGCCATTTGGATTAATAAATGCACCAACTACTTTCATGAGAGTCATGAATAATGTACTTAGATGATTTCTAGATGAATTTGTCATTGTTTACTTAGATAACATACTCATATTCAACAAATCAAGAGAAGAACATGTCATGCATGTGAACAAAGTACTTGATGTTTTGAGAAAAGAGAAATTGTTTCTTAAGATGTCAAAGTGTGAATTTGGTAAGACTTCATTGGTATACTTGGGACACATTGTTGGAGGAGGTGAGTTGAAGATTGATCCATCCAAAGTTGAGGTCATTTTGAATTTGTCCAATCCCAATATAGTTACCAAGGTAAGAAGCTTTTCAGGGGCAACACAATATTGGAGGAAATTCAATGCTAATTTTTCTTCCATTGCAACTTCATTACATGATTTGAAAAGTGTAAAGAAAGTCTTCCATTGTGGAGATTTGCAGTCGAAATAATTTGATGCTTTGAAGCAAAATTTAATTTCACCACTGATTCTAGCACTTCTATATCTCAGACAACCGTTTGAGATCCAAACATATGCAAGTGATTATGCTATGGGAGCAGTGCTCATGCAGCATGGTAAGCCTATCTCATTTCATTATGAAATTTTTAATGGAGTTGTGACTAAATATCCCACCTATGATAAAGATTTATATGAATTAGTACAAATTGTAAAGAAATGGAAGCATTACTTCATGGGGAAAGATACCATTATCCATACCAACCATCAGCCATTGCAGTACTTACAATCACTGTCAAAGTTGCAACAATCAAGACATTTTAGGTGCATGGGTTTTCTACAAAAATTTCACTTGGTTATCAGGTACAAAAAAAGAATTTACAATACGGTAGATGATATTCTCTCTAGGCCTATTATAAACTCAGCTAATATTCTCAAGCACAATTCTATTATACATGAAAGTTACATTGAACATTATGTAAATGATAGTGATTTTCAAGATGTGTATGAGAGCTTGAGTAAGGGAAACAAAAGTGAAGAGTTAGATTATCATGTGCATAATAGTTAGTTGTATCACTTGGGAAATTTATGTATTCCACAGGGATAAAGAAACAATATCATAAGAGAGGCACACACATCATTAATTGTAGGACATTTCACTGTAGGCAAGACAGTAGCACATCTCCAAAGGTATTGCTATTGACCACACATGAATGAAAGTGTTTCTCATTTTATTAGATGATGTTCTTTATGTGCAACAAGTAAGCCTGGCAATAGGAAGCCTGGTTTGTACACACCACTTCCGGTTCCTTCTCATCCTTGGGAGAGTATCTTAATGGATTTTGTAGGAGGCCTTCCTATGTCAAGGAAAGGTCATGATTATTTGGATGTTTTGGTAGATAGGTTCAACAAAATGTGTATTTTTATGGCATGTAAGAAAACTATTATAGTTGAACAAACTGCTAATATTTTATTTCAAAATGTATGGATCCATTTTGGTCTTCCTACTTCTATTGTAAGTGATTGAGATTCTCGATTTGTTGGGAATTTTTGGTCAAAATTATGGGACATGATGGATACAAAGTTGAAGAAAAGTACAAAATTTCATCCACAAAAATATGGTCAAATAGAGGTGGTAAATATAACCGTCATTCATATTCTAAGAGGCTATTGTAGCAAGCATTGCAAGTTGTGGGACAAACAGTTACACTACATACAACATGCATACAACCGGGAAAAACATTCTTCCACAAATACATCGCCATTTGAGGCATGTTTTTTTTACTTGCCAAGATCTCCATTGGACTTCATCTTTGATAAATATTTCACTATAGATGGACATAGTGACATAGATAAGGCAAGAAATTTCATTGAGAAAATTCAGTTGGTACATCACACAGTGTAAGAGCAACTTGAAAAGAGTCAAAGCAGCTGCAAAGCAAGGCATGAAAAACATCGGGTTGATCATAAATTCCAAGTTGGTGATGAAGTTTGATTGTACATAAGCAAGGAAATATTGCAAGGGGAAGGTAAAAATCTGAAACCAATCCATTATGGTCCATTTAAAATTATGGAAATGATTGGTACAAATGCATTCAAGCTAGATTTTCCTCCTTATATGAAAATTTATTCTGTTGTTAATGTTGAGAATTTGAGATTGTTTGAGCCTCCTTTGATTGATGATCAAGGACAGCATGTTCAATTACCATTAATAGATGATTTCTCACCAGAATATCTTGATGAACTTCAGCAAGATTTCATACTTGAAAGAATAATCAGAACTTCAAGAAGAGGGAATGTTGAATACCTTAGAGTTGGATTCAAGGTTCAAAATACTTGAAAGGAAAAATGGTTGGAGATTGGAAAAGTAAGGGAGTTTTACCCTCACTTGCTGAACAATTGATAGTATATTTTTGGGTCCAAAAGGTTTCTAGTGGGGAGGAATGATCTAAGGCTTAGTTTTAGCTAAAAATTGATAGTTCTTAAATTTTCTTCGAACCTAAATTAACACATAGACTTCATCGCCAGGATTCTGGTGAAACCCGTTTCATCAAAATCTGAGTTCGTATGAGTGAGTTATGGCCTATTGTTTGTTTTCCAAAATAGGCAAAAAAATAGCAGAACAGGTACAGGGATGATGTGGTAGGTACATTCAGCTTCACAGGGAATATCCTCCAGAAACAACCAATGACATTGTGCCAGGTTGGAATTTATGTTATTTATAAAGTTATAAAGTATGTGGTCAAAGTGATATTATATATAACAAAACTATGGTTTGAACTATATATTATCGGACCTAACTAAGTATGGAGGCAGATCCTAGCTAAGTTTAGAGGCAAAGCTAACTATCAATTGGAGCAATGTTACATATAGGTCGACTTGTCGTGTTTGGAAAAATATATTGTAGGAGGTCAGGCTCGAACTCCTGACCTTCTGCCTACCGCCCGCACCATTTACCAACTCCTCTATCTGATGTTTCTTAACCATAGAGGATGTCGCATATATTTGAATTCATACAACGCCAGAGTTTGGGGCTGGAGGGGGCCAATTCCCTCCCATGAAACCATTCGTTGAAGACTAGGGGCTTCAAAAAATGGAATGGCAGGATTGTTAAGCGTACTTAATGCGTCATTAAAGTTAATAATCCAGTTTATTGTTAAACTATTCCGCGTTTTATTGAAAATTGCGCTTAGCGCTAAACCTGTATTAAAGTCCTCTTATCATTAACATAAGTGCTACTTAAATTTAGGTTAATCCCGATTTAATTTGGTGGCTGAGATAGCGGCGGTGCCTTTTAAGGCGTAATTTCCAAATTTGGAAATTTAGCTAGTGGAACTCCAGTTTTAGTGGA